>CM034146.1:199302648-199660148 GCA_019776745.2 Taxus chinensis | reverse complement strand
AATAAATATATCATTGTAGATACTCAAATTTGATAATTTACTCTTTGACAGTGATGGTTTTGTGAATGAACTCTTGCTAAGACAAACACAAACTTTCTATCCCCACTCACTACATCTCGAGGTCTCTTTAATAACTTTCTTAGTATTACACATTGATATGTTGATAACTTCTAATAAATAAATGCATAGAATCCTTAGAAAAAATCCACTTGACATGATACAACCCTTAGTTCTCATGTTTCTCATCCCTATGAAAAACAATACGGTTTGGTCGGCTTGTGATATTCAGTCATGATTGACTTGTATAGTTTTGAATCGACATGTCCTCTATATGATCTTTTAATTTTGTATTCTTCTTTTTGTCATTTACTCTCTTTTGTTTCCTTGTCATATCATTTTAACTTTGTAACCCTATATAAGCAAGTTAACACTTCCTCATTTTCTAACCTAGAAATCATATGGCACTACATTGATATGTTGAGTTGTGGAGCTCAATTACTTCAGTTTAGCATGTAATGGAAACTTGCTGGGAAATACAGTAACCTTCATTAGTTAGGGGGGAACTGGCATCAGTCACCCAGGACCGGCATTGGTCAGGCAAGGGAGGAATCGGTAGCGGTTAGAGATAACCGACGATAGTTACCTGTGCGAGGATGTTTTAATTAACTCTTGGGAATTAGATCTATTTTTAGTATTAGAATATTTCTATTGATTATAATTGCATGGCTAAGTGCCCTAAGTCTATAAATGACTATATAAGGATAAAGATAGGGTTTAGAAGTAAGAGAGTTAACAATAACTTGAAAAATGTTGGTGAGAGAGAATTCTTGGTGATGAAGCAAAAACTTGAGAGAAAGAAAGTATTGTACATCTAAGAGGTGTGGAAGATTGTATATCTTTTCAAAGCTTTGGATAATAGATTGGCTTGTTTCTTGGTGGACGTAGCCCACACTAGGTGAACCACATTAAATTTGGTTTTGATTTATGTCTCTTATTTTGTATATTTTTTCTAGTAGAATATCTTATTTTATTTGCATGTATGCTTAGATATGATATATTACTTGTACAACTGGTGTGCTAACCTCAACAACTAGTATCAGAGCTTTGTTTGAGGGTTTTGTGTGTTGACAAATTTACTCACAGAGGGTTTTCTGATTGAGTGGGAGATACAACAATGGCAGAAGGAAATAAATACAAGGTAGAGAAATTTGACAGCCGAAATTATCAATTATGGAAGATGCAGATTGAGGATTATCTGTATCAAAGAGATTTGTACTTACCATTGGATGAGAAGTCTAGAACTATGAAGATGATTGATGAAGAATGGAAGATTCTTGACAGAAAGGCTTTGGAATTAATAAGATTGAGCCTGGCAACATCTATGGCTTCCAATATTATAGAAGCGGCTTCTATGGTAGAGTTAATGAAATCTCTTGCTAATTTATATGAAAAACCTAGTTCTTCAAATAAAGTTTATTTGATGAAGAAACTATTTAGTTCTAAGATGGATGAAGGTGGATATGCATCTAGTCATTTGAATGATTTCCGATCTATTGTAAATCAGTTAAAATTGGTTGCTATACCATTTGATGATGAAGTAAAAGCACTTTTATTCTTATGTTCTTTTCGTAATAGTTGGGACAACTTGGTAATGGATGTTAGTAATACAACATCTGCTAATAATATTTTGAAGTTTGATGATGTGGTTAGTATAATTTTGAATGAATAAATTCGTAGGAAGAGTATAGAGGAATCATCATCTGGAAATGCTTTGAATGTTGAAAGTAGGGGCATGCAGAAGGAGATATCCAAGAGTAAAATTAATGGGAAATCAAAGTCAAGGGATATCAGATCTAAATCCAGAAGTAAGGGAAATACTTGTTGGAAATGTGGAAAAAAAGGACATGCAAAGAAAGATTGTTGGTCAAAGGATAAAGAGAACCAACAACCAGATAAATGTAAAGAAGAAAATCTTACTGCATTAGAGGTAATGCAAGATGCTCTTATTCTTTCTTTAGATAGTATAATTTTATCATGTGTTTTAGATTTAAGATCTTCTTTCGATGCAACCCCTAATAAGGGTTATTTCAAAAATTATGTCCAGAGAAATTTTGGGCATGTTTATTTGGGTGATGATGAACCTTGCAGTATTACTGGTAAAGAGGAAGGTCATCTAAAATTGCAGAATGGAAATACATGGGTATCGAAAGATATGAGGCATGTGCCAAGCCTCAGGAGGAATCTTATTTCTGTAGGGCAACTAGGTGAATTTGGTTACATGGTTACTTTTACAGGAGACTCTTAGAAATTCACCAAGGGTGCTTTTGTTGTGGAAAGAGGTAAGAAGGTAGGAACATTATATTTATCTACCTATATTACTGATTCCTTTTATGTATTATCTACTTTAGATTCAGATGCATGCATGTGGCATAATCGGTTGGGTCATATGAGTCCAAAAGGAATCCAGATCTTAAAGGCTAAGGGTAAGTTATCAGATTTGAAAGATTTAGATCTTGATTTCTATGAGCATTGTATCTTTGGAAATCAAAAGAGAGTGAGATTTCTCAAAGTTGGGGCAACTAAGAAGGAGAAAAAATTAGATCTTGTACACTCAGATGTGTGGGGACAAGCTCAGGTAGATTCTCATGGAGGATCCCAGTATTATGTTACTTTCATTGATGATGCTACAAGAAAGGTATGGCTTCATTGTATTAAATGTAAATATGATGTTTTTGAGACTTTTAAAAGATGGAAAGACCTTGTTGATAATGAATCAAATTCTAAGTTAAAGTGCCTTAGATATGACAATGGTAGTGAATGTTGTAGCAAGGCTTTCAATTATTATTGTTCAGTGAATGAGATATGTAGAGAAAGAACGGTTCCAAGAACACCATAGGAGAATGATGTTACAAAAATAATGAATAGGACAATCATGGAACGTTAATTAATTATTATGGATGTAAATGGGAGATACATGAGATTATTTTGATTAATTTACATCCTTTAGTGTACTTAACTCACTAAATATTAGATGTTAAGTCTAATAAGGGTGTAAACATTTTGGTGAACCTGAGTATATTGCACCTTCTTTAAAACATTAGTTACCCTAGGGTTCTATATAGATACTTTTTATATTTTTATTCAAACTTGATTTTCATATATCACCTATCCTAAATATGGTTTCCACAATTTTCCATAGGGTCTCATTGTTGGTTCTACCATTTGGGGTCTCTTTCCATGGATCCTAACTATAAAATAATCTTTTGTTGCATACTTCAAACATAACGGCTCTAATTTCAAATTACTTTGAGGTTATTATTAAGCTTCATATTTTTAATGAAAACATTTTTTTGTTTCCCTCATTATTAGTGTACTTTTGAAAAATTCAAAATTATTAATATTAGTAATTAGGGCATAATAAAAAAAAAATCATTTTTTTGCTTGAATTCCCCAAGAGGTTATTGTTTGAAAAGTTTATATACTTAACTACCTCTTTCTGTTTTATAAACTTCAATTTATATTCTCATTTATATTCATTTGATTAATTTGACGATGGTCATTTTTTTAAAACATCACTTTTTAGTCTTATCAGTAATGGCATTTTGATTGTAGGCCTTCCATATGGTGATTAATCTTATTTCTTATCTAATTAGAGGATCTTCCATCATTTTCTTCCCTCATTTCCCATGTTATTAATAATGATGTCATCTTTTAAAAAAATCTCCTAGAGTCTATTCAAGAGTTATAATTTCTTTTCAAGCACAATTTCAATCCATGAATAGTGAAATACAATCTCTCAAGGATGAGATAGAAAATCTAAAGGATTATCTTAATTTCCATGTCAAAAATTTCTCTATTCATCGTGATTAAATTCTTTCTAAGGTTACTAAAAAACAATGTCATGTAAATGTTATACATGATACATGTGCTTCTACAAGTGAAATGAAAGTCCTGCATAGAAGAAATAATGTGTATGTTCCACATGATCACTCTCACATACTAAGGAAACCAAAATATAAATAAACCCTTTGGTTTGATAATAATGATAGGAAACATGATATTCTCTATGAGCTCCTTGATAATCAATTAATCACTTTGTTACCCAATCTTTACTACCTTGCTATCAACTTGAAAAAATTAAAGGTCAGCCATTTTATAATTATCATGGAATTAACATACATATAGTGACAATGATTTCTATACTTTACACCACATAATCTAACAAATTAAGTGCAAGGGGTTTATTTCCTTTGATATACAACATTCTACTATGATATCATCTCACATCCCTAAATATCAATAGATACTAAAAGATATAACAACTATATTTTATGAACTTACTACAATAATAAATGATACACTTTTGAATATACAACCAAATTCATCTACTCACAAAGAGGACAAAAATTCAATCCCTACTATTGTGTAAAAATTAATGGCAACAATACAATTTGAGCAATCACAATTACACACTTCCTCAAAGCACTTAGACCATACACAAGCACAATTAGGGGGTAATAAAATAATAGATTGTATAGATATATGTACTTATCCAAAAAAAATTGAGACAAATTCTAATCCAAATGGTGATATCAAATGTGATACTCATTCTAGTACACACATACAAATGATCTTAAATCATGTTCCTGATACTAGTATGGTGGTACCTACTACACATGGATGGGATGCTCTAAAAATGATTAATGATGAATGATGAATATGATATGTATATTTCTACAGGAATAAACATATATCAACTTAATCATAGTTTCACTTCTACACAAAGTTCTTAAGAAGGAAAATGGTGTTTGGTTTTTTTCTACATGTAATACATAGTTCCATGATTGTGATTATAGGTATATCCTAAGGATTGATATTAAGGATAAGACAAGTGGTTTGCTAGCGGTTACTTCCTTTGATGAAATAGTTGAATCATTCATGGGAATAACTTTGAAAGACTTGCACTTCTTGTCCATATATGATGAGGCAATATAGGAAATTGTTTTACATGTCATCAGGCACGAATTCACGTTCACTCTTTCCATTAAAAAGAAACCTATCAAGGAAAATTACATCTGAAATGTGTCATATTAAAATATGTGGAATCTAGATCCACTACAACATATTCGTAACCTTGTTTACCATAAACTATTCTTCTTTTGGTATATGCATATTTTCCCCTTTCCTCAAACTCCTTCCTTCGTAATTTATTTCTAGCTTTCTCACAAACATGCCACCCATCTATATGGTTATGTTGTACTATTTTCCCTTTTGAAAAGTGATTCCTTTATGATTGAAACAAAAGGCCTCCTTATTTGGCCTCACTAAATGTGGAAGCAAAGATGTTATGTACAACAAAAAAAAGTCTCTCGTGTACAAATTTTTTATCAAAAAATGACTAAAACATGCATAAATTGAAATATCTACAAGAAAATATCTTTATTTTTTTTCAATTTCCAAAGATTTCATGATTTTAAACATATGTGATTGATTTTAGTTGCATGGTGTTACATAAAGCTTGATATTAGTTATTTTCATTCCCTTCTAATGTTTGACATTTTTACCTTTCTTCCTTTAGTAACAACATTCTTATGAATGTGTGTTCCTTTTCCCCTCCCAAATCCTTTTTCTTAAGGCTTGATTGTTAGGAAATTTTAAACCAACTATGTCAGACCTTCAAAAAAGGATGCAAAGGCACAAACATTACACTTGTAATAGATAAAACATAAATGAAAAACACCACCACCAATACTGTGCCCATAAAGAGACCTCAGAAAACATTTGACACGATTTGTTGACACACACCAACATGCACACCAGTGGTGCTACTTTCAACTCTCGTACAACCCCTCCTCTTCAAACTTCAAATAACTCATACTAGGAATCTAGTTTCTTAGGCGTTCTTCCTTGTGCTAACAACTTTTTGGCTTCATATTCTTTTAGCAATCTTCCAATTGTAAAGAACATCCAACAAAATAGTGTCATTAACTACATCATTCCAGATGTTTCCTACTCTTTATAGGGGCATTACTCACAAAACCCCTCTTGTGTGTCTCACAAAAATAATATCTTCCATCACAACATTTTCCCCGTGAAAACATTTCAATTTCCTATTTCATAGGAATCACAAAGGTTCTCTCCTGCAATTTCCTATTCCCTGCAACTCCCCACCTTTATAACCTCCACATCCTCTTCTTCAACTCAAAGCTTGTTTCATACAAGAATAGGTATGTATTCCAACAACAACACCTACTCCATCTGTTTATAAAACTACCCAAACATGAAAATAATAAATTCTACATGCATACTTATAGTAGATGTAATCTTGAAATAAATGGACATTGATTCTCTTCATGGAACAACGTGGACCCAAGATGTCAACCATATTTTTTTCAGTCATTGACACAGGTTGAAGAAATGTCAATTATAAGAGTTAATCCCATTATATAGTTCAGTCAATCTTGTGGAGGCTAGTACAAATACACATGGCACACTATTTGCTTCCCACAAAAGATATCCTCCTTTGTAAAATATCTTCCATATCACCTTGGAGAATTATAAATTTTGCTTATATAACGAAAATGTCCACAACACACAAAGTATGAATTTTATGTTAGTTCTAGCACTTATATGGAATGCACTGCATTATAAAATACCTTATGATCCATACTATAAAAACATTTTGTTGGATAGTGACGATCTTTCCTCTTTTCCTTTTGACTTAACAGTTGTTTCCTCCTTGTCGAACAATGTCATGCTAGATATTCTTGAACCACACAAAGATGATTCAGAGGTACTTGTCATGGAATCGTGTCCATTTTTAGATATGTTCAACCTTACGCAATCTTTTTTTTATCCATTACAAATATAGGTATTGAACAAGAAGATATTCAACGATTCATGCTTATGATAAACCGCAACTCTCCAATCACATTGGCCTAGCCAAAACTTGGCCTTTCCCCTATTAATGAATACAACACACAAGGGTTATCCTCAATGGCCTTTCTAAATTTATTTCCCATAGGGGAAGCCATGTTTAAAGGGCCACAAGTGAAATAAGTCCAACTTCATGAATATGTTTTGCCTTTGATGTGCTAGCATGATGGTTACTTTGGTTCGCATCCATGATTTAGATGTTTTTTGATTAATCTCATAATGTGCCACAGGAGTAAGGCTACACCATCTGTATTCATGAAACAAAACCTTGACCATGGCCTACCAATAACAATAACATATCTTTTCCAAAGGCTTCATGATTTCCTAAATGATTTCCTCCAAGATAGTTTGATGCGCTTTGGAACCAATATTCAAGGAACACATTCTTTTGGTCACGCAATAGAGGTGAACTATCAGATATGATAGAGAAATTGGTCCTCCCACTTTGTTATTTACTCTTAGTGCAACAAACACAAAATGGTCAGGCATAGTGTTATTCCTGGAAATCCCCTATCAGACATTAAAGATGCTCAACAATGGAGAAACCTTAACATTATTTCCAATCCTCACCATGTAACCGCTTACTTGTATCAGTGCTTCACCATATTTGATGAAGAGGTCCTCCGAAATCACCTTGGGGAATTTGACTATGGGTATAGGTAAAAAGTTTCCTTCTATTTCCCCTTGTTCTCTTCTAACTTCATGAATTATAATCAGACTCCTTTCCGTTGGCATATATGAATGGAAACATAGAGGATCTAGACATGTAAATGGCTTTTTGTGGCTTCAAAATGCACCCAATGTTGAAAAATTGGACTTTGATTACCCACAAACTAAAGAGGTGACAAAAAAATACTTTGATAGATATTTTTTTTCACGGAACCCTTGAGGATTCTTTCAGCAAGCAAAACATATGCACCGGCCAATATAAGATGATCCTTTTCTCTTAGACACAAAAAATACTTTCCTCAAATCCTCTCTCTGATCTTGAAGAGATACTTAATTGTGTTTACCTACACACCAAATTCTCAGAACATACATGTTTGAGAAAAAATGTAGGGTTTTAGTGTCGTTACAATGCCCCTGGGAGATGTTCCCTAATTTTGCATTGTTCATAGAGGAAGATGGGAAAGTAAAATACCTTCCAGGCTCTAGAAATGATGACAGGTTAAACATCCACAACCAAGCAATGTTGTCATATGGAGATCCAATGTTGACTATCAACCAGTGATTTCCTACCATGCAGTTCTAAAATACATATCAAAATATGCTTCCAAAGCATAATTTTGGTCTGAAACATACCATCAAATGTTGTCCAAGATTTAGAGCAGCGTCACTGATGACCAACTAATTTATTTCTCCTTTCAAAAAATTCTTACTGAAAGTGTCATCGAGCATGATATCAGTGCATAAGAAACTTGCCACATGCTCCTCAAATTTCCTCTTGTTCTTTGCATCCGTTCATTTGTTTCCTTAAATGTTGGTAAGAAATTCTTAAGGAGGTTCGTCTGATCTAACCCTAACTCTCAACAAGTATCTCATCTCCTTTATGCCTACAAACAACAACCTGTAATAATGGAATCCATGTCACTCGTACAAACAAATCGAACTTAGGATTTCAACAAGCTATGCAATGCGGACAAATATAAGATCCGTTATATACCGGGAATTTTTCGTGTATCCCCTATATTTTTTAGGGTCCCTTCTCATGAATCAACATATTTTTAAAACATTTGTTGGATTAAACTCCTATACAATCCATTTCGCAACATTATAAGTGACATAGGCATCTCTCTAGATCAAATCATTTCAAATTGGGAACTATTTCAAAATAATTATTAGCATTGACATGCCATACACACTCCCTTGCATGTCAAACACCCATCATGCTAAGAATCATCTAGTGATGAATACAATACATGTCTACCTAATAAATTAGACGAATGGGATGTCTCAACTCCATCCCACAAACCACATAGATGTAGATAACCTCTATATATTGGGGCATCGTGAATTCGACATCAACCACAATTGGGAAGAAAATGCACTTCTTCTTACTTTACAGGATTTTGTTCCCTCTTTCATTGAAGAAAATAGAGATGTAGGAAATATCTCCTAAATCAAATTGTTCCCACCCCACCAACTTCAACTTTCTCACCTGAAAAAAAGATTGATTTTGATATTGTTCTTTACCATTTTATGCATAGAGAACAACTTCCTCCACTCAAATTGACAGTTCAAGGTATTTATATCACAATGAAGTCATATCTCATTAATGTAATTAGATCAACACTCTATCCCACAAACAACGAAACAAAATCACCACTTCTATTATTTGCACCAACTGGTTTCGTAGCCTTCAACACTTCAACATTTACTGTACATACTTCTTTGCGCATACCCATCAAAGAAATAAAACCATTGGAGGGACAAGCATTGTCAGAATTTCAGGAGTGCATTCAACATGTTCGTTATATATTAATTGATGGAATGAGTTTCATTAGGTCCAAACTACTAGCTTTGGTTGATTACCACCTCCGTGAAGCTTTTCCTCATTTCAAAACATCAACTTTTGGTAATAGATCTATAATTATCATTGGTGACCTTGGCTAATTACCTCCTGTCAAAGACATTCCTTTATATGCATGTCACTCATATGGAGTCAATGTATGGAGGATCTTTCCTGTAGCCATCACATTCCAAACAATATTTCACCAATAAAGTGCAAACCCTTCACACATTCATTTTCGTGAATTGCTTCTTCACATTCATGATGCATCTCCACCTATTGAAGATTGGAAAATCCTTATGTCAAGAACTGATAAAAACCTTTCAGAAGAATGGCTTCATGGTTTCGCATCAGACCCCCATTCGTTTGTATAAAATGAACTTGTTGACTGTCATAACCATCTCAAATGCTCAAATATTTGAACCTTCCTATGGCACGATCAATTACAAACATCAATAGGCATAAAAATTTAGGAGAGGCCGATGATGATCAAATCCAGCATAAAGTTTTTGTTTACAAACTTCAAAAAATTATTCTTACAACAAATTTGTGGGTTGAAGTTGGACTTGTCAAAAATGCAATCGGAAAAATTGTAGATATCATCTACAACAACTCCATATCCCCACTAGAGCTTCCAATTTTTTTATGGTCCATTTCAACAAATAGATTGGGCCTTGTTGGGACAAAATTACCCATCACATGTTCTAGTCCCTCTTATTTCAAGAGGAAACTGCAAGCAAATTCCACTCATAAGTCACAAGGTCTTACTTTGGGAAAGGAAACAATTGACATTAAAAGAACTGAAAGATAAGGGCTTACATTGACAGTTGTCTCCAAGGTTCTATCCCTACAAGACCTCCACATCTCCCCTCCATTATCTTTCGATCATTTTTCAAAAATTTCTAGTGGACCTCATGTAAATATTAGGAGAGTTGAAGAGGCTAGACTTGCTTCTCTCTCGCATTTCATTTTTTGTTAAATTACTATACATTACATGACATGTTTTTTTGAAATCATTTGTGTTTCCCTCCAACCATCCATTATTGCTAAACCTCCACCTTATCCCTTTCGACATCTCCATTGCACTTTCAAATTGCAATTGCTAGTTAATTAATCCCATCACTTTTTTTATTAATCTCCTACCATATTAGCTAATTTTAAGCTAATTTAATATCTTAATAATTAATAAATCCTCCACCTATCCATTTCCACCTCACTAATTGACATCTCAAGTTAACTAAAACAAATCAAATCATGATTAAGGCTAAAAATCATTAATTATATTCAAGATGACAATTTTAAATTAAATCAAATCATAGATTTGAGTTAACTAAAACATATCCCTCGAGTTGGGGCTTTTCAAATGAAAGCAAAACTCTCTCCAAGCTAAAACTCATGTCACATTTTGGGTGAATAAAACAAAAGACGTGAAATATTAATTCAAAGGAAATTTTAAATTATTCAAAACATATGCCACCTTTTGCCAAACTCAATAAAAACTCACTCAATCAAGCTCAAATCAGCATCTTATCTTGCCAATCAAATTGAAAACTCGCGCAAATAATTTCAATCATGCTTCAGTCAACCTCAGATCAAAAAATCAAGCGTGAATCAATCACACAAATCAAGGCTCTAGGATTCTCTTCACTTAGCTATAAATACACGCTCATTCCTCTCTATTTTTCATCTTTGGAATCTTACGAATCTGCATTGTTATTGTGTCGAATTGTCATTCAATTTTACATGTCATTACGATGTCCATTTGATCAAGAATCTACCAATCAATTCAATCATTCATTCGCATTGCTCGTAGCTGAAATCTACTTCCATCCGGAACATTTTTGGAGCATCCACATCCAATTGATCATATAGACTCAACAAGCTTGGTGCTTCTAACCAAGCTTCTGCCAAATTCATCCGAGGTTGCAAGGAGATACGAAGGAAGGGTCGTGTTTGTTTTCCTCCCTTATTCCACATTTTCTTTGTATACAACAAACAAGAAAGAAATACTTTAATACACGTGTGAAACTAAGAGCTTTGTAACATGGTGTGGACATCCATCAAAGCTATATAAATTGCAAGTGCCCTAATAGATATGTTTGTAAAATGTGAAAGCTTGTGAATTGTTTTACAAAATGCCTAAAAAATATGTGGTCTCGTAAACTATAAAGATTGTGTCATATGCAATAAAATGGGTTTACTTAAAAGGTCTCGAAACTTTTCAGGGAAATGTAATTGGCAGGTGTAAAGCTAGAGGCCACAACCTTTGTCAGCATCCTCTAACCTTTGTCAAAATTGTGAGCATCCTCTGAACTCACCTTTTCCAGCATACTCGTAGGTCATGGCAAAATAAGAGCTTCGCAGCAGGGTATGGACATCCATCAAGACAAAATAGGAAGTGTAGGTTTGTCTAATGTTTTATTTCTGCTACATTTTTCACTCTTCCCTATCACAAAAACTTAAAATGATTTAAAATAGCTTACATTTAACCACAAATTATAACTCCAGCAAACTCAACATTCTTATCCTCTCCGACCTAATTTGTTACTCGTGCAATTACAAGTGATACGAGACATTCTTCAACCATAGACGGTGCTGATATTCTGGAAGACCTCTAAAAACAAAACGTTTACCCTGCCCTACACCGACCATGGGGAAAATCATAATGGATGGGACATTGACCAGCTTTAGGACATCACTAATAAACTGACACGTGGCTCTAATCATTCTACCGACTCACCGATCATTTGCCACCGCCCGCGATATGGTCAGCTGGACAGAGCTTCTCTTTTCGTACTGTAAATTTCTGATATTTCTGGGGCCTGCTTTTTTGTTTTTTTTGTTGCAGTCGAAGTTTGAAAAGTTTTCGGAGGAAATTTTCAACTGTAACAGTATGTCGGTGTTTTATTAAGCGGAAGGCGTTTTTAAGTGAGAATGACCGAGCCAATTCTGACAACATATCAGTGGTTTATTTAATCTCAACCATTCATAACCATCGCCAAAGCTGTACAATTAACAGATAATGCCGTTGCTGCATCCTGTGTTCACCACCACGTAGTCTGCTTCGTCTGCTTCATTGGATCATTTCGATTCATAAAACACCTCTTCGTAGATGAGCTCGGATTCATGCAGTTCCCGGTAGAAGCAAATGAGATCGCTGGGCCAAAATAAAACTCTTATTTTTTATTTTTGTGAGTTACATATTTAATATAATGATGAAATAACAGAGCTGACTTCAGAGGAAATTAAAAGAAAGACACCCTCACTAAGCCTCCCAAGAGGAAAGCACTTTGGTTGATTCTCAAATATGAAAACCTTGCGATTTTTCCCATTTTTAGTCTATATGTGCTTGAAGCACAAATTGCACTCACGTAAATAATGTGAGTGAGATCAAGTCGATAAAGTGTAACTAAAATAGCAGATATTATTTAGGTGTTACAATTTGAGTTGTAGAAAAGATGTGGTACATGCAAGCATTTAATTATCACTTATTTGTTTGCAACTTTCCATTGATGTCTTTGTCTTATCTAACAAATTAAATGTAATCTAATTGAAAACCTTTACGTCATTCATAGCTGGGTTTCGACCTTGAAACCTATTGGATTTTCTCCGTTTTAATTTTGGCCCGTTTAAGCACAAAGTGCACTCGTGTGAATAATTCGAGTTAGCTTGAGACAATAAAGTGGAAAACATATAACAAATATTATTTGAGTCATGGAAAAAGGGTGATACATGCATGTATTTAATTTTTACTATTTCATTTCTATCTTGCCGTTGATGTCTTCGTATTTTCTATTAAATCAAACAACGTCCATTCGAAACCCATAAAGCATAAAATTAAAATTAAAAAAGTAGAGCTCCACTGACAAATTAAATCTACTTGTAACTCATATGACTAATCACTAAAGGGCCTCAATTATCCATGATTGTTCACATAGCCTATTATCTTGTAGTTACTCATGCATTTACTCGAGGTTAAAACTAAAAAAATGGGTTGCAAAGTGCAACATAAAGAAAGTATTGTGGTTGAGTTTCTACTCTAGAATGTATTCAATTTTCCCCTTTTTTTGTTTTGGCCAACTTAAGCACTAATTGCGTGCACATGAATAATGGAGTCTCAGTCTAAAACATTTGCTCGCCCACTAGGTGCGAACATCTGTTGAAATGACTCGATGGTCGATGATTATTCATGCATTGGATGCTTCCCTCAATCACTCCATCTTTAGGTTAAAAAGGGAGGGCTACAAAGTGCTCCACAAAGCAAACATTTTCAATTAGGGTCTAAACACATGGAAACTTTTGGATTTTCTCCATTTTTTAATTTCTTCCCTTTAACTAGAAATCGCACTCACGTTACTAATGGATCAAGATAGACACGGTATAGTGAAACATGATGCACTTCTCCTCCCTTCAACCCCTACTTCATCTCCCATCATCCTCTTTGTCTCTTTCCCTTTCTTGTGTTTCAATTCTTCCGTCTATCCCCTTCAACGTTTCCATTAGACTTTTCACGTACGTTGTAATAAAATTGTAATTAAACAAGAAATAAAACATTAGAAAAAGCAAGTATCTTATGATTAGATTTGTGTAGTGCCCAGGGATATATTCATCAATAAATAGATGACATGTAGGATTATTAATAGACAACATTTAGAATAGGTGGCAGGTAAACATTGGAAACCAAAATTAATTCGAGAGATCCTAAGAGAAACAATTTAGCAACTACGTGTTATAAAAAATCATCAATCAAAATATTTTATGCAAAAATAATTATGGCGAAAGCATATTCCAAATTATAATAGAGTCGAGGTTGCGAATTATGACATAATTTATAGAAGTAGTATCAACGTTTCTGACACAATTACAATGGTCGTATCAACGTCATGTTATATTTTATTTAGGGTCATCTATCAATAAAGGACGTGAATGCCATTTGTTCTGTGGATATTGCAATAGAGTATTTGAGAAGGTACATGTGTCCAAGATGCTCTAGCCACATGAATGAATGCAAAGGACATGGTCACACATGATTTTTGTTTTAAATGTGTGTTTATAAGGTTCATTAAATGCACAATTTATATATATCATCGACCACATAGTTGAGATTTGACACCCGTCCTAGACGTTTTGAGGGTTCTTGCCATATATTATAGATGTGGACATAATGAATACCCATTTTATACTGACAAGGATCATGTATGTGTAAGCCATCAATTTTCTTAAGGTTGGTTGTTGATCTGACAATTAAAAAATATGTTATACGTAATATAAATTCTCTTGTGTGTCTTTAACCATATATTACTCTATCTAAAAAAATGTAGGTAGTCGTATACAATGATACCAGCTACAACATTTTAGAAAATTCATATAATTTTTTGAAACATTCCAATTACATAAATATAGTACAAATTATATATTTAAAATATAACAGTGACTTATTTGTATCTTTATAAATTCAAACCATCCCTAAAAATTTGTGACGGGTGACCATGGCCATCAAATCTCGTCCCGGATCGACCACAGAGAAATCAGTCAGCATTTTGCTTCATTTCTTGCCATACATACCTATCGTAGATGTGCAACTTGAAGAGAAGTTTAGTGACAAGGACATGGTGTGGATGAATGTTGGAAGCGATGTATGAATGCAGGTGATGATGACGATCGTATGACATATCACCTGTAGTTTAACTAATCTCTCATTAATGTCTTCTATTTGGATCCGGCTATTCGTCAACCTATATTCTTCACATATTAGTATAAGTATATTTATTTCATGTAGTGATTTTAATCACCCTCGTATCGAACATTGAAATAATGAATCTATTGCCAAAGTGAATGGCATGAAAGTTTTCATTAATTTTCTAATTGTTAGAGCAATATTCTATGGCCTAGGATTTTCTAAGCTATTTCGTTTTTTTTAAGTTTTGGATTATAAATTTTAGGTTATTTGATTTTCATGTTGAATGTTTCACTTGGTAATTAAGGATTTTGATTTTTTTTAGAAATCTTTCACTATGCATAGTAAGTACTATGGATAATCCAAGTATGTGGAGATTAAAGGTTATGAACGCCCTAGGCAATAATTGAGAGTGGACGTCACTTCTATGACAATTTTAGTTAATAATTTTTTCAATTGAATGAATAAACAATTGTCTATATACATTACCAGTGATTTTAAAATTTGCATAATGATCATAATAAATCACTTATTTAGAGAAATTGTGTATACAAGAAGGAGTAAGCATATCCTATAGACAATTATCAAATAAGGATCAAGTAATAATCCATGGATGGATATGAAGTTAATCGTAAGAGGTGCTCTAGAATGAAATAAATAGTTCGTCTTCTTTATACAAGGTTGGTTACTTGTAGTCTTATTTACCAATATCAAGTAGGGTTCGAACATCGGGTACTCAAAAGCTAAACAAAGCGCTATTTTTTGCAAAGCAATAAATGATTCTTATGTAGCTCCCATAGTACTATTAGCTGACGATGTGGAGCTTTGGACTTCAAGCCTAATAATTCCTCCATACAAAATTTCAGAAGTGCAATATTCCCTCCAATACATTAGGAAGTAGAGAATTAAATAATTATTTCCTTCAATTATACTTACCTCTACTAGCTACACTAGTGACATGGGGTAAAAAAGATACATTAACCTTTGGTCTAAGAAAACAATGTACACACATTGAATTATCTAGAGCTACATACAGAGAATGGGTTTGCAAAATCTGACAATATTGTATGAGCTATAAGGAATATCTTTCACGTGTATTTTTACTTGTAAACAATAAAATATTGATAGTACATTTTTACGTGTATGCACGAAATGTATGTTACTTGTATAATAATATTGATAAAAGGGTCAATTAATAATGCACTTCAAATAATGTAATTAATCGTATGGAGTTCTAATAATAATAAAAAATTAAATTCTTTAGATAAAATATAGGCTACCCCTTGATATGACCAATTGCCCCTAGCCAGTTGCCTAAATTATTCCTGAGGGCTTAATCCCCCCTTGACTATATTTCTTCCTGGAAATTGACTCAAGCTGTACATAAATGCAAAGGAGTCTCCAACATACATGGAGCTTGAAGAGAAGAGGGGAGCTAGGTTGAGATGTATGACACCGGTCATGACCTCATCACCTGTTTTGTATGAATTTACAAACTTTTTCTTGTCGTCATTCATCTCTTTGCTGTCACTTGGATTCTGTTATAGCATTTGTTTTGAAGCAACAACATCTCGAGATGATCAAGTGGAGCAAGGAAATAGATATTAGTTTTTGGGTAGGACAGTTTATGTTTTCCACTAAAGAAATGGGACTTTTTCATGCAAGTATTTACTTTCTACAATAGATTTGTAGTCTTTGCTTTCCTTGTAGGGTATCGAATGCTAGGGAGACGGAATTAAATGATGGCTCTAATCCACATAAACTTAGTCTCCATAGAATCCCATGTACTATTAGCTCCATGTGGAGCTTCAAATTTTCCTCATAATTTTTATAGAAAAATTATGTTCACAAGTGTAATAGTTTTTTCCTATCCAGTTATATGGAAACCTATAATTTAGGGTGAATTTAACAATTTTAACAACAGTAGGAAAATCCGTATGGCTAGGAAAGAACATGGTATCAACAGTATGTATTCAGAGCTCATGAATATTGAAAATTCTACCTACTACGAGATTTTTTCCTGTGTACTCCATACTTATTTCAGCTTATCCACACACTACCCCTGGAATATATCTCTCCAGGTTGGGACATTACACAATACACTTGATGATGGTAAACATGTTAGTAATCAATACCTCTAGAAATATGTTACATTAGATTCCTAGCATTTTTCACTCAACCAATGTATGGATTCTTAGTCTAAAACTAAACCATACCATGCAGAATTAGAATATCTAGCTAAAGCGCTCATAATGACCAATCGCTAGAAATAAGATACAACCATTTGTATGACCATGTTCATGTCATCCACCTATAAATCTTATGACTACTCATGCTTAGAATACTGAAAAGAGGGTCTACAATTTTTTCCTATGTCTACAAACAAGCAAGCCCTTTGTAAACCATGGTTGAGGTCATTCACACCTCAATGACTTGTAATATTTTTCATAAGTAACTTAGTATTTTCGCTACCATGAAAAAGGTAATTCGTATCATTAATACATTTCCTTGCAAGAAATATAGAGACAATAAAGTGGAGCACAAATAGAAAATATTATTTGGGTAGGAATAGTTTGAGTCGTGGAAAACGAGTGGGATATGCAAGTATATAATTCCCACAATTCACTTTTAAAATTTATCTTCCATGCTCTATATCTTATCTAAGAAATTAAACATTGTACAATAGAAAACCTGGACACTATAAAACATGAAATAAAAAATTAGCAAAGCCCATTTTCCCCATATTTTCTCAAAAAAATATGTTTCTTTCAGTTTTGTACGGTTCAGTTGTTGGCACACTAGAAATGACAGACATGTTAACAACATTAACTAATCACCCCTCCATATGGCTAAAAAACAACATAGTACAATGTTATTATTAAGCTCGATACTATCTTTGATTAAGATGACTTATACATTACTCAAAATTTATTTCAGCATATCCACACACTGCCCCTGGAATATTCTCTCCTTGTTTTCTCCTTGATATAGAAAACATTGTAATCAAACCTTCTAGAGATATGCCATAATATCTTCCTGTATTTTTCACCTCCCAATTTCTTTTAATAAAACTAAACCAACCCATGTCTAAATTAGAATATTACAAAGTGTCATAGTTCCTATGTTAGAAATAATTAACCATTTGTAAACAATGGAGATGTCATCCACATATAAATCATTTCCAAGTTAGAATACTAAAAAGTGTTAAAGTTTTTCCTATGTTTGAAATAAGTAATCCTTTATAAACCATGGAGAGGCCATTCACATATAAATGGTTTCCTCTTTTAGAGAAACTTAGTAGTATTTTGGCTACCGTGAAAAAGGTAATTCCCATCATTAATACATTTCCTTGATTTATCTTATCTTTTTCATCTTATATTCCTAACGTCTAGAAATCGTTTCATATTTGTTGTTACGAGGAAATCTTATGAAGCACTTCATTATTAACATTCTAAAACAATTTTGATGTAGTGTTGTGCAAGTTGAAATATCGTCTCTCATCACTAAAATATTATAATGAATGGAATCACTAATACACACCTATAAACCTTTGAAGAAAATAAAAATATAATTTCCTTTCTTTTGGTATTCTCTTTAATTTAAGAAAAATGATGGTTTATGATGTTCTAAGCTTACTCAATAAAGGATTTCATGTCAAGCAAATGTGTTTTACCCCAATGTACCATGATGGAAAAGATAATTCTAATTATTCATTGTAACTATCAATTGCACTAGGACGATGCACTAAAGATGTTGATAGGAAGGTGTTGAAGAAGTTAAATTTGACGGATTGAAGGTGAAACATTGCACAAGGGAAGAGTCATGATGAAGAAGGGGATTGAGGGAGGAGAAATTTCTAGTTGGGAAATCTATTGGAGGGAACATAGGTGAACCTCTTTTTGTTTTTGATAATTCACATATGGGCCATGTGTCACTTTTTATTACCACCACATTATTGCATATTTATAATGCAATGTTTGTTGAACATTGATCTATCTCAATATATGCTACCAACTTGAAAAGCCTTACTTTTTCTTAGATTCACAATTGTTAGGGATTACTACAATCACATTGTTATGTGTTTTAATAATGTAAGTGTGGAAGGAAAGTAAGAATAATGGTAAACATAGGTGAAAACTTAACATATACTCTATGAGTCAGGAACAATTAATTACTCTCAAGGTATGGGACATCCACATCTCTAAAGATTGTGCTACATTGATGCTATGTTGTCTCTTAACAAAGAGGATAAGTTGGATGTCAAGGATGAGTTGTGGATTATGATATACAAGGGAAAAAGTGTGTCGTACTCAAATATATGCAAGCTTCATTTTTGTAGGTGATGGTGAAGGAGGCTCTTTAAATCCTTTGAAGTCAATGAGAATGTGGTTGTCAGGGTAAATGGCCTAAGGTTTTCCCCCAAGAACAAGTCATTGTAGTCCCTAAATAGTCTACAAAGAGCTTGGACTTTGAATCATATTAGACATTTTGAGATTGTGTTGCTTTCTCTATTAGGCCTATATTTCATTGTGTGAACAAGTATACTTTCTTATGGGAATGTAGGAGAGCTCATTCATAACATCTCGTAAATTTGTTTGAGGTCCTTCAAATGTATTTTGAGATATTATTTCCACTTTATGTTGTTTTGTAATGCGATTCCTATTGGTACCTAGATCGGTTCTCCTTGTGACCTCAAGAAGAATCAACAGGTTGAGCAGGATGCTTAGAGAAAGATAAAATAGAATTTAATTCGTTTTGTATCCGGGGAAGGATCTAACTGACTCTTTGTCATTCGAGCTTGGAAAATTTGGATAGCAACGTGCTAAGGGTTTAACCTACCCTACTACTTTAGGCTCTACCTTCAACTAGGGTGAGAGGACCCATTTTGTAACATGCATTTGTAAGGGAAATGAATGGATCAACAATATTTGACTCTCCCTGTTAAGACATTGAGAAATAATCCTTGAGAAGACATGGTCAATGCAACATAATCTAACTCTCACGAGTTGTCACCCTAGAAAATGCATATGCCTTCTAGAAAAGGTTCAAGTAACTAAAGACAACAATAAAACCAACTTGTTCCTGCATATTTTGAGTAGATGATGGACAAATTCAACAAATCTCCTTGACATTTAAGGATAAATAGTGCAAACAAGGGTGGTTCTTATAGGATTTATCAGTTTTGGATGTATTTTGTTGGGGAATTAATTGGGATAAATTTGATTATACCAGATCTTTGGGAACTCTTAACAAATGTTGGAAGATTTTCCAGATGAGATGATGAAAACACTTCAAATAACTGACAATGAACCTTTAACTAGAAGATGTGTATCCATGAAAGCCCAAAGATACATGGTTTCACACATTATTTGAGAATTTAAACATAAAAACTCATGCTAAAGACTCAATTAAACATCAAGAATCCTTGATCTATCACGTCTAAGATACACTCATAGGCTAACAAACATTCTATATCAATAAAATGGAAGCAGAATGAATTTAAAATTGTGTATTGCACAATGAGATGAAAGCTCTTCTCACAGCACAATTGCAATTACCACAATACTACCAAAAGGATAAGATCTTGTGTGATTCAGAGGAACTCCTAATATAATATTACTATAGGAACATGAATAGCTATTTGAAACACATCAACTTTTAAAAAGCAGACACAACAATGCTCATGATTGACACAATTAACTCAAGGCTCATCAAATTTATCAGCAAGGGAAAGTTTCATTTACAGTCTCAATGCTTGTCAATGGTTGTGCACTTACAACCATATTAACATGATTTGATTTGAATGCTCAAGAAATTAACAGGCTTCTCAAACAAGTTCTTGAAAAAACAGTTTCTCTCAGCTCTCGCCTTTCTTTTCTAAAATTTCAGAAAATTTTAACCCCCCTTATGCTAGAGTATTCTCATTGCATTTATACAATTTCATTTGCTCACTCATCCTCTGTTTTCCCCCCAAAAACATGAATCTTTTAGAGAGAATATTATTTTCCATTTTTCCAGGTGGAAAGGTTGTGAGCCATTCACATTTTCTACTTCCATTAGATATTATTGGGGCACCATGTCGCTACTTTTTGATAGATGTCTTAATCATTTCTTTCCCTTTGGTGTGCAAGAAACCTCTTTTTAATAATTCTCAGGTGGTTCCATATGTCTTGATGTGACATGCAATCCTCTTCACCTTGAAAATGCACCTCAGGAAATGCATACCTATGTTCGTGCCTCTCAGAACTGAGTTTCCTTGAGTGGATTATATCACATCAATGAAATGCCTTCTGTTGTATAATGCTAATCTTTGTCAAATTTATTCCCTTCGTGTGAGATGAGCAAAAATAATCTTTCATCTGATGGTAGTGATTTCACTTGACTCAACCTATCTTTGTCATCCTCATTATAACCTCAATTCTACTTTCTTACCAATATGCATCCCTTTTCCATCCTTGAAAGTGTAGAATTTTTACAGAGCCTCTATCAGCATAATTTATTCCAGCAATGAGTGTTTATTTCAGCAAGTTTCTTGTAGCATAGATATAATAAGGCTTTGGCCATGGAATCCTAAGGACACTGCAAAAACCCCTAGAAAATAAAATAACAAATACCTACAGTCAATTACTAGATCACTAGGATTCTTCTTGTTGCATATAGCTTCAGACACACCCCTGGTTTGAATATGACATCAACAAAGAGTTGATTAAATGAAGGGTATAACGACACCCAACACTAGGCCTTGATTCAAGAAATTATCTAGCATTAAATCAAGGGGTTCTAGAGGAACAATTTACTCCAGCTTGATTTCGACAACAATTTCTAGTTTTTTCATGGGACCAAATCCATTTCAGAAGTATAAGTAGAGAGACAAAGAGAGAGAGATAGAAAGAGAAATATAGAATTTTGTCATGGCGTATCGTAGAGTTGGAATAGTTGATTAGCTGGTACCATAACCGGAGGCCCTCCAGGGGTACAAAGGGGCACCCTCTGGAAAGAGGGATCGAGCTTGAATGGGCCCAGGGGATAGTACCATATGTTAGTTAGTTAGGCGGGTAGCACATTCAAAAGGTAGAGTGATACCTATACTGGATGTCAAAAGTTCGACTCTTCCGGTAGCAAGATCAAGGCTTCCACTATAACTCCAGCTTTACAAGATACAAAGTTACATGCCTGCTCTCTAGAAGGAAACTGTCGACAAAATGTCTATAACCAAGCTTTCCTCAATGCTAAACTAGTTTCTACCTATCGGTAAAGTTGGAGATCGAGAGGGAGGGTTTGAATAGATATAGACTTGGATCAGTTCTGGATATCACTTGGTTCAAATCCCAG
Source organism: Taxus chinensis (assembly GCA_019776745.2). Taxonomy (NCBI): domain Eukaryota; kingdom Viridiplantae; phylum Streptophyta; class Pinopsida; order Cupressales; family Taxaceae; genus Taxus; species Taxus chinensis. The sequence goes on along the minus strand of CM034146.1, from coordinate 199,637,694 downwards.
GGTATTGCAGGCTCTAGTCTACCCAGTCAGTCTAGGAAATAGGCAGACCGTCGAACGCGATTCAATGGCATTGTTTCAGAATGGAGGAGCACCTGGGTCTAGTAGGATCGATAGAGGTCGTACTTGATACTGGACCCTTCAAGGAGGGTCGAGCATGACTAGAACTGGTATAATCTTCTATATAGAGTAGAGTCGCGCCATATTTATAAATAGGGGGCCCCTCTCTCTATATGGCGTAACCCCTTATCTATTATACCCCTATCTGGTGGGAGGTGGGTAAACCATCCCCCCTCCTAGTTCAGATTGTAGATATGGCAGATAGGCAAGATAAGATAGAGAGAGAGGGGAGGGGGGTCCTCCCACTCTCTATATGGGAGTTCACTCTATAGGGCCCCCCTCTCCTCCAGGAAAAGATTCGCAATGAAACGAATTTGAATCTTGATTTATAAGTAAAAAACCTTCCCTACATTTGAGTTATCAAAACAAGGACATTATGTGAGAGTAGAAGCTCCCAAAGGAGAATTAGGGATTTTTTTAATAGGAGATGATAATATTTTCCCCTCGAAATATAGCGTATATAGAAGAACAAGCTATAGCTAATAGCTGTATAATGAAGATACGCACCTTTATTTTTACAAATTACAACCACCGCCTTAAAAAATCAAAGGTGTCAACAAATTTTGAGTTGACAGGTGCCCTTTAAGTTGAAATTGCAGGCCCGTTGGGTGCACCGTCCATCGTTGAAATTATTTCAAAAACGTGGGAAAAATTTGTGCTTTGACCGTCAAAACCAGAATATATATATATGTCTGTGGGTCATTGACTAATGAACTGACACGTGGCTTCAATCATTCTACCGAGTCACCGACCAACTGCCACGAAATGGACGCCTGTGAGAAATCTTGTGTCCAGCGCCGTACTGCATTTTTCTTATATTTCTATGCCCTGCATTTTGTTTTAGATGTATTCTGAGAAGGAGAGCAGTTTCAACTGTAACAGTTTGTTGGGTGTTTTATTACATATACAGGAAAATGGGAAGAACTGCGTCCTGTGATAAAATGGCAATCAGGAAAGGGCCTTGGAGTCCTGAAGAGGACTGGAAGCTCATCGCCTACATACGCAAATACGGCCATGGAAATTGGCGTTCTGTGCCTAAGCAAGCAGGTGAGGACCCTCTCTCTCACCCTTCTTAATTCCATTCAACTTGTTATTGCCATTAACGAACTACCTGTGTTTACCCTTGTCCAGGACTTATGCGGTGCGGGAAGAGTTGCAGACTGAGGTGGACGAATTACTTGAGACCTGATCTCAAACGTGGAAATTTTACTCTCCATGAAGAACAGACAATTTTTCAGCTTCACCAAATTTTAGGCAATCGGTGAGATTATACATAGTAGTCACCATGTTCCTTTTTCTGTTTAAAAATCATATTGTTAAATATTTCAGAACCAGCTTCTTTACAGAGAATTCACTTTTAATTGAGTTAATAAACAATAAATGTGCAGGTGGTCGAAAATCGCGTCGTTCCTGCCCGGACGAACAGACAACGAGATTAAAAATGTATGGAACACTCGTCTGAAGAAGTGTTTGAAAAATGTTACAACGTTTCCGGAGAAAATTGAGGAAAACATTTGCGATGAATCTAATTTTGTACAGGCGGAGACTGAGGCTGCTTTTGTTGAACAGCGTAATTGGGAGATGGAACAGCAGCTATTTATACCCAGCTATTGCAATTCTTCCAAACCCAGTTTTCCTGCAGAGCGGAATATAGAATTCTTGGGCGTTAATTCTGTTGAGGCCGATGACAAAAGATCAGTGGCTGATTACATAAATTCCTTAAAATTGATACTTGATATTAGTGACGAAGAGCAAACTCCGGCTAATGCAAATTTCATGTTTGAGAAGAATCATTTCGACGATTCGTCTCATTTCAGTTGCATCAGTAACACACAAGAAATGGAACAGTACTGATCCTGACACCAAATGTATATATTAAATGTGATAAATTAAGCAGTTCACTGTACCCAATCCCTCACAGTAATATCTACCTACCTTTGCTCCTACAATTGCAAACAATGCAAAATGAATGGGAACTTTTTTCTTCAAAAATATCTCTCAAAAAATGCATATTATGACTATTATATTTGAAGAAGAAAACATTAGGAATTGGAAAAGTGGGTATTTTGAGCGTTGAGGTAATGCTAAGAAAAACAATTCCACAACTTTGTTATAGAAATTTACCAATTAAAATATTCCATACAAAATTTATACTATTTATGAATGGCCAACCCGAACATTATTGACCAGGTGTCGTATTTGAATAATTTTTCTATCCACGTATTCAACATTAGATGTGATATGTATGTCAATATAACTACCGTCATAATATATTAACCAGGATTGAACACACTGGTTATCTTCTAATTAAAATTTACACTACGACTGTGCCTTTTGTTCGACTCTTTTGTTGTTATCGATGGTATGTCTATTTATCACTTTCTTATATTAACTTTATACATATTTATTTAGATACTTCTGGAATTAATTTAGTTACTTCTTAAATTTAAATTAGGATTTTATATGTACACGTGCCAATATACGATGAGTGAGAAAACATATAAAAAGGGACCATATAACACAAGTGCAACCAGACAATTCTTAAGAATTATATAACTAGCAAAAGCATCCAAGGAGCTTATGGGAGGCCGATAGGCATATAAAAGGAATAATAAAAAATATTATATTAATAAAAAAATATAATTAATATGTGATTTATCAAATGATAATGTAAATTAATATAAACAAATAACATTAACTATTATAAATTATAATTAAAATAAATAAATAGAAAGTGAATGTAAGACATGAATGTGTTGAAGTTGGATTTTGATTGGAAGATTGTGCAAAACACTAATAATATTTATATATAATAAAATGGAAACATAAAAAATATAGGTGTAGATAAATATGATACGACATGTTATTAAGTTGGACTTGAAATTTAAATCTGTGACACACTTTAAAGATATGGTGAAAAAACAAACTAATCTGAGAATTCTTCAAGAAGTTGATGTATTTCAAAATGTAAATGAAACAATAAACATGAGAGATGAAGTAGAGAGTAAAAAACCTGCATTTTTTTCCCATGGCTCTTGCGAGTTATTGTTTTCTCTTTTTCCTCATCTCATTCTCATTCTTAACCTCCTCATGTGCAGCCCGGGTAACGAGTCTTATCAAAGGATTCCCTAACCCTTCAATATATTATGGAAATCCAGCACAAGACTCCCCTGCAAAGAGAGAGAGAGCAATGTTAGATATGTGAGGAGACTTCACTGCAACACCCCAGCCTACAAATCCCCTATGGATCTTCCATCTTCGGCGACTGGAATAGATATCTTCCACGAGGAAATTTCTCAAGATGCACTGGCTATGTCTCCCAGCGATAGAAAAATGGCATTGCCTGATTGTTCCATTGCATTTTTTACATCTGGTGATTTTGTTCAATATTTAAAACATCCGAGACCCTGGCCTTCTCTTGAAATTCTAAGCGACAGGACAGGAATATGATGAAGCACAAGGACGACGACAAATATAATATGCGTTTTCAATAATTTTGACATTAGATAGGCCTATCGGCCAATTATGATTTTTGAGTTGAGATCTATAACACTATAATTTTAAGGACTTAAAACAACTACAAGGAAAAGAAGAGAAGATAAGGAAAACAAAGAAACATACAAATAAAAGTATAATCAAAATTAATAATCACAAAACACCCTAAACTAATATAATATTACAATGAGTAAATTATCAAATATATTTAACTCTCATAAATATATATTTTTATTATTATTTTGATTGAAAGCACTAATTTATATAGATTGTTAACATTTCTATTCATATTTCGGAGGAAATATGTTTACAATAAGAATAAGTCTATTAGCAATCACATGTGTACAATGCAATGTGAACGTTGAATGATATATGTTATTTGATTTGTAGGGATAGTTATTACTTTTGTAGTTGAAGTTAATAAAGGGTGTGATTGATTTTGTAAGTGTAGAATTATAGATGAAGCATTACATTTAAAGGTATCATCACTACAATTCAAACTTGTTACCATTTCGATCAGTCATCTGAAACAAAGCAAATGATATATATTTTCAGATGTAATTTGTAAAATCAGTCTATTGTAACACTTTCACTAATCTTATTAGGGGTTCATTTTCTGGACCAAACATGATTAGATAAGTTGACATTTTTTAACCACCAAATGTAAGTAGTAGTATCCAAATAACTCATCTTTTGGATAGTGTAACAGGTCAACCTTGTGTGTGAACAATGACTAGGAAAATGGTCATCATTGTAGCCCATGTATAGATCTTGAATGTATGTGAAAGCATAAATGATGTATTGAAACTTTTTGTACTGTAAATAATTATTGTGGCAAATTTAGACCTTGTACATCAATGTTTGATTGTGAATTGTAAGTTTATAACTAAGCTATCGAGTTGTAAGACAAATTATCCACAATCACAAACCTTTGGATAATGCTAACAGCCCACTCAGAACTTACACTTGAAGCTCACTGTACTATGGATTTCATGCACACTAACTGCTTAGAGACTAGTATTTAAAGACCTATTGCTCCTGATTAGAGACTAGTTTTTAAAATAGAGAAAAGTATTAAGGGCTATTGCTTAAAATACCCAATTGAAATCAGCAAAAATACAAAATTGAAAATCCCTAACTTGCGTGACAAGATTCTTCCAATTAAATACAAGAAGCATTACAAAAAAAACCTGAACCCTTGAATATGAATTTCCATCTTTAAAATGCCAAGCTATTCCATGAATATTATATTTGCATTAGGAGGACACAATTTATTAAAGAAAAACCTGTACATAACCTTATAAGTAGAACTAAAAATAGTGTCCCTGTTTATTTTGGTAAAGAGTGATCCTAAGAAAATTTAATCTGTAAATAATAAACATGACTTGAACTATGCAATGTACTATTTACAAGAAAATAACTACTATTGTTCAAGTCATGAATTCTGCAATAGCAAAGCATTATTTACAGCTAATTGTTGGGGATAAAAACTACTAAGAAGCACACACACTTGTACATAGCCAAAGAAATCTAGCATAAAATAATTTGGAAATGCCATAACCAAAAAAGATAAATTCTTATAAGTTCTAGTTAAATTCAGCAGGAAGTGGAATACCATACCTTTGAGGATGGTAAACCTTGGGTGATAAGGGACTTTGTTCAAATGTTGGACTCAACCTACTTCGGCCATAATATGGGTAAACACTTTCAACATCATATGTAACAAAAGGGTTGAAAAAATCCCATGCATTGTTTCTTGGAGGAGAAGGAGGTGGAGGAGGATGATTTGGGCTGGATGAAGGCTTTGGAGGAGGCGAACCCATTGGGATACCAAAAGAGCCAAATCCATATATATTACACTAGATTATAGCTCCAAAAAACTATTTCAAAAAACCATATCTCTTCACAGCTAATCTAAAATCAATCTCTTTGTTTCACACCTTTTAATGCACATGGACATGGCTCTTCACATGTATGATGACATAATGAGAATCAGAGAAAATATAAACGAGAAATATACAATTGACTATGGTGCTACAAGCACTGTTTATAAATGTATTCTAAAGAATTGTAATCCAATTGCTATAAAGAGACTCTACAGTAAATACCCAAAAAGCTTGCATGAATTTGAAACTGAGCCTATTATAACTATATTCAAATCCGAAATTCTCATCCAACTCTGACAATGCCTGTAAACACGTTGCATTATTTTTTCTTCTTGACATGTAGATTCTTTGTGAGCAGCGTTTGTTTGGATTTTTGTGACTTAGTTAGATTTGAGGAAACTTTTAGCTAGTATCTATACCAGGGTTTCCCAAGTAGAATAGTTACCACCTATAAGTCTTCTGCAGTGCTTTGTTCTTGTCAGAACATACAGCGTGTAGAAAAATCCTTCAAATTTTTGCTTTAGTGTGACTAAGGCAGCAGTTTTTGACATGAGATTAGGTCAGCTGCGAACCTTGCTAAATGCTTCGAAGTGGTGGCTTCTAGTGGTAGATTCTCCTCATTTTTTCATCATGCTACTATTTTATGTTCCACCTAGTATGGAAATAAATGAAGACATCTAATAACATGTCAGGATTTGTGTTAACCGCTACTAATGTTTCTCTCATTTTACCTCTACTACTGGATTCTGCTTGGCCAAACAAAGTTAGTGTAAACTATCACACTTCATATGTAATTTTCAATCTAAACCCCAACATATGTATGGGCATAAACATGCATAACTCTCAATTGAAACCCCAAATGTTGAGTGGGAATAAAATTATATAATAATGAATTGGAAAAGAGAATTTTGAATTTTGTGTGCTAACTTGATAAAAAATGAAATTATTCCGAAGCACAAAAAAGATCAGTTCAAGTGGGGCAATAAAACTTACCCATAATCACGCAAATGTTAAATTCATTATTAGATTGTTAGCTCTAATTTGGATGTGAATCATAATTGGTTTTTAATCATATAGAATTGCTAGTACCAACCATTACTGTATGTAAATAAAACAAACATAGATAATGAAGAGAAATATTGCCATGAAGAATTGTAATCAAAATAAATAATATTTATATGAGAATTATATAAACACCGAAACTATCAATGCAAAATAATAAAAGTTGTTTGGTGAGCAAATCAATAACAAAACTTAAACCAGTGTCAAACCAACCTCTGATCTTTAAGTTAAGCCCTACCAATGCTCAATACCAAAAGCACCATGAAGGAGAGACTACTTCAACCTTCAAAAACAGGGAGAAGTTCTGTGGGTTGCCAAAAATGTCCTCCTTGGAATGTTATCAATCTTGTCTTCACCTGCGCAGCCTGGCATCATGGTCCATTACATAAAATTCGCATTAAAGCTCACCATATTCATGACCAGGGGAATTCATGGAGTACACCGTGATGTTGTGAAGTGTGCTGCTCCAAGGGTGTGAGTCTGACCAAGATCAAGAAATGCTGGTGGTAGGGTTGTTGCTGGTAATGGACATAGACGTCATTTTATCTGTACTCGATTTATATAGCAGAGGATCCACATCCCAATTAATTGCATCATGGACTGGGACAGTAATAACCTTAAAGTGGCCCATCTTGGCTATCAGTTCCATGGTCATTCTTGGTCTCCAACCATGCTTCACTGTAAAATCAGGTGAGACCCTGTGTTGTTTTGTTAAAGGATTAAACACTTAGGGCTATCAAGCCCAGAATGTCAGTCTACAAAGAGAAATCGCCCTTTCTACCTCCCCTGCAGCACAGAGAGTTATCTCCGGCAAGGAAGAGGGGTCCGAGTAGTCTTATGTCCATTGCCTTGCCCACCGTAGAGGGATTCATAACCAGCAGTTAAGAGAGCAACTGAAGAAGGCAATACCATGTTAACTATGGGATATGTAATGCGTCACAAAATGGTGATTGGTCTCAACATTAACATTTAGGGCCTTTTTTGTTGTGTTCCATGATTTGCATACACTCTTGGCACTTATCAAAGAGGGCAAATAATGCCTGGCCAAAATCATATCCACTGAATTACAATCAAGATGGGGATTACTACTTTGTTCGTCTCCTCCCCACCAGCCGTCATCATCAAGAGTTTGTGGTCTTGTCACCGAGCCACCTGAAAAACAGTTGCCCCGCCAGGGCACCGCACAAAGCCACACCAGAAACATTCGGTTGCAAAGATCCCGGCTTGCTGATGCCAGACCGTAGTAATACAGCCGTCCCAGGAGCTTCGCGACGGTGGAGATACAGAAAAGATTGTGCGCAAAGCAAAACTAAAAAATTAAAAAGCAAAACAAAACGTCAAAATGGCCATCAAAATTAGCCGAGTGGCATAAACGATTGAAAAGATCTTGAATTAACATAGGCGAAACGCCTTCTGCATAATAAACATATATCTTGAATTAATTATTTAAAATGATAAAATAATTAAAACTAGCAATCGCATGTATACAATGCAATGTGAACGCCGAACGGAATGTGTTATTTGATTTAGAGGGATAGTTATTTCTTTTGTAGTTGATGTGAATAAGGGGTATGATTGACAATTCTGTTTTTTTATTAAAGCCAAAAAAATGTTGGAAAGTACATTGGAAGGGATGTTAAATAATAGTTAGTTGTGTAATAATCGAATACAAATGCAAGTGAGACATGTAAGTTTGCTAACACTCACTCTTGAGAATCTAGTGAATATGAAGTGTTGATGTCAAAGTAGATTTAAAGAACCAATATTATCTCTCCAAGAAACATAAATGAGACAAAATATGCAAGCAAATATAAACGAACCTTAAATGGCTAGGGTACATTGTATAGTGCTTTATTATCTCAAAGAGTTTGAGAGCATCATTATCAGAACTATTTTGTGCATATCCCAAAATGATACTTGTAGCTTGTTTTCAAGACACAACTTCTTGAGCAAGAAGGGAAAAGGCAGTAAGATGAATGCAGAAAACATTTAATTATGCATTCATATCTCAAGTGTTGACTGCGTAGGAGCCTTCCAATTTTGAGGCAAGTGACAATAGTATGTCAGTTTATAAGGAACTATAGAAGTTTTCTTTTGAAGCAGGGAAAAGGGGTGAAACATAGATTTGAAATAAGCAACATAGCAGTGATAGTTCAAAGTATAGAATGGGATGGGTGAGGGTGTAAATTTTGAAGGGATGGATACATTAGAAGTATTTGCATAAAGAAGGTTACAAAGGAGTTGTATTGTTATCCACTTTCTTAGAATTGAGGATGACACATTTCAATCTGTTTTTTTTGCAGTATGTCTCTTTTTTCAGGGAAAGTGTGAAGCAGTATTCGTTGCCGATGACATTGCTTGTAATTTCACTAGTCGCATCTTTGTCTATAGACAATAGGTGGAGATCGCTAGCTTCAACACCCATGATTGACTCAACTATCTCATCAAAAGCGGTAGCTGACTGGAGTTCTCCTGTTGGGTCCTTTAGATCGATCCTGAGTGCATATCTATAATCATAGTTCTAAAGTTGTATGTTACAACTCGAACATAACCATGAACTATTACCATTCTCTTTCTCTTTTTTCCTGCATTGTTTGTCACCTTTTTGAAGAGGACATGCCTTGTAAAAAAAGTTGTCCATGTTGATATTTGTGATTTCTACAGTAACCATGGCCCAGTCATTTCTCTTAGTGTTCCCCATCTATACGACGTATGAAATCATTGTTACATAGGTCAAGCTTTTTGGAGGGCCCATAAATTTACATGTGATAAAGGGTACCGGAAGGAAGTAGTCATCAAAATCAACCCAACCATAAAGTGTACTTGTTTCTAAAATTAGAGGGTTGACATAATATTTGGTTCTTGAAACAGTGTCAATTGAGATTCCATTGAAACTAGAGAAGGCGGTATAGAAAGCATGTCTTCATGTTCTTTTCTTATCTCATCTACGTGTTGTCCCAAAAATGTGACACTTACACTAAATCCCGACATGTCCTTCAATTGTAGCACGTTCTTCTATTTGTTTCAGACTTGACATGTCGACGAATTGTTGAGCATGGTGACATCGTAAGAAAAATGCCAATCAAATCAACTGTAGAACCTTCAACACTTGTAGGTATGTCCTTGATTTTGGTGAAGTGAAAGTGATGGGAAGGTATTGTATTCTCATTTGCTATTGGTGGAGATATGGTTGAGGAAAGTTGCAGGAAAATCTCCAAAGCATTGTTCAAATGGTTGTAACATAGCGTTGCATCAACAATCCTCCCATTGGAAATTGTATATAGCTTCCCATTTTAAATTTGCTCATAGAATGCTTCCGCGGCCTCATTGAAACAAGTGATGTGGATTTTCCCTTCTTCCTAATCGACAAAATCAAACCGAAACACATAACCATCTCCCCTTGGATTGTGATATTCGTGAAGGGTTGTTTTTTCTAGGGAACGACCCTCTACGGACCACATGTGCATAGATGTATTCAATCCACTTATTTTAGTTGTTGTTCTCACAAAATATTTGTTAACCTGATTGGCACTTGCATCTGTTTGGGACAACTGACTATCTTGGAGAGCATTTGTTGGTAGTCGGGTTGGAACACCGATTATCAAACTTTTTTCAACAACAACATCCATTTCAATGATAATAACAATCTTGCAATGGAAAATAAAATCATGAAAAAACAAACATAAAGAAATTATAATTAATATAGGGAGTTTATATACATTGGTAATTGAGCAGGAGATGAAGCTTATAGTTCACTTTTGATCATTCTAACACAGGATTTGTGTAAGCACACAATGGAGCCTTCTTTTATTGATTTTTTGGTTACATGGCTTGCAAACTTGGAGGCTAGAAGTGTTGTCTGAAAATGTATCCCATCTGAAAGGTCAACATGATGTTGGGATGTTATGTTAAGAATGGACCTTAGGGAGGACAAGTACATTATCTGAAATGTGGGGTCAACAATGGAACCACCCTCAATCAATTGAAAAATGTCTTCATGTGTCAAAGTTATTTCCATGGTAACTAAAAGATGCTCGAGATAGTCAGAGTTCTACAAATTTATGGTGGAAAATGTAAACTTGTAGTGTAATCAAAGATGAAATGAAGGATGTGTTTTGGAAAGCATGCATTTGTAAGCAATGAGAACATGTAAAGTTTGCATCCTTTTTCATTTATATTTTCTAAAAAAGTGCAAACATGAAGTCTAACCCTTTGACAGAAATCAGGAAGATGTAAAGCCTTAGAAGCTTGATTAATGAGATTTGGGATCATGGGTTGTCTAACCCGTTAAATATGACCTTAATATCATTTCAAAATTTTAAATCGAAGCTCTAATTGTTATTCAATCAAAATCTAACAATGACAACCTGTAAATATGGCCTTAATATTATTTTAAAAAGTTTAAATCGAACATCTAGTTGTTGGGAACAAGATATGTAGATCCATTAAATAGTGATAGAAATGGTTTTAATGTGATTGTATAGTTGCGAATACATTTTTCAAATGAATGGTCGTGAGCGTTGGTGCAAAATACATTACGGTGGTGGCATGAGCTCACTCTAGAGGAAGAGACACATGAATAAACACATGGTATGTGCCATGTACATGTCGTACTATTGTCTTTGCATCCTCTATGATTGCATGTAAAAGTTATAGTTTTTGAAGAACAATAATTGATGGTATTGCTTGCACTGGTACAACAACAACGAAGAGAGCACATCCTTTGGTGCGGTTACAAGATATGGTTTTTCCTTGTTTCTCTCACTAGTGGGTATCTCCTTCAATTCATCCTCCTATTTTTTTCAAGGTAGGAAACTTCTGCATAAATTTTAGTGTTTCTTGCAGCACGTGGTATCAGATTTTCCTACTAATATCTTTCTACTCTACGACCTAAGAACACAGTTTCTCGAAATACAACTAAAGAGTTGAGGCCACCAGAGAACCAATCATAAACAAAATAGCAACAGATAGGGTATGACATTAGACCAGTCATGTACGGAAAATAGAGCATGTCCCGGAATATGCTCCTAAGTTACAGATGGACTATGGTGCTAGACCATTCATACCCAAAGCAGAGCATGTCCCTAAATATTCACCTACGCTACAGATAGAGTATGGCACCAAACTAGTGCATGTTGAAAGCTTGGATTCAGACAATCTATCTCTTGTACCCAAAATTGGATATGGAAATTCAGGGAGTTTGGTTGTCGTACAAGCCCAAGAACGGGGAAGGAGTGGTTCAATGCCTGTGGTTTCTAATATGAATACCCAGGTGGTGCCAAATGTAGAGGAATTGAGGCTTGCTCTTGCAAAGACCCTGAAACGCTACAAGGACTTAACTGTGCTCCATCCAGGTTACCCCACACTTGAGCCTTAGGGTAGTATGACTGTGTCTGTGCATACAGAGACCGATACAAGTGGCAGAAAGTGAAAATGACCAAGGCCCACAAGACCTAGGCCAGTGATCCAAAATCTAACAATGACAACATTTAAATATGAGCTTAATATCATTTTTAAAAGTTTAAATCGAATCTCTAATTCACAAACTAGTAAAGCACTAATTTCGACCTCAATTCTCCAATATTCTGGAGCTGAGAGGGAAAATTTCAAAAGCACATAACGGAAAATAGAAATATGTATATTAAGTATCCAAAATTATATACAATCACTTTTAAGGCACATGAGATCAAATGAATTTGGCCAATTGACTATGAATTTAAATGTATACCTGCTAAATTTGATTTAACACAGGGGATTGACTGAAACTTGGAGAGTCTGAATAATGAAATTATAGTGTTAGTGACCAGTATTTAAAGGTTAATGCATGCAAAAGCTATAAAATAAAATTTAAAAATAGTAAATTCAAAGCAGCATGCAAAATCAGAAAAACAAAATTGTTAAAAATAACAAAAACAAAGGTTAATGCATGCAAAAGCTATAAAATAAAATTTAAAAATAATAAAGTCAAAGCAACATGCAAAATCAAAAAGCAAAATTGTTAGAAAAACAAAAAAAAAACAAAATTATTAAAAATAGCAAAAGCAAAATTGTTAAAAATAGCAAAACCATCAAATTTGATACAGTCCCATGAATATCCGCAAAGACCTTTCCCATAAGGGTAACGCCTTCGACATGATTATTTTTCCTTTTAAAAAATTGTTAGAAATATAGAATTCAGTCATCTACACTATTCTAAATAACATTTTTCAACTACCACATTTTAATACTAATCATGAATACATAAATGGTCATTAATGTAAAAATTGTCTATAATATTAAATTAATAATATACATAAATTGATTGAAATATATTCTCGTATATAGTTTAATACTACTTACAAATATATAAAAAATTCTATTACAAAAATTACTTGTAATTTTAAACTAAAATAATACGAAAATTACTTTTAATTTTAAACTAACTAAAATATATACTTTAAAAAGATATATCATATAGATAATTAAGAATGACATAACAAAATAAAAGAAACTTTACGTAAAGTGAAAAGAGAATAATTACAATTTATGTAGACACTTAACGTTGTCTCTTTGAATGCAACAACTTTTTAAAATTGCTTTGTTTTTAAGCATAAAAGATGACATAACAAAATAAAAGAAACTTTAGGTAAAGTCAAAAGAGAATAATTATAATTTATGTAGACACTTAACGTTGTCTCTTTGAATGCAACAATTTTTTAAAATTACTTTGTTTTTAGCATGGCTCTTTATGTATATATTAATTTGTTAAAAAATTATTTGTATTTACTAGCAATTGTACATGAGTTGCAAATTACTCCGGAGTGGATAACAATGTTAAGTTTGTTGGAGTTGTAATTTTCAGTGAAATATATGCTATTTTAAATTGTTTCAAGTTTTTTGTGATGGGTAGGAGAGACCAATAGAGTACGACTACAACATTCGACAAAAATGACCTCCCATTTTACTCTGACGGATGTCCATACCCTGCTCCCAAACTCTTATCTTGTCACCGCCTAGAGATAAAGTAGTGTAGACTAAGACATCAAGTCATAAAATATTTTATGACTAAAATCACAAAAAAACATCTAAACTATTGTCAAAGATATGATGCAATCAAAAAAGAGAGCCATTTGCAAAAGCAACACCAGGGTAAAAAGTATCAAATGTCAGTGAAAGGAGAAGTTGACATTGACGCTAACGTGTGGGATTTGATCAATTGTGTAAGGAAAATTTGTAGAATTCTTGATAACAATGAGCATCGTGGACACATGCAATGATCAATTTTATGTTTTTTGCTTTGATTTTAATGGACAAGATACTATCACTTTTATTGTTGAGATGGGACCTGTAATTCAATGTGGGAGTCATGATTGCACAACTTCATATAAAAGAGGACTGAATTGATGAAAAGTGGTTTGTTGACTGAGAAAATGAGTTTGTTAGACCTATGGAGTCACCATATATGTTACTTTGAACTGCCTCCAAAGAATGGAATATCACTAAACCCCCAAGACCTCCACACATTCTAGTGCTCCATCAAAATATGCTCACCAACTTGTCTAAAGAGCACTTTAAATGCATGCATGGAAAAATATTTATTTAAAGCAATGTTACGCAGGCACACGTACCCCTTGAAAAACAAGACATCTTGAGACGACGGGATGAGAGGGAAATGTCCCCCCGCACACGAATATGTTGTATTAGAAAGACATATTAAGAATCAAGAGTGATATATAAATATAGAAAATTTTGAGCGCAAATGCACATGGTGAACTGTCATAACATACTATGAAAACCAACAACATGCATTAATATTAAAGGTTATATGGACATTTAACATTAGTATAGTTATATATATATATATATATATATATATATATATATATATATATATATATATATATATATATGTTGTTGAGTTGTTAATATGGATGTCTCAATGTGATTGTATGCACATGGTGGACTGATATATAAATATGAACTGCTATTCATAAAAGCTCTAAAATTTATCTGTATATTTTTAGTATTTATATTTATATATATATAATTGTAATAGTCATCCCCTTGCTACAATATGCTTAATGGATGCACATACCTTGTTCTTAAGCTCCCATTTACGCACAGATAGTGAGAATGTTACCAATAGTTATAAAATGAGATTGCATCAAAAGTGAGAAATAAAAAATACTCTAAGTGTTAATTTATGACAAATTTTACTAATCTAAGATGAATTAGCTAATTAATTAATTAATTCTAATGAATAATTAAAATTAAAGAACTTAAATAAATTAGAAAACCTTAAATTAATTAAATACCCCTCAAGACTAATTATCACTTAATTAATTTAAAAACCTTAAGAATTTAAATTAGATAAAAAAAACAACTTAGATCTTAAAAACTTACCCTTTATTTAAAAAATGCACCTTATTTAAAAAATATACAATAAGATCTAATAAATAATTTAAAAGCCACTTTAAAAAAAAACTTGCCCACTATGAATAAACACCCCACTCACATTGTCTTTAAATCCCACGTAACAAATAAATACTCACCCTTAATAAAATGCACCTCTTTTTATTTTAACACGGACACCCACTTTTCATATATTAAAACCACCATTCTAATAAAATTGACCGACCTATAATAAACATGCCACTTTTTTAAAGCAACCACACTTACTTTAAAATAAAACAATCGACCTAGAAAGAAAAAAAACCTCCACTTTTCAATTAAGGCCGGCGGCAATGCAAAAACGGATAAAACATTAAACAGACGGTCAAAGCGGAATGGAGAAGTCCGGAAAAGGTCGAGAGACCTAGACGAGGCATGGGACAAACAAAGCAGAAGAGATAAGCTCGGATAAGAGTAGGATAGACGGATCTGCAACAGTCCACCATCGAGAGTGAGAATTGCATCAAGAGTGACACACATTTGTTTGACTGATTTTAAGGCCTTTACAACAAATCCGTTTTGTGCAAAACCTACAACCATTGTTGATGATGAAACTGCAATTTCTTTGAGGCATTTTGTCAAACAGTTTATACGGTTGTTGTGCACGCACATACCCTGCTAAAAGCTTGCACATTGCATGCATATCTACCTGAGTAATGACTACAACATCAGACCAAAATCCCTCTTAAAAATTCTTGTACGCACCCATTTCCTGTTTCAAACGTACCCATCTGGCGCAAGCATGGAGGAAGCTAGCAAAGATTGTGGGGTTTAGTTTCAGACATGCCCATTGCATTTGCTTCGAAGTATATGTGGGTGCCGCCCAAACCATAGATTTGCCCCCTCCAAAGACAGCAAAAACCAAAGATAAAAACAAGGAAGCCCTAATCTCAAATTCGTGCAGCTCAAAAATGGGTTTGTTTTATTGAAACCTGTAATTTTTTTTCCAGGAAGTAGAGGTACCGGAAATATCTCCATGAAGAAACCTGCCAGAATTCGACACATCCCAGCAAGGGCTTTTTCAAAGGTGACTCCTCCAAAGTAATAACTAGTTGCCAATTTTAAGTCTAAATTATAATTTTTGTTGATGTAATTTCTTAATTTTTGGGAATCCTCACTCATATTTATACATGTTTTATGTATATTTTAGTTAAATTATTCATAACAACTCATTCAACACCTAGTAGTGTTATCACACCTTAAGGAGGAGGCACATTACAATCACCTCATTTTGGCCATAGGACATGAATCCCATTCAAGGAACAATCCTCTATCTACAAAGTGATGATCTCTTTTTAGTAAGAAGTAGACAAACATCATAGAGTTAATTCATGGTCACTAAAGTGAATTATGGACCAAATTTAAAAATTAGTACCAATTCAAGTAGTGGTAGGGCCAAAATCCATTTTAGAAGGTCAAAAAACCTAAAAAATGACTATATGCTTTCGTAAAACAAAGACCAAGTACAATATATATGCCCTGAAAGTTTTAAGTCGTTTGCTGAAATCCTAAAAATGAGTAAGTATTGACCATATTAGATTTTGAAAAACTATCTTCTAGATTATAATTGTTGGAGCTACGAGACCGCTTCCATAAGGTGTTGAGTGACCCTAATTTCTTATATTTACTAAAATAAATTTGAAGTATAAGATTTCATAGTTAAACATTTCTTTTTGTAAGTATGAACCACCATAACACATATGCATGGTTATAATACGTACGCATTTTCACTTGTTTGAAATGCGTATGCATTTTTCTTTCTATCATAATCTTATCCGCTTTTTGGCCCCCCAACTTCATACACTTACCCTAAAAGGAGAGGATAAAGAACATAATGAAAAATTCAAAAATAATTCCTCTACTCAAGAGGAAAAAGAAATAACAATCAATGTGGAAGAGGGAAATAAAGTTGAGGAAAAGGTTGATAAGGTTGAGGATACTAAGGTTGTACCATATAGACACCCACATCTTCATGAGAGGAAAAAATCATGGAGATATGTTAGGACACGTGAGGGAAGAAATATATATGGATATACAAGGAATTAGAGGAACAATCATTATGGCTATACACATAATCAATGGAGTAAAAATTATATGACATGGAATCACATGAATAATTATTATGGCTATGCATGGAACTGAGGAGGAACACATATGGACCAGGATGGAATCAGATGAGTGCAATGGAATATGGAATCAGGTTTGGAGCAGCATCACCCACTAGGATTTCACATGGGTGGCTGAATGATCGAGCATGGCAACAAGTGTGTAATGATTTAAAACACACTCATTATATGGCTTCTTCTTACGTTTCGAGGATGAAACATGTCAAGGAGGGAGGGAATGCTATGCACCTAGGGATATGATATTATACTGTATATGGGTTGATGGAGATGTCGACATGTGGCACACATCCCCTTAGTTAGTTATATGTTTATAATATATGGGGTCACTTAGGAATTAGTTATATTGGGTAATGAGTCGTCCTATATTGGGATTAGGTGTTACCTATCCATTAAGAATAATGTATGTCTATATAAAGGATGTAAGTATCATTATGAGGATGTCATGGATGTATGAGTTGATTATTTTACTTGGTAGAGGTATATTAGAGGTGTCCCCCTCAAAGTGGATTCCTATCTTGGGATATTGTGGAGTTACTCCTTCCTTAAGGAGCATTGTATGGTGTTACCCTACCTTAAGGGTATTATTCTACATAAATTGAATATTTGGGCTTCTTGGCCCACTCATATCTATTGTGTTGTGTTATCTTCTGCAAATTATTCATTTACTATATGCAAAGATATTATCACAATTCTTGTTTTCAATTAAGTGATATGATAATGAAAATAAGATTATAATTCAAAAGGGATGGAGAGATGCTTCTTTGCATTGTAAGTGGCCAAGGTTAGGGCTATAACGATCTTGAAGTCCAAGAAATAGTCAAACTAAGATTGTTCTATTGCATCCTATATTTTACGTATGATTTCAAGTTGTTCTTTAATGTCCTTGATCGTAGGTGTCAAGGCAATGGCACACAAGCTAAACTCATGTGAGATATCAAAATGCTCTCTCACGAAGGGATACTATACGATCAAAATATTGTAGATACAGGTAATGGGGTGTGATGCACCTGGAACTGTCATCTATAGAAGACACATCTTGTATAAAAATAGATTAGGCCAAAAAATTGAAGAAATACTCTTCAAGTATGCAAATGTGGCAGAATGATGAAATAACAAGAATCGTGGGTGATTCAAGTATAATTGCTAGTGATTTAGATAGAATAACTAGTGATTAATGTGTAAAATTTGATATATTGATAAAAAGAGAGATTTTAATAGAAAGAGAGTCTTAAGATAATTGATTTGGATAATATACGATATGCTAATAAAGTGAAGATAGACAAAGATGCATATTTGATTACCTTTAATAGAAAAATGGATTGGATAGAGTTGCAAATGCTTACAAGATTTTGTTGAGCGTATGATGGATTGAAAAAGATGTTGAGGGCAACTGTATGTTCGTGACAATTTTGTTTGGTTCTATAACGTGAAAGAGTTTCATTGCAAAACTTATGGGATCCTCAAACAAGGATTTTTCGTGTTTCTTTTATAATTGTCGGTGATTCAGTTAGAATCATTAGTGATCTGGAAAAATAGTGGATAAACCCACTTGGAAGTGGTTTCAACTACTTGTAAAATAATATTTTAGGGTATAAAGGTGAGGGAAAAGGTTAGGAAGAGGTTAAGGGGGTTTAGGGGGTTATGATGTTAGGATAAAAATGGGTTATGATGGGTGGTAGATGGATAGCGAGGTTTAGGGTGAGTAAATAGGATAGGTAAATAGTTTTTACGGGGGTAAAATGTGATTTAGGATAAGTTTATGAATTAGTGATAGGATTAGATTAATATTTGAGATATGAATATGAAGGATGTAGCGTATTACCTAAGGTGCCGAAAACTCGGTGTCTACACATACAATAACATTCTTGAAGTGCTAGACAAAATAACCTTAAAATAGAAAAATTAGAAAAGTTAATGAAAAAATAGGGTAAGTGCACCAAGTTGGGGGGCCAAAAGGGGATCTTAAATGGAGGCATTTTTTTCTGAAAAAAAAAATTCAACTTGTATGAGTTTTTGGAAATAGTTACACTCAAAATTTGAAGATGTTGTAGAAATATGAATCATAGAATTTTGAGTCCAGTTTCTAAGCTACTAAATGTTATTGAAAACGGATAAGTTTAAGTGGGTCAAACAACTAAAATACCAACAGATGCTCATGTTTTTGTTAAAAAACATAATAGAGTGACGTTCGTGCCCCACACCATTTTTTGAGCACCATTTAGTATTTTTGAAAACCCTTTCGTAGAAAGATAGCTAGGAGCATCTAGTTTTGGCTCCATTTTTTTTTAGATTTTTTTAGCGAATATTTTTTTATTTATGATTTTTCTGGTACATAATTTTTATGTTTTGAAAAATAACGGAGCTCTGAACGTGCCCCCCCCCACCCCCCCCCCCCCCCCCCAACTACCTCAAAAAATATCAAAAATTAGATTTTTTTTTTGAACATGTATAGAATTATGCCTAGTTTGGGCTAGTATTTTTTTTTTTAATTTTGACTACCCAAAAAAAAGATACACCATGAAAGATAGACATCTTTACACTTCAAAAAATAGCTATAAAAATGCATAGTTAGAAAATAAATAATATGGAAACCTTATATTAGTCAAAAAAATTGAAAAAATATATTTTTAGAAAGAAGAGACTCTGTTCTATGTCGTGATATATATTTTTTTAAATGGATTGATTGTTTTATTTTGATTTATCATAGAGGAAGTGGCATTTTTACATTATCTTGTAAAAACACGTTGTTTGCTATGTTTGTGTGGGTCCATGCCTCAGGGTTGGGGATCCAAACCGGATCCCAAGCCTTGAGACATGGCTTGGGAAAAGAGAAAACGAAAACGCGTATGCGTTCTATGTAGTATAAACATTATGTATGCTTTTGACATGCTTCTATTTACATAAATAAATGTTAAAGTATAAGTTTTTCGTTTATTATTATTTATATTTTATTATTGCTTATACTTATATTATTATTATTATAATTTATTATATATTATTTTTATTTTTATTAATATATAATAAATTATAATAATAATAATATAAGTATAAGCAATAATAAAATATAAATAATAATAAACGAAAAACTTATACTTCAAATTTATTTAAGTAAATATAAGAAATTAGGGTCACTCTGCACCTTATCAAATTAGTGTCACAGCTCCATGTGTCATGGTTTAAGAGATAGTTTTTTAAAGTATAACCTAGTCAGTACATAGGTAATTTTTCAGGATTTTAGCATTCAACCTAAATCTTTTAGCATTTAACTTCTACAATCGAAACCCTAAACCATAGAACATAAACCTAAACACTAAAATGTAAACCTTGAGCCCTAAACCCTAAATCATAAACCTTTAACCATGATCCCTATACCCTAAAACCTAAACCCTAAACCCAAAACTTTAAACATTTATCCCTTACCTGTGAGCCCTAAACCATGAGCCGTAAGCCCTAAATCCTAAGCCATAAGCCTTAAACCCTAAACCCTAAACCATGAACCATGAACCCTAAATACTAAACCCTAAACCCTGAACCGTAAAAACTAAATCCTAAACTGTAAACCCTGACCCCTAAACCCTAAACCTTAAACACTAAATCCTAAACCCTAAACCCTAAGCCTTGAACCCTACACGCTTATCCCTGAGCCCTAAAATATAAAACCTAGACCATATACTCTAAGCCCTAAGCCCTAAAACATAAACCCTAAACCCTGATCCCTAAACCATAAACCCTAAACCTTAATCCCTAAACATTAAATCCTTAACCTGAAACCGTAAACCCTAAACCTTAAACCCTAAATCCTTAACCTTGATTTGTAAACCCTAACCATAAACACTAAACCCTAAACCTAAAACCTAAATCTTAAACCATAACCCTAAACCTTAAGCCCTGAACCTTGAACCCTAAACCTTAAACCCTAAACCATGAGCCCTAAACCCTAAACCCTAAACCCCAAACCATATTTCATCAATATTTCCTAGTCTTGTGCCTATAACCATCATTGAGTCTACTTATAAAAGTACCTTGTTTATGAGAGGTGGGACAAGTAACTAAATGGATATGACATCTACCTTGTGCCTTGTAATGCATATATTACACATCTCTTCCAAACTTGTTTCTCCCCACATATACTTATGCTCTTGAATGTAAATTTATTCACACTCTGAAACAAATTTCACATTTCTCATATTTCCATGTATGGTATTATGCAAGCCAGGATGACCCATTGGAAGTTGAAAAAAATAACCATCACAACAACAAAAATTAATCTTAAAGGAAATAAAAGAAACATAGAGAATATATCATTGATGCAAAGGTGTAGGATCATAATTGAATTTCCTGTAGTATCCTCTCCTCCGGAGAAAGATAAATTTCAAGTGTTCTATTGGAATGGATAGTAAATTTGATAGAACTTCCTAAAGTGTTCAAAATAAGCATAGAAACATGGGAATGGCTAAGAAAACTAAAGGGTTATCAATCACCTAGTAAATCTTTCTTGTTTAGTTCTAAATGGGAGTTACCTGACCTATGACTTAGTGACCTTAAATTCATTGATAATTCCTTATATGATAAACCCATTAATGTTTTCAAAATCCCCTGAACAAAAAGATAGGGGTAGTCATCAATCCTAGTGAAGGGTGTGATGTGATTTCCAAGAAACTTGAAATTCATATATATTTAGAGGTCATAACATGAATTTACAAATATTTGTATCATTATAAATCGAATCCAAGTAATAGTGTCTCCCTGTACATCCAAGGATTGAGGACTATTGGGGTCTTTGGAAGGATTGGACAGTCAGGAATATGACATTTCCCTCCTTCAAAATATCAACACATGAAAAACATCAAATTTTGATGACTCTCTTTGAATGTTCTGCCTACAAATTCGATGAACCCTGAAATCTATGACCTAAACCCTTAACCCTGAACCATAAGGCCTAAACCCTAAACCCTAAAACCTAAATAATAAATCCTAAACCCTAAACACTAAATACTAGACCCTAAACCCATAACCCTAAACCCTTGACTGTAGATCCTAAACTCTGAGCCCTAAGGCCTAAACCCTAAATACTAAATCCAGAGCCCCAAGCTCTAAGCCCCAAACCTTAAACCAGTAACTCTGAACCCTGAACCTTAAGACATAAACCATGAACCCTAATCCATAATCCCTAAACCCTAAACCCTAAACCTTAAGCCTTGAACCCTACACCCTAATCCTTGAGCCATAAACACTAAACCTTAAACCCTAAGCCCTAAACCCTAAATATAGAGCCCTGATCACTAACCCCTAAACCTTAAACTCGTAACTAACCCCTAAAACTTAAACCCGTAACTCTGAACCCCAAACCCTTAGTCGTAAACCATAAACCCTAAACCCTGAGCCCTGAGCCCTAAACCGTAAACCTTAAACGTTAAGGCCTAAATGTTAAATCCTAAAGGTCCCTAAACCCTAAACCCTAAACCCTAAACCTTGACCCATAAACCCTAAACCCTAAACTCTATGACCTAAACCCTTAACCCTAAAACCTAAACCCTAAACCTCGAGCCTTAAACCCTAAATGCTAAATCCTTTGCCCTCAACCATGAACCCTGGCCTTTAAACCTTAAACCCTAACTCTTAAACCCTAAACCGTAAACCCTAAATATTAAACCCTGAGCCCTAAACCCTAAACCCTATACCATAAAACCTAAACCCTAAACTCTAAGCCCTAAATCCTAAACCCTAAACCATACAACCTAAACCCTGACCCCTAAACCCTAAACCTTGAGCCCTAAACCCTAAACCATAAGCCCTGAACCTTAGGCCCTAAGCCATAAGCCCTAAGCCAAAACCCTAAACTTTGAACCCTTAAACATAAACCCTCAACCCTAAACCCTAAAAACTAAACCCTGAGCCCTAAACCCTAAACTCTCAACCCTAAACCCTAAACCCTCAACCCTCAACTCTCAACCCTAAACCCTAAACCATGAACCCTTTGCCCTGAACCTTGAACCTTGACCTTTAAACCTTAAACCCTAACTCTTAAACCCTAAACTGTAAACCCTAAATGCTTAACCCTAAACCTTAAACCCTAACTCCTAAACCCTAAACCATAAACTGTAAACCTAAACCCTCAACTCTCAACCCTAAACCCTAAACCCTTAACCCTTATCCATAAACCCTAAACCCTGAACCTTGAGCCATAAACCCTAAACCCTTAACCTTGAGCCCTAAATCCTAAACCTTGAACCTTGAGCCCTAAACCCTAAACCCTAAACCCTAAACCATAAACCATAAACCCAAAACTCTAAATGCTAAACCATAAACCCTAAACCATGAACCCTAAACCTTGATCCCTAAACCCTCAACCCTAAAATCTAAACTATGAGCCTTAAACACTAAACCTTAAACCCTAAACTCTAAACCTTGAGTCCTAAACCCTTAGCCCTAAACCCTAAACCTTAAATCATAAACCCTCACCCAAAGAAAAGTCTGAAAAAGATCATTCAACGTGTTTCAGTGTGTAGGGAATAGTGTTTAAGGTGATCGATCAACTCATTTAGTTTTTATGAGAGACTACTTCCTTTGAAGGCCTAAAAAGACATTTTTCACCATTTTGTAGTTAATTAAACACCATTCAAAACAAGCTACAATGAGCTAGTCATGTCACTGAGTTATCAAGGACCATTATTTGTGAAGTATTAAGGCATTGTTTGTCTCCATAAGAGACATATGAGAAAAAACATGTATGAGAATCATGAGTTTGATTCCATGAAAGGATGCTTTTAGAGCTAGGAAAGGTGACCATAATTTCATGAATTTACTTTACACATTAATATTAATTGTTCTCAAAGTCTCTAACCAAATATATCCAAGAAAAATATCCTTCCATCCATATCTAAATCATAAAAATCTAGATGCAAAACATATTTATCCATAGAGAGCTTTAAATCTTCAAAATCTTGAATCTGCTTACCATCCACTTGAGATTCATTGATATGCTTTACTTGAACATGTAGATGTTGAGCTACATCCATATTGATGAAGTTATATTTGATGCTACAGTTTATGGAAATAATTACCTTTTTCCTTTGAAAGCACCCTTCAAATTGAAATATTGAAGCTTCCTTCCTTGGAGATGCACTATCTAAACTTGTATCTTGATATGTTGTCTCTCCTTTCGAATCTTGCATAAATTCTTCATGATCAACATTGTCTTCTTCATATTCTTCATCGGAATATGCTTTTTCATCCTCTTCTTCTTTATATTTGTTGGTCCATCGATCTAAGAAAACTTGTTACATTTCCTCCAACGACCAATCTGGCATGTCTCGTTTCACTTAATGCCACCAAGGTTGTGTTAGACCACCAAGCCAAATTGGAAAAGAAACATTTGGAAATGTATCTGAAAATCATTTCTCTTTAAATTGTATGCACCATTATTTAACATCAATTGCATTGTAACAAAAAAAATTCAATGCCATGATTAACAAAAAACTAGGGTTTTAAGAATACACCTTTTTGATCAAAACTTTTCCTAACCCTTTCAGATAGAGGTCGGCCAAAACCCAAAAAATTCATAACACAAACTCCAATTATATTATTGAGAGATTTCTAAAAATGTAATTTTAAAAAAAAATCCCTAATATTTCGGCTTATGGAGCACATTTTGAAAAATCATAAACGTGTAATAAATATCACAAAATAGATCCAAAAATTCTGAATTTTTTTGGAAATTTACCTTGAAATATAATCACCTCAACCCCAAAAAAAATTAATAAATAATTCACCACAATTTAGAAGATATATACAAAGCATGAAAATTAGGATGTTAACCCTAAACCTGGCATATCTTTTGCAAAACAACTCCAAAATATCTATAAAAAATTCAAGAATATTCTTCGAATGATTTCTACACTTCACCCAAAAATATCCAAACAATAATTATTTGATCTCAAGATATAAGTGAATCACTGAAATTAGGGTTTCATCCCACAAATTTCCCAGATTGATGCTTTGATACCACTTGATAAGATCTTTGCATATAATAAATGAATAATTTGAGTAATATGCATTCTAAGATAACACAACACAAGAGATATTGGTGGGCCAAGATTCCCAAATATTCAATATATGCATAATAACACCCTTAAGGTAGGGCAATGCCATACAATTCTCCTTAAAGAAGGAGCAACTCCACAATCTCCCAAGATGGGAATCCACTTTGAGGGGGACACCTTCAATATGCCTCTACCAAGTAAAAGACTCAACTCATACATTCATGACGTAACTCATAATGATACTCATATCCTTTATACAAACATACATTACTCTTAATGGATGGGTACCACCTAATTCCAATGTAGGCTGACTCATCACCCAATATATAATTCATATTTGACTCCATATATTATAAACATATAAGTAACTAAGGGGGATGTGTGCCAAATGTCTACATCTCTATCAACCCATATATATTCTAGTATCATATCCTAATGTACATAACATATTCTACTAAAAAAACATAAGAAATTATTGTCTCCTAAGATTGCACCTGTGTTGAATCTAGCAGAGTCAACACCCTAGTGAAACATCGAAAAACCTCCAAATTATGAGACAATGACGCATATTGAGGTGAATCTCTTGAGAAGGTTGACTCCTTATATCCTAACTTACCGTGACTAACACTTACCGTGACAACTAACCAACAATACACTACAACTATCTAATCATATCCTAAGTGTTCCAAGGGACTGAGGTTGAAAGAGCGAAATGCTAAAATAAAGAGGTGATGCACCAAACTAGAATAGGGTTTCATTTTGGCTCGAAGGACATGTACATAATAATACATGCAAAGATCCAGGGAATGAACATAGAACTTTGGAATAACTAAACAAAATAATACTAAAGGTGAGCAAGAGGATTGAAATATTCACGTTAACTACTAATGTA
Organism: Taxus chinensis; assembly: GCA_019776745.2. NCBI lineage: Eukaryota > Viridiplantae > Streptophyta > Pinopsida > Cupressales > Taxaceae > Taxus > Taxus chinensis. The sequence continues at coordinate 199,611,644 of CM034146.1, read as the reverse complement.
TTCAAATGAAAGAAATCACACTTGCACGTAACATCAATAACTTATCCATTCACACTCTAATAAATTTGAGGCACTTGAAAGCTTCGTAGGTATGTTACATAGGTCAACGAGTAAAATATTTGAGATCAAAAGGGAAGAACTCTCAGACTTAGTAGAAAAGAAAATTGTTTTAATGTTCTTTCACACTTACATATACAGAATTTGAGAGAGAAAGAAGAGGGAAATTGTCACGTCTAGTGATCAGTGAATTCAACCACCCTACCAACACCAAGGACCAATCACCATTGATTTCGTAGGCCTGGTATGAGTGTATGGCATTGCTTCAATCACACACCATTAGATCCATAGTGCATGGGGACGACATGATTCAAAATTAAATTTTGGTTATTGGAGTGGCTGAGCACCTGGTTTGAATTAGGCGTGGCTTTATTGTGCTTCACAGACTTCTGATGTTCCGCCACCTTGATCTTATCTACCGTGGCTTTCTATTTATCTTGGCGAACCTCAGACATTCTACGGCTCCATTTTTGACTTCTTCCTGGATCTGCAAACAACTGTTGAGTCCCCAATTCTTTCTACCACGTGTGGCCAAATCTTTCCTCCTCTTGTAGATTATGCTTCATTCTGCGAAGTCTTATGTGTTCTGCGACATTTTTCTTTGTATCGCAGACTCTTCGTTCTGCGAATTTGTATTTTCCTTGTTCTGTGGATGACTATTCCTTCGTTCCGCGAGTTCATTTGATATGCAATTTTCTTTTGTTCCACGGAGTTCACCAACTTGCACGACTATTCCTATTGTCTTTCGTTTGGGCTCTTTGTTTCGCAAATTTGTTTTCTTTGTATCGTGGGATTTTGAATTTACTTGTTCTGCAGCTTCTACTCCTTGCGGGCTTTCTTTGATACACAGATTCTCTTTGTTTCGTGGTTTTTCTTATACTTCGCTCCGCTTTGCTTCACGTTGCTATGCGGACTTTCAACCTTGTGCAACTTGTTTCCCACAGAGTCTTCTAACATTCACACACTCAGATTTCTTTCTGTTGCTTCATGGTGTTGTGAGACTCTTTTTTCCTTGTTGCGTGGCATATGTCCTGCAGAATTTTCCTTTGTTGTGTGAACTTAGAAAACTCTACATAACACTACATAGATTCCAAACTCTGTGGAACACTAAGTTTTTCAATTTCCATAGAACACTAAGTTTCCAACTTCCTTTGCATGCGACCTACTGGTCCCCAGTGCAACAACACAACGTTGAAGCCAACACTATGACATTTTGTTGTTTCTCTTATGATGATCCCTATTATTGTATCTCAAATCATCCCATCAGAAAAACCTACATCTTCCTTCTAGAACCTATTTTTATCCATCCCCACATTTATACCCCCTTGTTAATATGAGTTCCATCACTATTGCTCACCCCTTTCTCACAGCAGGCATCCATTATCCATGTCTCATAATATAGCATCATCCCTTCTCAGTATATACCATATCCATCATGACATCTTATTCACACTTCCATTCCTATCCCTTATTAACAAATTAAATCCTCACAACCCCTAGTCTCTCAGCATCCTCACAATATCCCTTTACCATATCACTTATATCAGAAATCAAACCCACATATCTATAGTCAACCTAGCTTGTCATCCTCAAACCTTCAACAACCATCCCAAAACGATCCTTTACAAGAACTTAAGAATAGTATTGTAAGCCTTAAATCTTCCATTATAGGTCCTAAAAGCACCCTTTCATATGAACAAATTTTCAACAAACCCATCCATCCATCAATACCTTTTAATGCCTATCCCCCACACTAGGAACTTCTAAAATTAATTAATTTATATAGTAAGGAGGACCCTCAACAAAAAATTAGGGTATTTCAACATGTATGTTATCTCATTTCCCATAATCAAGATATCATGTTGAGGAAATTTCCTATGTCCTTGGTAAGACCCACCCTATACTAGTACAACATCTCATTATATTCACATTTATCTTTTGCACAACTTTCACAGTTGTTATTAGAGCATTTTTCCATCAATATCACTCGTAGACTATTCATCACTAATATCTACGCCATTAAACAATTTGAAAATGGATTTGTTGCATACTTTATCACCATATGGCAAAGGATTATCAATCAATTATCCTTCTCTCTTCCAAAAACTGAGTTATTCGAGCTATTTTCTCAATCCTCCACTAAGAACATATCATCAACTCTATAAATTCAATCCTTCCAGACATTATATGAAGCCTTTACCATATCCTGAAAACTAGAACTTTGTGCCCTTGAAGATGGTAAGTTCAAACTTAGGTCAAAGAAACCAAAACTTGAGTCTTTTTTAAAACCTTCTTCTAGCAACGATAAATCTAAAGGATCATCCAACACGGTTGTTGTAAAATCCACGTCCAAAGGTCGTTCAGACTCAAAACAAACCTGACCTCAAAGTAACTACAGACTTATTGGGGAGTCTTATAATGCAATCTTAGACAAAATTCTAGTCACTTTTTATTTAAAATTCCTCCCATCTGGCTTGTTGACACGTCCATTTCTAAACCCTTATGGTATCGAGATAATGATTATTGTAAGTACCATCAAGTTTGAGGCCATGACATCAAAAGGTGTTTTTCATTCAGAAACATCCTTCAGGATCTCATTGACCAAGGTGAATTACAACTTTAAAATCCAAACGTGCCTCCAAATCAAAACATGGATGTTTTTAAATATCCTTTTCCAAAGCATCCCCCGCCTACAAGTTAACCCTAGTCTAATGCTATCAATTCTCATCATACCATTAACACTGTCAAATATATCTCACTTACACCTTTAATACCTAATGTTTCTATGACATAAATACCCATTGAATCATCTGAATATTCCATTCTTATCACTACTGAGATCACGAGTTCTCCTACACCTATCACATCCTCTTCAGATCCACCAATTGTCTCTGTGAAAGCTCAATAGAAGAAACATGTCATAGATATTCCAAAAATCTCTTTCAAATACCATGTCACTCGAAAATACATCGAAAATATCATTAATCCCACTACATAATCCACAAATAATTCATCTACAAAATATAAATTATACTAAAAATCATCAGACAACCTTGACATGAAAAAGGCATCCCTTGCCTTCCATCTTAGGACCTCATCTCTCATCTAAATTCATGATTATCATTATATAATCTAGGGATGTTCCTTAGCAAGCACCTAAACATTTTTTGTAGAATATGACCATGTTATATCAAGCCTCTAAACCATCAAACAATATACATGTCCCTTCATCCTCATTAACATCCTAGATAGCTAGAGGATACCTATAACATAGTACTATATTATCATCCTCGAAAATATTATCCAATCATAAACCATAACATTACCTCCTATTAATTTAGTTGACTCCAAAGGATGGAATCCATCTTGGTGTAATTATGAAGTTTTTGTGCATAACATTGAACACCAGGACACCTATTGAGAATTGTAAAGCCCTTCGTGCTATGATTTTAATCCTTACTAGCAAAGGACTCCTTCCTGTAAATCCAAACCATTCAGATATAATCAAACCCAACCATCAAATCAAATCAACCCATCATATCCTTAAATCCACCCCTTCTGAACTATCATCCAACACCACATCCAACAAGGGGGGGGGGGGCTTCTTCCAGTAATACCCTACTCCATCAGATAGATGTCATTCGCATAACCATAAAGGAATGTGCACAAGAATCAAAGGTCTCACATCAAAATAGGCCCAAAGTCTTTATCTCCCTTTCTCCTGAATCATCTAATACATCATCTTCCAAATCCAAGTTATCAATCTTCGCCACTCCACACACCTAATCTACCACATCTATAAAAAATATTTTCATTAAACAAATTCACCAAGCTCTTATAAAGATGTCTCTCTATGAGGTTTTTCAAACCTCTCCACAACAACGACAAGTAATTATTGTGTCTCTCTAATCCCCAGTACCACCAAATGACCCTCGACCATTTTCCCATCTTATTGACACTCTCAAAATGTAGACCGTTATCCCCTTCGACAATTATGAAATCCCATCCTTACATCCTAAAGACCATGACTTGCCACTCTTCATCACCGCCCAAATTAACGATACTCTCATCAAGATTTTTATTATTGAAAATGGTGCTAGTATCAACATCATATCATCTCATACCTTCAAACAGCTTCATCTACCTGATACCATCATTTCCGAGTCACCTATTGTGTTGTACGCATTTAATGACACCGTTACCCCAATGTTAGGAATGGTCATTTTACCCATTAAGGCAGGTGTTAAAATCCTTCGTGAGATCTTCTATCTCATAGCAGGATAGTTCTAATACAACATATTGTTTTTACAACCTTGGATACACGACATACGATGTATCCCATCAACAATACACCATTTTATAAAGTACAGACATGAAGGAAAAACCTTTACTATTCCCACTAACCCGAATCCTTTCAAATCATGTCACATGACCTACCGGCAAAATATTTTTCTCATTCATAAGAAAAACTCGGTATTTTCTAACAAGACTTCTAATAGCTCTTCTATCCCTTTGTATAATCTACCAAATGATAGATCCTTTGAAGATGTTGTAAAATGTCTCTTACTCGGGGATTATTGCCTTTTAGCCCTTAATTCACTCCATACACCTAAAACATATGGGAAACCTTACAAACAACCTATGTATGAACCAAACTTTAGATATATTATCTTCTTTGGTCCTCCACATCTTAAAATTAGCCTCATTTATGGAGGGATTGATCATCCTTCCTCACACCACGACAATCAATATCATGTGAAACATTTCTCATCTGAATTTTCATTTTTATACAATCAATCCTTCACACAATTTTATCTTCATCATTGTGCCTAGAAATGATTTGGCTTGGGAATTTATGAACAATGCATACATGACTTGGTCTTTGACCCGTATTGGAAACCTCATGAGAAATTTGAGCTAGGTTTCAATAAGCCTTCCTTAGACACCTTTGTAACCACCACACCTGAGTCCATAGTAGAAAAATAGCCATCCTCATCATCCTCACCTGAAAAATTTATGGACATAGACAACATCATTTCCATTCCTCCTGAATTTTTTTAATCAATACGATCACCTAAAGACCACTCCCTTATTAGACTAATGACAACACTAAGACATTTTTTGCGAGTACTACCTGAAATTCCAGAGGAAGACTCCCCTACCATCAACATTATTCAATGCCACAATGACAAATCGATCTTATCCTATATGTGTCAGAGGACCCTTATCTTTAAAATAACCTACCACCTAACACATCTAAACTCTTTAATAAATCCACTATCAATGTCAACATGGGGACTTTTCAAGAACCTCGCATAGTCAAATTTGGCCGGTATTTAGATTTGAAAGAACTAAAATACTTCACCACCTTTCTTTCTAAGTGTTGTCCCCTCAAGATTCCCCTTTTTTGAAAGTTGAAAATTTTGAAATTTTGAGTTGGCACCCTTCATAAGTGTTTTGGTGAAGTAAGAAATTCGAAATGATCGTGAAAATTTAGTTTTTTGGGGTCATTTTAGTAATTTTCGGGTCTATCGAACATTTTTGTCCCTCATGTCCCAAAGTACCGGCGGGCCTCCTATTCACCGATTCCCCACATCGCCCACATCGGCTGAATTAGATCTTCATGTCCTTCGTGTTTCTGTGTCCCTGGACCACCTGTGCTCTTTTGGCCTGCATTGCCTACATCGCCCACATCGGCTGAATCAGATTTTCGTTTCCCTCATGTCCCAATGTCCCATGGACCATCCAGGCCCATTTTTTCCACTTTTCCCACATTTCACCTTTTTGAGTCGGTGCAAGGTGTATTTAATGCACATTTATGATCTTCTCTCTCATGAATGACTATTTAAAGGGGCCACCATCTATGCATTTGTCACATTACTTTCTCGCTATCTCTTGCCCGCATTCTTGCAATTGAGTCATTTGTTCATCTTCCTGTATCCCTTTGCATTTTTGTCATGAATATGTTCTTTGAAGGGCATTCCTAGGTGCACTATCAAAATGAAGATCAAATTTCAAGTGCACGAGCATCTGTCACCTTTGGAGACTTTTGTACCTAATATCAGAGATAACGAAGTTTTACACTTGGATTTCGATGATTTTGGGGGAAGATTAGCATGTGACAATCTTGCTCGCATGGCCCAAATGATAAATTACATTGGAATCACATGCGTCTCTGGTTTTCCTATCTTTGTGCAGTGTGTCAACACCGTGCTCACCTGCGGGGCTCATTTCAATCTGGATACCAAGGAGGTTGTTAATGTGCATGGAGAATTGATTACAAAATTAGACACTGCTGTCATCGCCACTGCCCTTCATATTCCTAAAATAGAAGACTCCATTATTCTCACTCTTACTCAAGCTCAAACCCTATTTGATCAAGACAACAAGAAATACAAGGCACGAGTAGCTAATTCATGGCTGAAGTGTCCTAAGAAGGGAGCATCCTAACTCTCCAAGGCATTAGTCAGGGTTGATTTCAATGAAGAACTATCGGATTTCATCATCTTGGTCACCCATATTATGGGAATGCCCTCTACCAATGACTTCCATTTTTGGATATTCCATTTTATAAACATCATCAGCGAGGGTAAGCAAAACATAAATTGGGCTGAGATTATCTATAGGAACCTGACTGAACAATTGTCAAATTTTCGACAAACTAAGAAGTTCTACATGAATTCTTATCTCATGTACACCTTGGCAACATCTCGGGAGTGGTTCAGCTTCACTTACATTGAGGGCAAGAAGGATGAACCCATTTACACATATTGCCCTTTGTTTACCCTCAAGGCCAGTAATCACAATTTTAGAAGGGTAAATGATGCTTTCACCATGTACATTGTGAGGCTCTTGGAGGGTGACATTTCCAGAAGGTTCTCTGATGAGGTTATGTCTTTGCTAGCTAAGTATGGGGCTTTCTTCATCCAGTTCTAAAAGTTCTCATACATCAGACTGGGTTGTTTTGAAAGTACACCTCTCAAGCTTCCCATGTTCTGCAATAATAAAATGGCTTTGGTTGAAGTGTGCAGGCAGTTGGATAAACTTCATAGAACCTTCTGAGATAAGAAGATCATTGGTCTTCATTTCCCTATCACTTTGGGTAATTATACATGCAAGACAACTCTAGATGCCCAAAATAAAGAAAGGGCTATTGCTCCTCTTACAGTTCATTTCTTCAAGCCTAGGACTTGCTTTGATATAAAGAAATTCATTGATCAAAATCTCAGAATAACTTATCATCACCGTCTTGACACTGAAGATTACTGGGCTGATTGTGCAGATGATTTGGAAGCTAGGAGGAGGCATTTTGGCAGATTGTCTCTACAAAAAATCATAGATCTCAACCTCTACCAAGTACCTGAGGATCTTTAGGATGATGATGAAGATTTACAATCCTTTGAGTATGAAAGATCAATCAAGCAAACTCCTATGGAAACCTTGGATTGGTATGTGAAGGAGAGAGATGATTTGAGTGAGATAATCACCCCTATCATCATTAGAACCAAGATTTGGTGTGACAGGAAAGCTCGTGAGTTTAGAAGGAACCAAGGTAGATCCTTTTCAAGAGAAGCTTCTGCACCTCAGAAGGAAGCACATATACCTAGCACTGAGGTACTTGAGCAAACTCCTTCTTCTACCATGAAAGAACCAGAGTATATCAGAAGAATATTAAAGAAGTTAAGCAGGAACCAATCGAGGAAGAAAATTTTCTGGAGAAATAAGAATTTCCTATTGGACCAAAGAACATTATTTTTCTAAATGATGATGATGATGATGAGATGAAAGAGAAAGAAGATACCATTGAAACCACTAAAACCACTACTGAGGTGGAGAAGGAAGGATCAAGAACTAAACCTCCAAGTCTAGAAGACTCCTCTACAAAGTAAATTCTTGAGGTTCCATTCATTTCTCCACTAGAGATAACAGTGGTTCATACTCTGAGTGTCATGAGTTCACTACACTAGGATCCCTCGGTTCTTCCGTTTCCTCTTCTTCCTTTTCCTAGGTGTAGCCCCATGTTGATAGCAGGAAAAGGAGATATTCCTCCCAATTGACAAGGCCTGAATTTGATGTTGTAGCAGATCTGCTTGGTAATACTCCTTTTCCTCCAACAAAGAAAGAAAATACTACATCGAGGTTGGTATCTGATGCTCAAGGCCAGCAGTTCCTAGAGGTTGCCAGACCCAGAGTGGATAAAGAAGAGAAAGATATTTTTATCTTTGACTTGGATCTTTCCAGGATTCTAATGGGAGAATCCACAACTGAGAGTGAAGTTCATAACCTTTAGGAGATTGTCACTAAGGTTATTGAACGGGTGGAGAAAGGTAAGAAAACCATGGAGCATTTGGAAGAACAGAACCAAGTTCTTTCCAAATTTATCAGATCATTGTTAACAAAGGACAAAGTTTTGGATCCAGCCCCATTGACAACTCTCCCACCTCCCCTAGTTCTCAACCAAGATGAGGTCCAAACCATCAAAGACATCCACAAGTATTCTACTTATGGGAAGGCTATTGAATCCATGGTGGATGAGATGACTGTAGCAGGTTTACACTTCATTGAGGAAGCCTTAAAAACCAATGAGAAGGTGATCAAGCTGCAACAGAAAATCACTTCCTCAATCAAAGCTATGGACAAGGACCTGAAAGTCTGGAGTGGGAGTATTGCAGATCTCTGTCTAATGGGTCAAACTGATGAGAGCATCCTGTTGGCCAAAAATGTATTTGATGATGTTAAGAATAACTTGCCAAGGATAAGGATCTTTAGCATTGAATGGAAAATAAAGGTTCTGGAAGAAGCACTGGGAGAAGTGAGGAATGTATGGCAAAATGGGGAGTCTTTTAAAACTTGTGTTGTATCCACCTTCAAATATATCCACTACCATTTTCAGGATGAAGTCACAGGTTTCCCCTTCTCTCTCCAATAAATCAAGGCTCAATTTAAAGCCTTTGTCAAGGATGATCTGTTCAAGGAAGAATCAATCACCAAAGAGAAAATGAAGGATGTTTTTTCTCTCCATTCAGCTATTTCCAAGGCTAATAAAGAATATCTGGAGCATACTGAGTTTGAAAAAGACATGGAGAAATGATTAGGCACATGGACTCACGCCACTTCTAACACAAGGATTCCAAGAGGCATGGAGATAACGGAAGCATTGAAGAGATTCAGGCACCGGATTCTCAAAATAGTGGGCCCTTTTCAGCCACAACTAGATGCCCCTACTTCCGGCTCTGGACTCTCTTCTTTCTATTTGTTAGTTCGGGTCTCCTTGTAAATTAATTAAGGACTTTATATTGTGTAATTTCCTTAATTAATATTTTGGTTAAAAGAAACAGTTTCTAAATGCAACCACTTTGTAAGCTATATATTGGACTCTCTACACTATTCCGAAGGGCTAGAACTCTAATAAGTTTTGAAAGTGTAAAAGAATTGAAACCTATCAATACAGAAGATTTCCCTTCCTGTTTCCATCTGCATCGTTTTATTCTCTCTTGCATGTCTGAAATTTTGTGAATCATTATCTATTGCATTAAGAAGCTTTGCATTCTTATGGATGTTGTTTCTGGAACTTTGTGTCTATGAAATTATATCTAATTGTTTAAATATGAATGATTCTTTTCTATATATCACATTTTCTCAGCATTTATAAGGAACTATTTTGTTATCTATATTTCCCGGGATGCTGTTATGTTCTACCTTTTTCCTCCCTTAGTTCTTCTGTTCTTTTGTATTGATCATAAATCTTTACATCAAAACACTTTCATGATATCATAGTTCCTCATCAGAGTAGATATTTTTACATTTGTAAATAGTTTTGTTGCTTGCTTTCAATAAGGGCACCTGTCCCATTAAAGAGGAGGGACTTTCATCCTCTGACTGTTGCTTTCACTAAAGTCATATTTTGACAACCAACACCAAGCACACTTAGGCCTTTACATGGTCATGCAGTGACATGTTAGGCATTGAACCTAACATCATTTTCCATAACATTTTCCCAATTCCTAATGCAAATCTTGTCAATAAAAAACTACGTAGGATGCACCATCACTTAGCCCTTCTCATAAAATAAGAATTACAACGTCTTCTCTCTACTAATTTCATCTTACCCATTGATTATCCACATTGGTTTTCTAATATCGTACCTATAACCAAATTCTATGGAAAGTTTCATATATGCATAAAATTCTAAGATCTCAATCTCATTTATCCTAAAGACGACTTCCCTCTTCTTAACATCGATCAACTTATCAACCTCATACAGGCAATGAAATGTTATATCTTATGGATGGTTTTCCTGGGTATAATCAAATCTTTATCGCACTATAAGACCAACATAATACATATTTCATTATCCTTTGGGGGACCTTTCTCTATTGAGTTATCCTATTTAGTCTAAAGAATGTAGGGGCCACTTATCAATGTGTCATGACTTATATCTAGCATGATCTCATCCATAAAACCATATAAGATTATGTTGATGATCTCTTAGGTAAATCCAAGCATCGAAGAGACCATCTCATCATCCTTGATTTCATCTTTTCCCTCCTTATTCAATACTTTCTCCACCTTAACCCAGCCAAATGCGTATTTGGTTTCCTAACCAATTTTTTTTAGGTTTTATCATATTTATTAGAGGTATTGAAGTAGACCCTACCAAAATCAAGGCCATCATCAAGATGCCTCCTCCTTCCAACATCAAATAACTTTATAGTCTCCAAGGTAGACTCCAATTAGTTCACTGCTTTATTTCTCATCTTTTAAATTGTTGTCATTATTTTCATCATCTCCTCTGAAAGGACATCCATTTCAAGTGGGATGACAACTATCGAAAGGCCTTTGAATAACTCAAGAATTTTTTTCTATCACTACCCGTGCTCACATCTCCATGTGAGGGGGAACCATTTTACCTATATATATCTATAACCGACCACGCCTTGGGCATTATGCTAGCACATTGAGATTTTCAAGGTAGAGAGCAAGTCATCTATTACGTAATATACACTCCTCATGACTACAAAACTTGTTACACCGAAGTAGAGAAGTTATGGTATTCCTTTTACTTTGTGATTTCTAAGGTTCGTCACTATCTCCTCAATCATAAGACTTATTGCATCACCAGTTTCAATCCTCTTAAATTCGTTCATTCTAAACAATATCATAGTGATCGCATCACTCGATGGCTCATGCTTGTGACTGAATTTGACCTAGAATTCATGTCACAAATATCCATCAAGGGAAAATACATCCCTAACCAACTCGTTGAGGCTCCCCTCCCTAATAATGAACCACCTCATGAACAATTTCCTACGAATCTATCAACACCGTCGATCAAGAAAATGCTCCTCTCAAAATGAAACTCTTCTTTGACGATTCTAAGTGTTGGTAGGGGGATACCTCTATCATCACCATACCTCCTTGGGGGAATCCTATTCCTCTATCTTTTAAAATAAATTTTGAGTGCACCAGCAACATGGTTGAATATGAATCCCATGTCATTATGAGTCTACATACCACTATCATGTTTGGTGTTCAAATCCTTAACATTTATGGATAATCTTATCTTATCATCAATCAAATCAAAGGAACTTATTAATGTAAGAATGAAATTTTACAAAAATACAAAAACATCGTCAACTTCCTCTTAGAAGCATTTGATCGGTACATAATCCAAACAGTTCCCCGTTCATCCAATAAATTTACAGACACCGTTGCTTCTTCTACATCGTTTATCCCATTATCAACTAAAGATTCCAAGTTGTTCATTATTGTGCATAGACTTGATCAACCATCACATACCAAAGAACTTCCTTATGTTAATTGTTTTGAAGAAAATAAATCAGATCTTTAATACACACAATTTTATGTCTACCTTTCCTAATCTAAAATCTCATCCGATCTATCTAAAAATACTAAAAGATATTTTCTACAACGCAATAACTGCTATGTCATCATAGGTGATAGCCTTTACAAACAGGGTCTTGACGGCATCTTACTTCAATGCCTCAAATCTAATGAATCCACCAAATCTATCCAAGAATTCCACGAGGGCATATGTATTGGAAAATTCAACAATTTGGTTGTTGTTAAAAGCGTCCTATGGATGGGCTATTATTGGCCTACCCTTAATCAAGAATGTTGTAAATACGTGAAGAAATGGGTCAAATTCCAACAACACTCCAACCTTACTCACACCACGAGTCAAAATCTACATCCCGCTCAGGATTTACAACCTTTCTCACAATGGGGATTTGACCTCATTGACCTCATCAACCCTGTTTTATTTAGATTTTTTGGTATTTCAACATAATAGCAATAAACCAAAATTCACCATAAACAATATGATCTTGAAAAGTTTCCAATGTGGTCTTAATATTCCCTCACTTGACCTTTATCCTATATTTTTTCTTTCCTAACCATTAGATAATAGATTTCATGTCAATATGGTCATAATTCAAATTTTAATTTTCTACAACCCTACAAGTACCTTATCTCATCTATAATTTTTCCAAAAAAAATCAAGAATAAATTTCTTATATCAAAGGCATTCAAGAAGTTTTCATATGAAATTTAGAGTAGGAAGTTGTTGAAAATTTACTATCAACATAAAAAGGTCAAAAATTAGTGGAATTCATGATAGATACATATTACATTACATTGTCTTCCTAGGGAGAATCATTGCATTATACTTGTTCTACTACATATAAAAATAATAATGTCACAATTTTATCGAATTTCAATTATTTTCTATTTCAATTTTTTAATTTTTCAGTAGAAAAATGGACCCAATTATGATGTGATAATAACACCACAAATATGGTATAAAAGTGACACAAATTTACATCACCTTTACATCACTTTTACGCCACAACCACTCTTAAATTTATAAATAAAATGGGATGGGCCAAATCAACTCCTCACATTTAAAAAAACATAAAGTGGGATGTAAAAATACCCTCCTACTTTGTTTCATTTAATTTTAATAGTGATTTGGCAAAGGGAGAAAGTGAAGGAAGAAATAAAAAAGGAAGATGAGATGAGAAATAGAATAGAAGAAAAAAGAAATAAAATGAAAAGAGAGAGGGAAAAGAAAAATGACAGCAAAAAGGAAGAGGATAAACAAAAAAATACAACACATAAGACAACCCTCCACTAGAAGAAGAAGAGTATGTGAAAAATCCGATGTTATAGGTAAGCATATTTTCATCTAAAATGTATTAATAATTTTTGTAAACCCTTCAAAATAGAAAATAAATCTTAGGATAATGAATAGATTTTAGAAGAAATGATTAAAATGTAAATAAATTCTAAAAACCCTAGGATAAATTATGTAAACCCTAGATAATATTGTGTAAACCCTTGGGTAAATTGTAAGAACCTTAAGAGAAATTATATAACTAGGATAGGATATATTTTAGGAGATATTGTTTAAACCCTAAAAAATTTCTAAAAAACTTAGAATAAATTACAAAAATATTAGGGTAAATTGTCAAAAATCTAAAATAAATTGTAGGAAATAAATTATTTGGATATTAAAACCAAACAATATGTTGGAAATAAATTTAAGATATATATATTTAGGGCAACCCATTGCCAGGAAAAAATCCTTCAACCTGAATAAAATTTTAAAATCATAGTTTTTCGATCAAATTCTGTTTCACCTCAAAGTATGCGTAAAATAGATAAGGTAACAATCAAGGAGGAATACATGTGGTTATGTAGACGGTGTGCATGCATTGTAGAAGTTGATTACACTGAATGTCAAAGCTTCCCTTTGGCTAGGAGGAACGACTTGTATAAGAAACAAAACAAGACCACCAATTGATATTAAATAGCAAATGACAGTGAACTGCCTAGCGATTTGCTAGTTTCGGGAACTGTGGCACTTCCTAGATGGCCATCAATCCACTGTTTTATCAAATCAATGAAAGTAAATAAAAGAAATAAAGGTCCTATTGCTAACACTTTGATTTCGGTATCTCAAAACATTATCAACACACTAGATTAAGTAAAATATTAAAATATAAACTAATCTAACATTAGGCAAGGTATGTTTCTAGTTGGGGAAGGTCACAGAAGTATTGGGTAAAGTCACAGGGGTGTCCGATAAGGTATGGATGGAGTTTGGTGGAGTTATGGGTGATTTGGTGAAGGTTTCAAATAATACATAGTGACTGATGTCAGTCTGGTGACCGATTTCAGTACAGAGGTGAGACCGATGACGGTTAAGGTGACCAATGTCGGTAAGGGAAATTTGGTAGTAATTAAATAAAAGTAGTTTTAAGCTTCTTTGTGATTGCACAAAGAATGAAGGGAGAGTGGTTGGGTTCATAATATTACCAGGAAGACTCATGAATGCATAGGGGGTAGGTACGAAGAGCTAGAAGGTCATGGGTGGTTGGATTGATGGATTGGTAAGAAGGTGGGGATAGAGGAATACGGGAGGAAATCAAGTATAATGAAAAAGGTAATGAACCTATACCTTAAGCAAGCACAATATACTGAAAATCACATATAATTACTTGCATTTTCTGATTTGGTTGGTGAAGGAGGACAATAGTTAACTAGTGAAGATATTTTATGGCCAGTGTCGTGAAAATACTCCCAGATTGTTCCCGTGAATATCCTAATGCCTTGAGATGAGCATCAGATATTTTCTTGGGCCTATGGTTGAGTATATCATGTCGTTTGGATGCTGAGAAGTCTTTGATTCATGCTTGAATGCAATAGAACTCTCCAAACTAAAAAATGACCAACAAAAGTAAAAGGTTTCAAAGTTGTATATAAAGGAACCGATGATGGTTAGGTGATCGACATCAATTGAGGAATAAACGAAATCGGTTAAGGCGGGAAAGTATAGGTTTACCAAAAATAGACAGATCTTCCCGGATTTGGCATGCTTTCTCCTTGAGTCTGCTTTGGAAAGTGGAGTTCACATGAGAGAAGGCAAGAAGAACTTTGAAAAGGTCTAGTTATGTTTAGGAAGAGTTCTTAGTTAGTTAGGTCAAGTTAGTGAGTCAGCACTAGGATTTATAACTCAGTGATGACTCAGTGATGGGGGTGATGACTCAGTCACTGTGAGTTAAATGCCCTTAGAATGGGTCCAAGGTGAGGTGTCCTGGTGAGGTGGAGGTGTGAGGGTGAAATTAATTTGATTAAAATAATTAAATTAATTAATAATGTGAAGGTGAATATATTAATAATAATTAATAATGGGGCCATGGTGTGCTTAATTAATTAAAAGAGACCAAGGGGAGTGTGACCCAAATTTGGTGTCTAAGTTTTTCCCCTTTTGTTGCGTAGCTTTGTATTGTTAAGCGATGCAGAAAAAAATAGGAAGTCGGTGTCCAGGTATAAGCGGAGGATAGGTTTCCCCAAGTAGGGATGAAGTTGATACCCCTCAATCTAAGAATGGATGAGGTATGAAACGTAGTCGGTGAGTGGTTTGATAAATAGGCCATTGATAAAAGTGAGGGTCAGTAGGTAATGGTATGATCATTTTGAGTAATGGGTAATGGGTAATGGTAATCAAACACACGTAATCATATAGATTGTGATACGGTACCAGGTGGAAGAGCTTTCAAACTCTACGTTGTCAAAGGTCCATAGGTTTATCTAAACAAGGTAGAGGTGATTCAGGTATCCAAAGTATAGGATATGGTCTTAAAGCACAACTAGGTTAGGTCTAGGAATGAGCAATAGGTTTTGTTCCATGGCACCAAAGGTATGTTCAGGATAAACATCACAACATTAGGAAAGGTAAGGTCGTCAGGCTAAACAAAATGGGTAACAACATTGCAAGGTATAACAAGTACACAAATTCAAATGCCACAAAAGGAGGTTCAAATCAGGGCACAGTTAAGGCTGAGGTATAGGTAAATAACATGTCCTTAAACACAATTAAGGAAATGTACAGGTAATTTAGGCTTGTGGGTGAGGTGTAATAAGTGTTGGTAAAGGTAATAGTTGTGTGAGAAACCATTGTTTCAAGAAAAATGGGCATAGGGTAGGTCAAATGGATATGTTGGGTGACTGACACCAGTTAGAGACTAACCGATGTCGGTTTGCTAGGGCATGATATGACTGACGTTGGTCATGTCAATTTAGGGCTAAAAAGGAAAAATATGAATGACAGTACGAGGTATTGAGTTGAGTTAAAGAGCCACGTAGCAGGTGATTGACATACAATAGGTGGTTCCACAAGATCGATTTGATTGATTGGATTCATTGTGAGGTGAGGAGTGGATTTTGGCATGGAAGAGGCAAGAGAGGGAGGGGGTGAACCACCAACACATTCACTTGATGTTCCACTACGGAGATGGCATCGAGTAAGGATAGGGTACACTCTTGAGCTTGCATTTGATTCAAAATGTTTGGTTTATGCAGGTTAATTTTGGGAGGAAATTTAATTTGTAAATTATGGTTAAAAATGAATGAAATGGGTGGGTAAGAAGGTCAAATGTAGCGCAAATAGGGTTGGAAATGAAGGTAGGATAGGATTTTTTGGGATAGAGTAGGTGTTTAAGTTGTTTTTTTGTTAATTTTTAATAATGGGGGATGGGGGTTTTAGTTTTTTTCCAAAACAGAGACCAACGTCGGTCAAGGGTTGGTCAACGTTGGTTGGGTGAGTCAGCATTGGTGGGCTAAAGGGTGACTAACACTGGTAATTAGGGCTGATGATGGTCATGATGACTGTATGATAGAAAATCAACACGTGCCCTTCTTCGCGCCTAACCTCCCAAGGTCGTGCCGATAATGCCGGTGTGGAATTGAAATGGAAGTGAAAGTGATGGCAGTAATCAAGATAATTTGGAAACCTTATATCTTCAACACGTAATACTGGAATCTGTGAATCTAAGGTAAAGAATGCTCTCCTAACCTGAAGGGGTGTGATGGTACGGTTTGATATGATAGCTACTCGGAGACTCCAATCAATGTCTAGTTCTAACGAGATTATATTGAGTGGTTGCAGAATAGGTGGAAAGTAACCTACAGGTGGCTCATATGGGTTTCCAAACAAGGTCATGGAAGTAAAGACAAGAGGTGTAGTCAATTTTTAGGGACTATGGGTAATTTTTTGGTCTTTTCCAGAAAGTCTTAGCCTGGTCGGCTTCTATGTTCAACAATGAAATTTGTGTAATAATATCGGGTGGAAGCGGTGAAGATATGAATACCAAGGTGCATAAACTAGTGTCAATATCTAGTTGACTAGCAGGCCCGTTGGGTTACAGGACCTGTGGATCACAACCAAAGACTTGTTGAGGTTGAGGCCCTCGTATGGTCATGCATGCAATCAAACCCTATTTCCAGGAGCAGTCCAAAAGTCGTAGGATTGATTAGCAGCAATATTCAGTGTATCTAACTGTCCTATTTTCTCAACATATGTTGTAGGTGTGCGTAAGACTATTAAACACAAACTTGTGTCAATGTCAGTTATTAGCTCTTGCCTGTTGGGTTGTGGGACCAGGGGATCACAACTATAATTCTTTTCCTGTTGTGGACCATTGATGGTCATGCAAGATGAATTGATTTGCTTTCAGTAAATAAACTATCTATCAAAGGAAATCTAACCTATGTTTTTGGTGTTTTCTCAATATATCGGAACAAAGCAGTAAAACAAGCTAATCTATGGAAATTAAATGTTTTTTCTCTTTTCTAACTTTTCAGACAATGCATCTAATCTAATAAACTAATTAAATACAAAAAATTAGCCGGATGTAGCAAACTATTCATGCAGATGTGTGAATCTAAATCTAAAAATCTATTCTAATTTAATCAAAATCCTTCCAACCCTACCTTAGAATTGAAGAACAAATCATAACCCTAACAGAGCTATTGTTCCCCACAGCTTCCCTGGTAATGTTGAAGAGAAAACTTCCTATTGATTTGATCTACTTGAGATTATCTAGCTAATTAGAATGAGTTGTTTCTCTACTCTATTTGATATGCAATTGAAATTAACAATTCGTAATTGACAATTTGATAAAAAAAAAGAAAACAAATACACAACTCCAACCTG
Source organism: Taxus chinensis (assembly GCA_019776745.2). NCBI lineage: Eukaryota > Viridiplantae > Streptophyta > Pinopsida > Cupressales > Taxaceae > Taxus > Taxus chinensis. The sequence continues at coordinate 199,593,568 of CM034146.1, read as the reverse complement.
GAAGAGCAAGAACCTTGATAAATCCAGTAGTATCAGTATATGTCCCCTCAGTTCTTTCCTTTCTTTCTCTGAGTGTTCATGTGAGTCCAAGGGATTGGGAATGCAAAGAACAATAACAAGAGGATGGCACTTGAGAAATGATAGCTTGGAAGCAATCTAGATGCAATGCAAGTAGAAGAGAGATAGCACAAGAGATCTGAGCTTGGCTATGCAATTCCTAGCGAGATTATGGCAGTAAAACAATACAAGATACACAAAATTCTCAGGCATTTTTCTTGAATATAAGCATGGAATATATAGAAATGGAGGATGGGAGGTGCCTTCATGCACAAGGAAAGAAGGAGCAGTTCTAACCAATTAAATCTATTTAAAAATAGGAGGAAGGAGAGCCAAGCAATCAAAGCTAATTTTAGACAATTCAGCTCACGGATGCATGCAAAAGAAAAATTAAGTGAACCGTCACATGTTAAAACATGCATGAAGAATCTGGAAAAAGCAAGCAAGACCACTGCCCTATGCAGGGAGGCGATCATGGCACTGAAGGCCAAAACAAGCACAGAAAGAGGTAGGGAGATGGAAAAATGCATGGAAAAGTTAAGGCCATCTAGGCTACAAATATACACTGCGAATGGGTTTTGGAGCTTGAACACCTTCTTGAAAGGATTTTGAATCATCATTGGGGATTCTTGTAACCATTTTTCCTGACAATGTAGCATGTGCAATTTTGGGTGCGTACAGATTGTCCTCGCAGAGAAGCATCTTAGCCATGAAAAGGCAAAAAAAATAGAGTTTGAGTATGGCATTCCCAAAATGGGAAGTTAGAATCTATACCTGACATGCTTGTGTGTCGAAATCTCACTGCCCAAACTCCCGCTACCTGTAAGAGGAAAAGAAAACTCAAGTGTAGATAGATAAAATATCAAAAAATAAACACTAGATCAAAACGACAAGAGGACCTACCATTTGCGTGGGGATGTAGAAATATACTTGTGCCAATGCTCCAGACTTGTAAACACATACACTCAAAATGAGTTTAAAATAATATATATATATAAACAAACTCATTTTTCAATTCATTTGTGCATTGTTGATTTGGTGAATTTGGAGCTTTGGACCCACGTTGACCGTTTCTAACGCGAATATAGACGAAACAACCATCACAAGATAGTGATCATGCCTCCATGAGTGGGAGATCAACTGGTGTATTCTCAGGTTAGTTATTTCCTCTTTTGTCTTTTTGTGCCCTAGATGTTAAAATGTTGAAAAGTTCACCTAGCGGGGGACATTTTCAAATTTTCTTGGTTTAAATGAGTCCTTAGCGAGGGTACCCATAGGGCATTCTTTCATTTGGTCAAAAAAGGTCATTTTTTCATTTTTGAGCATTTTTAGGGTTAGGGGCATATTTTGGGAAATCAGGTTAGGACCGCTACCCAAGACAGGATGGCGGTCACAAGACCACCGCCCTATCAGGGTGGTGGTTCTAAACAAAATGTCTAAAATGTACCTTAACTTGATTTTTTTTGCATTTTCAATATTTTTCTATGTTTTTTATGAGCTTATCATGTGATGTACATTACTAACTTGCTCTTTTCTCATGTTTTGGTGAATGCAGAAGGAGGAATACATACGGTGGAGCAGAGAGAGAGAGAGAGAGTGTGATTGGCTCCCTAGGATTTTGGATCAGCTAACCCAGGATGAGATGGATCTTCTTTAGAGGGCTAGTATTTGGAGGATTTCACGGGTGCCCCATGTCACTCATTCCATTCACATTCTATGTGACTTATTTTCCTATTAGAGTGCAGACAAAAACAGTTTCAGATTCCTAGGCATTGAGGGTGAGTGGACTATCACCTTAGAGGATGTATACCGTATTCTTGGGCTACTGATACTTGGGAGGAGACTGACATTGGAGACATCGGGGTCCAGGGCCATGATGATGTAGTGGGTCACATATATGGGAGATGTCATTGTCTCATCTAGCTCAAAGAAGGGAATGAAGGTTTGGTCCATTGTCCACTACTCCTATTCCTATCCTACGGAGAGCCATCATGGGTATCCTGTCCTCGAGACTGATCGGGGACAAAGGAGGAGATACACTCTTATACTATTGGGCCCCCATCATTACACATATCAAGGTTCATGGCCATAAGTATGCATGAGGGGAAGATATTCTAGGGACTACCTACCATGATTTATATAGGGTAGTCAAATTGTAGGGATAGTCATTGAGCCACACCACTCTTGTTATGAGTTGGGTTTATAAGCATTCCATCCCCTATGGAAGGGGAGTACTAGTGTCAAATCCAGGGGCTGTTCGAGAAGCTAGATAGATAGGTATGTTGGTACTTATGATGCCACATCAACCAGTGGATTCCCTAACTACGAAAGACATGACTGCTACACCCTACTAGGACATGTCAAGGATATGGGGAGTGGAGGTGACCACCATAGTGGTGTGCTCTTTGACATATCAGCTGGTTGATAGAGCAGGGAGAATTGAGGTACACCCATTTGATTGGGTCACCTAGTAAATGCACCTTCCATACACTTATGTGCTCCCTCTCGTCACTTCAATTTATATGACTATTAAGGAGGCTTGGAGGGGTCCTAGAGGGGATCCCGGTTGGATAGTGGTTACTCTTGACGTGCCTATTGTAGTTAGGCATGTGGTCTGGGCTCGACGGGAAGTTGGTGCCCCTCGAGCACCTTTACTTAGGATTGTGGCTGCTCCTGCTCATAGTGGAGAGGAGGATGAGATAATTGATTTGGACTCCAACTTTGAGGAGGATACGAGAGATGATACGGAGGGGGAGTCTGTCAGAGAGGAGGTTGGGGAGGAAGATGAGGAGGAAGCCCCTTTTGAGGGAGCGGAGAGTTACCTTGAGTGGCATGAAACTAAAGAGATTCTCATAGCAATGCATGAGGAGGTGAGCATAGAGAGAGAGAGACACTGGTCTTGGAGGAGACACTTGGAGAAGATGATGAGTCTGTGATTGGACAAGTCGCACCTATGGATTCGGTGAGGCTCCGTAGCCACCAGCAGCACCTGCAATAGTAGCCACTGACCCCACATGGATGCCCGGAGACCTGAGTATGTTTGATACTCCTTTCCTGATTTTGTCTATTGATTTTTGTATGTTAGTCTTACATTCTCCTTTTGACTTGTGTTCTGTGATTTTCTAGCTCATTATATCTCTCTTTTTTTTTTTCTTTTCTATAGTGTCTGTACACAAGTGGTGAGAACTCATTCGTCGGGTGTGCATGGACACCCTATTGATCCCCTCGGGGAAGACCCGAGCTGAGTTGACTGTAGATTTAGGACAGCCCTTAGCCATCGGTTGACATAACAACGTGTTCACTTCTGTCTGGAGGGTGGCAGAGATAGTGACCTCCCTTCATACCCAGGTAGCTAGATACAAGACTGTTAAGTGCCTAATGAGGTAGAGCCACTCTCATAGTGAGGCTATAGGTAGTGGGTGCCACCATGAGCACTCACACCATTCAGTCCATTCTCAGTGCCATCGTAGTTGTAGCAGGAGTCCTAGACATGGTCATGCACCATCCGAGGGATCCCATAGGGATTAGCAAGCCATTAGGTCTTTATTGTTTTGAGACCATTTTTTCTCATATGATTCTTTTTTTGTGTCTTTTAGTCTCATTGTGAGAATTTTGACCATGCCTAGTGCATGATGACATTGTATACAAACTTGATCTACCATGATATATATAAAGACTCTATTTTTGGTTTAGTTTTCCATTGTATCCGAGTTGACTCTCTTTTGACTTATCTCTCATGTGTACTCTAGATGTTTAGAAATTCCACTTTTCAATGCTTTTAGAATGTATGCAATGGATATGAATGATAACAAAATGATTTCTTTTCTTTGTATTTTATGATGCTGATATATGATGATGTAAACACAATGTGACCTTAAACTTAGTTTCTTTCACAATCTTTGGTACTTCATATGGTCTTGAAAAAATGTATGAAAAAATGATATGATAAATAAATGTACTTGTCCCACTCCTAACCCCACACAACTAGTAAGATGTGAAGGGCTCAACACCAAGAGTTAGAAAGGGCATAAGTTATGAAAATTTGTTGAATGGTAGTGATGAGAGAAAGACAGAGGTTTGGAAGAACCAAATTGAGATGCTACAACCTTACCCTACTCAAGTTACCTCATAGTTTAGAATGTGAATTACTTTCAATTTTATCTAGACTTGGATCCATAGATGGCCACTTGGTTGAAAAAATCTGGTTTTGGGGTTTTAAACTCTCTTGGAATTTCAGACATCTAACTCACTTTGTTTTTGACTTATGATTTCACAACATTTGACTAGGTTGTTTTTGAATTTCAATTTTATCAAAGAGCCCCCCACGCCTTGCCCCATACTACCAGTAGGAAGTGTGGGCTCATCACCATGGACAAGGCATAGGTGAGTAAGTGAATTTCCCTCCTTTCCCAACCCTGCGTCACTAGTAAGAGAAACATGCTCAACACCAAAGGTTGGTAGGGAAAAGAAATGTGTAAAAATCAAATTTTCTATGGATTTGCATTTGACTTACTTATTTGGGAAAAATGTTTAAAATGATCTTATTTCCAAGGAGATGTATATGGGGTAGATGTGACACCATGAAGCTTCTAGAACAGACCATGGGCAAAGACACCTAACCTAGGAAGAGACCAAAAGTAGAACCAAGTATGCAGACCTTGGTATGGTTACCGTCAAAACTTTGTCTTATCTTGTTTGGATTGATAAATGATTTAGAAATAATTGATGATACTATGAAGGTTTGAAGAGACGTGATTTGAATGTTTTGTCAATGTTTTCAGAAGTTTTTAGGAATTACTATAAGAATAAGCTCCTTGATCAAAATTTTTACAAAATGAGCACACATATGAAAATGCAATGCAAATGTAATAATGTACATATGAAAATGTTGATGGATCATACGTAGTGTCTCTTTAGGTGAAGATATTTTACAGATTCTCTAAACTCCTCACCTTCTAGTGTACACAATTGAAATGCCCCATTTTTATAGTCTTCTACTACTCGATATGGACCAACCCACATAGGTCTTAATTTCCTTCCCTCTCTGGTATTTTTTTATATCTGGCTATCGAGTCTTAATACCAAGTATCCTTCATATATCTCATCGTTCGTCAAACCTTCTTATTGTATTTTCGAGCCATCTAGTTAGCGTAAACATTTTTCCATTGTTTGACGTTAAATCTAGCCTCATCGAGAATTTATAACTGGGAGATTCGTGCTTCTTGATAGCCCTCCTCCCCTAGGATCCCATATAGTGAAATACAGAGACTAGGTATTTCGATTTCAAGTGGAAAAACCACCTCAACACCAAACACTAAAGAAAAGGGGGTTTCCCCCATTGGTGTTCTAATCGACGTTCAATAGGCCCAAAAGGCCAGAAAAAATGCTTTAGGTGCCAATCTCGTTTATTTTCCTTAACGGTTTTGAGAAGGATGGCCTTTAACGTCTTATTTGTAGCCTCATCTTGTCCATTAGCTTGAGGATAGTAGAGAGAAGCCGTGTGATGACTTATTTTGAACTTTGTACAAAACTCACACACCTCATCATTTTTTAAAGACGTGCCATTATAAAAAATAATGACATGTGGAACCCCGTACCTACAAATGATTTGGTTCAGGATGAACTTAGCGATTACAGATCTAGGTACAATGGTAAGGGGCATGGCTTCTACCCACTTGGTAAAGTATTTTTTGGCCATGATTATGAAGTCATGGCCATCTGTTGATGAGGGAGAGAATTTCCCTATCAAATCTAGGTCCCATATGGAAAAGGGCCATGGGGTTGTAATTGGTTGCAAAGCTTCTGCCGGTATGTGGATCTCGTGGGAGAACTCTTGACATTTGTGACATATGTGCATAAAATCTATTGTGTCATGTTATAGAATGGGCCATAAGTAGCCCATCCGATGTATTTTTTGAGTAGTGGCGTGGCCACCAAAGTGACCTTTACATACCCCATTATGTGATTCGTAAAGAATCTTTTCTAATTCCTCTACATCAACACATCTCAACAACATTCCATCAAAGGCTCTATGGTAGAGAACATGTTCCAAAATAATGTAATTAGTGGTGATGACACATAACCACCTTATTTTCTACGATGTTTCCCCCTCTGGGTATGTGTGGTCCATGATGAAATTGAGAATGTCGGTATACCAAGGACATACAGAGATTAGGGGCCTGGTTTCGAAAAAGTACATGCACTCATCAGGAAATTTTAAATATACTAAATCACCTCCATCCAATGGATTCGAGACCAACCATTTGTAATGAGTTGTCCCTTAATGGATTTTTAATTTATAAATGTTAGTTCAAACTCACCCATTAATGTTATGAAATGCCCTGCCTTTTTAGACAAGGATCCTTACATGAGGAATGTTTGCAAGTGGTCTGATATGACAATAACCCTTATTTCTTGATTTAACATGTAATTCCTTAAGCTTTTTTTCACTAAGACTATGGCAAGGCACTCTTTCTCTACCTATGTGTAACATGTTTCATAATCAGGTAACATCCGACTAATGAAGTAGACTGCATGTTCCCGTTTATCAGCATCCTCTTGATCAAACATACAGGCTAGCGAAAAATCTGTAGCTCATGAATACAAAATCAAAGGGTGATATGATCTAGGAATCATTAGTGTGGGAGGGGAAAATAGGAATCATTTAACTACCTTGAAGGCCTCATTGCATTCTTCTATCTAATTAATGCTATAATCCTTTTTCAACAAATTGTTGATTGGATTAATAGACCGGGTCAAGTAAGGGATGAACCTTTGGATTGCACCAAGTTTCCCAAGAAAATATCTAATACTAGACTCATTTGATGGTGGAACCATTTCTAATACAACCCAGATTTTGGCTGGGTCAGCATCAATCCTTCGTGAAGATATAATGTAACCCAGAAGCTTACCTCCTCGTTAAGCTGAAATACACATTTTTCCAGACTTAATGTGATGCCATACTCAATTAAGTGTGAAAGGATAATGCGAAGCACCTATGGGTGATCATAGTGCTTCCTGGCCTTGGCCAATAAGTCATCTACATAGGATTCCATAATCTTATGAATAAGATCATGGAATATATATGTCATTTCTCGTTGGTATGTAGCGCCATAATTCTTAAGACCGAATGACATGAAAACATAATAGTAGGTTGCCCAAGGAGTTATAAACATATTTTTAGCTTGATCCTATTTGGAGATTTTGATTTGATTATATCCTGAAACATCCAACTGCCATGAGAGGCCTAATTACATTCAAATCCATCTTTTACGTCAATGATATACATCAATGGATTCATACAGAAGAGCTCATAGGATCAGGTCAACAAAGTCTCAAGCTTGGAAGGTGAAAAATTTTTCAACAAGAAAGTCGACAGGGAGGTTGAAACCAAGAAAAGATCTAGAAGAGGGAAAGAACCTTGAGTTTGTAACTGCTGGAACTCAAGGTGGATTCGAATCCAATGCACCTTTTGATGAACTTGCAAAAATGGTTAGTAAGGTATGTTACCTTAGAAGGAAGATATAATGACTATCCCACACAAACATCTGGTTTTTCTGAATCATTTTCGTAGAACTACACATTTCTCTAGTTTTCCTCATGTGATCTGATCATACTCCCTAGAGAATGTCGTGATAAGGGAGGATGCAAAATCACCTCTAGGGTTGATCCCCCTGCACCAGGGCCTTATACTCCTCATCCACTGCCTAATTTTCCAGTTGCCCTCTCATGAACCCCATCCCACAATCCCTCCTCCATGACCCCCACCTACCCATACTGCTCCCTCTCCACCCCTGCCAAAAAGAAAGTCATTGATGATGTGGGCTCTAGCAAGAAAAGCAAGAGCCTTAAAACTAGAATCCCTGCCTCCCATCATGTCCTTAGAAGTTCCACTAAGGACTTAGAACTTGCTGAAAGCCTCCTGCATATCAGCATGCCTGTGGAGAATCCTCAAGGAGGAGGATTTGCTGGAGAAGGTTGACAGATTGGAGAAGGAGATTCAAGAGCCTCAAAGGGGCTCTTATTAACATGGAGAAATCTAATCAATGTAAAAGGATCCTTGCATGGTGAGGAGGAAGAGGGGGTCATTGGATGAAGTCTTCAAAGTTCAAGCTGCAGGGACGAACCTTCAGATGGCACCGAGTTGGGGAATGCCAAAAGATCATAATGACCAGTACTCGTCTGTATGCCCTAAAAAGCATCCATAACTTCATTGAACAGCACATACACAGTGTTTGTTAGCTTAAGTGGAATCAATGAAGATATATGGGGCCCTAAGTGAAAATAGGGACATATGCAATCTCCCAAGTAGACATGAAGGACCTCCTCTCAGGCCACATACACATTGCTCTATATTTCATGTCACTGTCAGGCTCAATCAAGCGCCAAAGGATGATGACAAAGCACCTCAGGGTAATCAGGCTGATGTGTTGCTATTTTTTGGCTGTGTTCTGGATGTCAACTATGGGTAGGATTCTCGAGTTGTTTTTTGAATCGGAGCTCATGTATTTTGTTCCTCTTTTGGTTTCTTTTTGAACTTGTCTCTTTTGCTCTGGATCTCTGTACGTTTAGATCCGACTGGCTTCACAACTTTATTGTAATATCTGGTTGCCTGAGCCTTTCTTAGTTGACATAGTTTTAGCCCTTGATCTGGGCTGATTTTCACATGGTTATTGATTTGGCTTATATCCCGAAAACCCTTCTGTATACAGAGAGTATAGTCCCTTCAAAACTATTTGCCGCTTAATAAAAAAAACATCAATGGATGGTATACATGGGAAATCATCTTTGGGGTAAGCTTTTTTAATGCCTCAAAAGTCTATGCAAAATATGGATCTTTCCATTCTTTTTTAGGACGGGGACAATATTAGATACCCATTGTGAATAATCAATTGGCTTGATGAATCCCACGTGGAGAAGTTTCATTACTTATTATTTTACCATAAGGGCCACCTTTGACTTCTATGGGACTTGACTTCTGCTTAATTGGTTTAGCATCTTGTCTTGGTGATGAGATTGTGGACTGCGATGTGTGGTGCAATTCCCATCATTTCCTTCTAGATAAATGTGAAGGCTTTTTGATTTTCCTTGAGGATTTGGGTATGTAGTTCCACTTCCTCTGGAGTTAAGGAGGACCCAAATTTTAAGATATTTGGTTCCTCCTCCATTATGATGTTTATATAAATTGTTCCTTCACTTAAGGAGGCATTCCCTTCCTCAAATTCCGGTGGGGCTGGAGGCAACTCCAAGTCCCCTTCTTCTTATACCTCGTAAATATACAGATCCTTTCCCAGAGAGGACTTAATCATGGGATTCCCAAAATAAGAAGAGGAACATGGGATTAGGGAGAGGTATATCTCGTGATAATTAAGATTTAGTTCTACAAAATCATTTAAATAACTTAAACTCGATTCATCACTATTCACGTGCTCTGAACTATCAGGCTGACTCTCGATTTCCACGTATTTCAACATTGGGGTCATTGGTGCTTTATGAATCAAGGGTTCGGTGTGAACTAAAATCGTGAATTTGGTATCTTTTAGGTCACTACTTGGGGTAAAGCATGAAGCAGAAGTTTCTATAGAATCTGTAAGAAGGTTTTGTTCATGTGGAACTACTTCTTTGTCAGACCTAACACTGTTGTTTTGTAAAGTTATAAATGCTCAGCTCTAGTCTCATATACTTCAGATATCTAATTTGTGACTAGTTGTGAGTCACCCAACACCCTAATATTGAGGATGGCCATTCTCTTAGCTACAATGAGACCTAATAGGGGAGCCTCGTATTCAGACCTATTGTTTGTGCATTTGAAATTTAACTTGAAAGCAAAGGCATAATCCTTCCTTTGGGTGAATTAAGGACCATGTCTACCCCAACACCAAAACGAAACTTGGCTCCATCAAAATGGGCAATCCAGCAACTACTCAAAAAGATGGACGTTGAGTCATCCTTTGTACCTCCACCCTTTACCTTAGTTACCTCAACCATGTAAACCTCATATGCTGGAAGGGAACCGAGTCCCAAGGCATGTCCCATACCCATAGAATGAAAGGGGAGGATAAAAGGAAAATCCTTCTCTAATACGTTGATAATATTTGTTGTGGTTCCTAATGACACTGTCTCTATAATAATGTTTACATCCTTGACCGTTGGAATGCCTTCTATCAAACCCATGACTTCTAAATCCGTTGTAGGAACTAGATTTCCTTTTGGAACCACGCTTGCATGTTTGTTTAACTTATTCACGGGAAGCTCGAATTTAGAGTGGACCGCTGGCCTTTTCTTTAAGCTGGCCAAATGTATATCAAAGGGTTTTGGATCACCTTGTGCCACAAAGACTTTCCCTAAATGCAAGAATCTGACCTCCTGGAATATAATGGAGGGGATTACCTTCATGCGGTTGATCCAAGGATGACCAAGGATCATATTATAGTTGGTTTCTTGGTATATAATATAAAACTCAATGAGTACCATCTTGGGCCCAAGAGTAACTGGTAATACTATGGTTTCGATTGAGGTTTCCTTGGGGCTATCATAGCCCCTCAATGTGTTTCACGTCGAGGAGAAATTGGTCTCCCCATACCCTAACTTCTGAAGAAAAGAGAATGGGACTATGTTAATTGTTTCCCCATCATTGATCATTGCATGTTTTACATAGTTATTGTAAATCCAAACTTGCAGAATCAAAGCCAGGTCACCCCTACGAGCTATCTCAACATCTATAGGCATCTTAATGATGTCAAACACGAACCAAATATCTCTCTTAGGATGCCCTAGAGGACTAATGTCGAAGTCTATCTGATTTATCTATGCCTTTTATGGAGGGGTAATGTTAATGAAATGGCCGAGACCTAGCAATTCTAACAGAGTGGCTCGATGACTAGGGGAATTATTCAGTAGATCCAAGAAGGAAATGTGTGAAAAGGTCTTGGTTAGATCATAATTCCCTACTAGCTTACTTAGTGCGTCATGAGAATTTTCTAACATAACCAGATAAATTGGTATTGACTACGAATAATAATCCTTGTTCTTGTAGCAGCGTTAATTTGGGTTTCGATGTCTAACTCTACCAATCCCACAATCTTTGTTTCCTGGTGACCATCCAAAGGAGGTGCAACCTATGGGTTTGACGAAGTTGAGGCTTCATGATCATGAGTCCCTATTACAATACCTTTATTTTAACTATTGGGATCTAATCTACATCCTTTAGACGCGTGTGGAGAGGATCATTAAAGATCCCTAACAATGTGTTCTGCAGAGACACAAGTCCCATGTAGGCATTTTGACTGGGTGTAGTTGGGTTTTCCAACAACATGTCAACAAATAACTATCTTTGGTCTTCTATCAAACTCTGCAAAAACTTATTACTATCATGGAAATTTATTGCATCATGCCTGCGAACCCTATGGAAACCACAGTATAATGAAGGATCGTAATCCCAAGGCCTTTGGTTTGTTCCTTGTTGTGGTCCGATACTACGGTCATTTTTCAGTTGTTGATTGTTATAATTAACATTTTAGAACCTGTTAGCATATGGATTTGCACGCATGCAAATGACATGCAACAATGTGGGAACAAAGTCCCTCCTCAATGAAGGTGAGGCTACCTTTATTTAAAACCAAAATTGTATTTACATATGTACATTCAAAATTATATGTGGGGGGTGTTTTGGAACATTAATGGAAAGAAAATTGAATGATGGAGATGAAATGAAATGGAGGAAAAGAGTGGAATGGAATGAGTTGAACGAACATGCAAGAGTTAGGTAAAAAAAAATCCTAATATTGCACCAAGAGGAAAGATGAATAACTAACACAAATAAAATGGAGTTTAAGTTAGCTAAACAAGAATGTGTAAAAGGGAACACACGTGAGCAAGTAGATAATCAAAGCTTGATCATTGTGAACTAGAAAAACAGATTAATAACGTTGACAATAAGATCAAAGACAATATTTACATGTAAAATTCAAACATGAACATCTAATGAACATAAGTGTTATCACCGAATCACAACACCCTTATGTGTACACAAGTGCATATACTTGATCTCACGGTGTGATTAGATAACATGAGTACTATCTCCAAGTTGTGGGACTTGCTACTTGAGATAGACCTCTAGAGGAAGTTGGCTCTTGCTCCTAAACTACCTGCCACAATATACTCTAATGCAGGAAAAAACTAACTGTCCTAATATAACTTTCCAAGGGACCAAGGAGAGAGAATGCATAAAAAATGAAAGCCTACAATATCACCCTTAATACAAAAAAATCCATAGGAGGAATAGGTGTCAAAGTGAGATAACTTCTAGATACTCATGTTCAAATAGAAGTCACTTTCGTCAGACTTTAAGGGGTGATCAACAGTGCTCCTATTCCATATGGAAATTGCATTCTCATTTGTTGCACCGTTAGTACTTGCAGAAATAATCTTGAGTCTTACTGTCCATTTCATTGACACAATCCTCCCAATAGTATTCCAATTGAAGGTTGAAAGTCACAGAAGAGTGCAAAGAAACACAACAAGTGTTCCCTATCCATGTACTAACTTACTATCGAATTGATCTCATGGTGGAATGCAGAGTACAAGTCTGAAGGACCCAAGAGAAGGGCTTTGATCACCATGTTAGCAGTCCACTACAAGTTCTTGCAATACATTGGCTTCACATAGACAAATTGGGACATGCTACCCCTTTCTATTTTAAAACTAACTCTTCTCTGCACCTGATGTGAACTCGTGATAACTATCTATAGAGCTCGATGAGTACTAGTTTGTTACCTAGGTACCATAGGAGTTTCAATGGTGAAATTTGTCAAATCCTCCATTAGTGAGAGGTATTAAATGAGAAAGTCCCGAACCGATGTAAGATAACTTCCATGTAATTATTTATCAACATGTAATCCCATGACTAAGCAACCTTTGAGACTAGGTACATGACAAAAACATCATTCACCCTTGCGTAATTGCACTCTTATATTCCACTCAAAGTAAATTGGGGGTATGTTCTGATACACTAGCCAGCATTCTTCTGGAAAAATATCCTTTTTGGATCCTTCATCCCAGTCCTAAATTTGCTTGATTTGTGTAGCATATGGATTTACATGCATGTACAATTCCAACAGTAGCAATAGTGTGGGAATGAAGTCCCTCCTCAATGCAAAGGTGATGGCTACCTTTATTAAAAACCAAAAGTGTATTTACATCTGTACATTCAAAATTGTATGTGGGGGGTGTCATTTGGAACATCAATGAGAAATAAAAGTGAATGCCTAGAGATGGACATGGAATAAAGAAAAGGCCGTTTGAAGTTTGAGATGTCAAACATTGAATTTTTCTCTGCACTTTGAGTTAGGTCAAAAAAATCAGGTCCTAATATCCTGGCTATGAAGAGGAACAGATGAATAACTAACACAAATAACCCAGATGAAAGGGAACTTCACGTGAACAAGTAAATAACAGAGCTCCGTATCACTGTGAACTAAAACAACAGATGTCCCATAACGTTGATAATAAGACTCAAAGAACTTGATGCATTTTCATGCAAGATTTAAACATCTGAGGGGTGACATCTTGGATGAACAATAAGAACATCAAATGCTGTACAAGAGACAATGAATGAGACACAAAGTTCGTATTTCATTAACTCTAAAATGTTTTCACAAAAGAACACAAAGTTTCTTCCTTTGAAACAAAGATTGCACACAAAAGTATTTTCTTTTGCTCTCTCAAAGTCACCCTTTACAAATGAGCCCCTCACTTCCTTTTATAACCCAAAAGTTCGTTACAAAGTAGTTACGGATTTTACATGATCATTAAATAAGGCACTTAAGTGACCTTTGACTTTTTCTAACCAACTTTATTGAAAACAACTAAAAATAGAAATCACTTAAGTTATCCACAGTTTGCCTAAAAGCAAATAACAACATCCTTTTATTAAAAAAATCACTTTTTAAAATTTACAATAATAACCAGTGCCTTATCCATTGAAATGGGGTCCGCCTATCTCAAATATTGAGAAATGGACTCTCCCACTTCATTAGATACCAAGAAAATTATTCCCCTGAACCGCCGGTGAAATTAGGATCTGCCACTTTTGCCAGTTGAAAGGATCTAAATCTTCCCAAAGTTTCAAACATCTTTTCTTATTCTGTGAGGTTCATTTGGTCGAAGAATAGCCTCACAAAACACATGCAATTCAAGAATCCTACTTAGCATATCATTTAAATTAATAATTTTTGATTGAGCGTTCTTAAATAAGTTCTTTAAGTTGATGCACCGCTCCATTGAAACTAATGAGAAATTATTTGCGGGAGTGTACATGTCCTTAAACAATAGTGAAAATTGCTCTTCCACCTATTCCAATGAACACCTTTGATTATGTCTCATTTACGAGGTTGCAAGGGATCTCAGCTATGAATTCTTGAATCAAGGTGAGTGAAGTGAAGGATTCATTGCATATGCTCTCATAATGGATCATATAATCCTCTGAGAAGCATCTTCCTTGATTTGAGATGCAGACACCAAAGAAAATGTGTCCCTCGATGTTCAAATTTGAGAATTCCTTCAATGGCTAAAACTGAGGATTCCATAGTAGTCATCTCCTACAGACTGGGTAATATCTCATCCAAATTTGATATATTATAAACAAAAGTTTCCTTGAAAGAAATAACTGGATCAAGATACACACTGCCATCTTTATGGAGCTTAACCACTGTTTTGATCATCCCTTAGCCTAAAACAAGAATCTCTGAAAGCCAAGTTTTAGTGGCATGGCCTAATGTGTTTATTTCTTTTGATAAATTGAGAGTTTCTTCATCAGGGGTAGCCACTGCATCAGGTACTGGGAAAGTGGATGATATGGGATTTATCAGATGTTTAACATATTCCACCAATTGATTCTTTTCGGCCTTAAGCTAAGAGTTCTGAGATTTATATTTCTCAAGTCTCTTTAGCACGATATCAATTGAATCTTGAGCCATCGCCATGTCACTTTCTAATGTGGACCTCCCAAGTCCAAGTCTGGAAACTTCATAATCAATAGGTGTCATGGCATCACGCTCCTTATCAACTTATGGGATGGTAAGATCTGCAAATCTATTTCTATCATTATCCATCATTATTCGAGAAAGCACCTTAGAATTCTTGGGAATGACCTTCATTCGAAAGTTTGAAAAGGGCATAAAAATCAATGTCAATTGCCTTGACAACCCTCTTCCTTTTCTTAACCTCATAATCAACCCAGGATTGGAGAGATCATGCACTATTTCCACATACAAAATCCTAGAGCTCGAAGCAATATTCTCATTGTTCTCGACATCATCGAGATCCTCAAAAGAATCCTATCCATACCTACCAATTGATTTGGAAGAGAAATAACCTCATGTATTTTTACCTCCTTTAATCATTCGAGGAGATTTTAGGAAAATTTCATTCATTAACTGCATGCTCACTAAACATATTTGAGCATTTGGACTACCTACACTTGAGTGGATGCTTGTATAAAGCACGGTGAGGATCATTTGATACGAGCTTCTGAGCACTATTAACAATGTGAGTAGAAGAATCTCTACTTGAGGTAGAAAATCCTGATACACTCTTTCTTCCTTCACCGGGGGCTAGGGTCTTTAAAAGATTTTTCTCCTCGTGGCACAGTATTCGGCCTGAAGTGGATTTTGGCAACTCACTCCTTTCTTGCTTGTTGTGTATGATTGGATGGCACGGAGGTTGATTGAGAAGGGGCTTTGGTTGAATGAAGACCTCTTTGTGTTGGCAATTTTTGTGATCCTAAAGTATGATCTTGAATTGATTATAACTTGGAAAGTTCTCTGTTGTACCAAGATATGCTTATTTCAAGAATCAGTTGATTCTTACTATCAAGAGAAAATTCATCTCTTTTGGTCTAGTCAATTCGAGGCAAACAGGAGTAAAATCAACTGCATCATATGAGGGATCAATGACATCTTCATCATTCTATTTATGAATTAATCAGGAGGATTCTTGATGCAAAAGTCCTTGATCTGAGCAAGTGTTAGGTGAGAAAACTCTCATCTTCTTACTTCATGTTCATCCGAACAGCTAGCCCAGAAATCTTCCATGGTGGGGTTATGTTGATACTTTTCTCTAAGAATCTTCTACATATATCCATAGATATCAAATTGGGCTCTCTTCACATATGGATGAATTCACCTGATAAGGGTGAACTCTTTTTCCATGATTTGTGCACTGAAAATATTTGCTACATTGGTATTCCCCGATTTCAATTGGGAAATGAATTCAAACGGTGCTTGTCACTAAGAAGACAGTGAACTTGGAATATTTTGTCACGTAAAGCTCCATTAACGACCATCTGTCACTAACGTACTTAGGAAGCTTCCATAGAGTACCAGCAAAGCCACTCACAGGAATGTAGGAAAATGATGAAAATTGAATAAACCAAGTTCCCCATTGGGAAATGACATTCATGGCTTCTTTAGAAAATATTTCCTCTGTATTCCTATTTAGGAACCTTATGACATGGAGGGAGAAACCATCGTTGAATCTTCTAAAATGGTGCCTGTAAAAATACCCCTTGAAATTTGTAAAAGGTGAGGTGTAAATTTTTTACTTACAAAAGTGACCCTGAAACTCCAATTAACACTTGTAGAGTTAATTGATACTGTGAAGGTGACTTATGATTGACACTAATAATAAATAACGGGGCCATACTGTGCTTAATCAAGCAAGAATTTTGATCAATACTGATGGAATTTTATCCAAATTTGCAATCTAAAAACCTCAATTAACACTATTTTGATTATCAGATAGTTACAAAATAAATTGACATACTAGATTTCAATACTACAGAGGATTTCAACCTTATTTGATAGAAATAAATGTTTGATGTCAATCACTTGTGGAGGCTCTAAATCTCCATTTTACGACACAAAATGACCTAATTAGGGACTTAAAATTTTGAAACTCTAAGATTTCTCCTAAAAACTTTACCTATTTAATAAGTACACCTGTCAAAACTCAATTTTTAAATGCCCACCACGTAGGTAAAAACCCCAAATAGTAAATTTTTAATTTAGCTCCTTTTTTCTAAAGTAATAAACTTAAAAGTCAAACAAAAACATAATGCAAAGGTATTTTTTGTCACCTAGAAACGTAAATGGGTTTGGATATTTAAGACCGCAACATATCCTGTGAGTAGAAATATCTTGAACTTTAATGCGAATAAGCAGTTTTGTATACACAGAAACATAACTCGAAATGTAAATGTATAGTGTGAAAATGACATGCCAAAAATTCTAATTTATAATAATATTATCGTAAATGTGAGGATTTTACTTATAGACCGAGAAATCATTTTGAAAGGCATGTTGTTACATTGACTAGACACCCTTCGAAAGGTCTTAAGGATTCGAATTGCATGAGTGGCATAAATTTCCTATCAAAACCCCAATATTTATTATTTAATAGTTATTTTAATTAACTCTTTTATTGAATGATTATGATACAACTTTTTGTAGATCCTCGTAAAAGGTCTAGGCATCCCTTATCAATCCTGACATGAGCAATGAGGTAGTCATCTAAAAAGTGAATGGCATATAGTTATCATCCCCATATTTAAACTCATTAATATTACCTCTATTATAATTAGTGGACTTTTATATAGATCCTTTTCAAAGGAAGGTCCCTCTCATCCTACTAGTAATTATATAATTAAAAAATCAATCAGTTGAGAGACCCTCTCTCTTGTTAATAGTAATTATAAACATTGAGTGCAAGAGGACCTCAAAATGGACCTCTATGTAAATGATGACATGATGATATTAATGGATGTGAAACTCGGATAAAGTAAGTATTTTAATTTATTTTATTTGATCCAAGATAATTTAGATTATTTCAAGTCATTATTATATCAATTTATTTTATTTTCAATTAGTTGTGTATGTCTTTTTAAATGATTTCAATTACTTTGGTTTCAAGTTTGTAAAATAAGAATAGTTAACCAAATAAGAAAATTGATTCATTTATATTGTCATGTAAAGTGGCTATGAATCCCACTTGAGAAATGCAAAAGGCTAGTCAAAATAAGTCCCTCCAGGTTTGGAAAGATCCACTTCGGCCCAAAACTAATTGGGAAATTTTCATCATAAGGATTTAGGAGAATAAAGAGAAATTTGAGGATAATTATGTTGTGTAAATACTTATTTTTAGAAAAGGTTTAATAGTTTTTAAGTTTCCTACCAAGGAAACATAGATGAAGAGAGTGTATACAGTCAAATTTAGTAATTTTTTCTTTTTAAATGTGGGATTAATTCCATATCTAGATAGCGTGATTAAGAAAATATAGATAATATAAATGCTAAATCCTAATTAAGTTACAATACAATAATATATCAATAAAGAACATATTTGACACAAGAAAGTAAGTTAGAAAATATAAAACCCTAAGTGTAAAAGAATGGATAAGATAATTAGCTATTTTTAGAATAATCCCAAAGTTGTGTCGAGATGGAAAACTGATGGACCAGGAAAGCATATTGTTGCAACCAAGCCCAGAGAAATGTAGAACTATCGGAACAGACTGGACTAGGGTTCCTGGAATAGGTCAGGGGTGTCTCAGTGTTATAGACCATTGTTGGGTGCCCACGACTACTTAGAAACCTAGAGAATGATTTTTACAATTTCACTTCTATGTCTTTGCCCTTCATTTTTGATCACATGTATGTCACACTAAGTCTGAAATGCTTTCCTATAACCTACAAATAGAAAGAGAACCTACAAAACCCCAAAACGTATCAAATTCTAAAAATTAAACTATGCAAATGGGGAGTCAGAATGACCCCAGCGGTCACCCAACTGAGTGAACTTATGATCCAGGTGTTGCACTACATTTCAAACTCCATGTAGTTTTGCATGTGTGTGTGTGTAGAATTGTGCCTTAGCTGGCTCTTGTGCAAAATGCACTGAATAACGAGCAGTAGCTAGATGTAGAAGATGTAAATAGATGTGTACACAGAAAAATTAACTTCCCCTCTTATGAAGTGTATGTAGAATAATGTAGTACCTTGTCCCTTGAATGGGTGTTAGATGGATGTTTTGATGCTCTTGAAATGCATTTATATGTAACCTTAGGTGATAGTAATAGATGCTTAGATCCTGGTCCCCTATTATGGTCACATATCTTTGTATTTATATGATTCCCTTATTTGAATGGCGTAATTAACCACTAATAAAATAAGATTACCAACAGCTATAAAATACCTAAAATATGCGAGTAAGATACAAAGAGGTCAGGGGTGCCCAAAGGGGATGGGGGCACCTGGGCACTAGTGTCCAGACTTGAAAATACTAAAGTATCAAAAATAAGTCTGGGAAAGAAGATGTGTAAGACCAAGAAGGAAACTAGAAAGAGAGTAAAGAGGCCAAAGATAGTGGTCAATCAATAATTTTCTCGCTTAGGAATCATATAAACAGTGGTATGTGACTAGGACCTAGAAATATACCCAAAGTGTGTGCTTTAGTGTCTACGTTTACCCCACTTTATGTTTAAGAGGAAATGTTCAATAACATAAAGTAGATAAGAGATGTGTACCTAATAACCATGTATATCGATGGCTAAAAGCGTGCTGAGGAGACAAAAATGAAGTGTGGAGTGACAAAAATGAAGTGTGGAAGCTAGAGAAGATGAAGTGAAAATGACCTTAGGATTGAAAGCATATGTGTATGTGTCACATTTTACCTATTGTCAATGTTTCTTGATGTTTGATGATGTGATTGTTTCTTCCCATAAGGACAGACCTGCAAAATAGAAGAGGAGAAGATTATTAAAACATGTGTATATGAAAAATTCAATCCAAATGTGTAAAAAGTATGTAAAAATGTGAAAAGGAACATATGCACCTGATCTGCGATGAGTAAAAGGAGTAGAGAGGATCCTGAAAATGTTGTAGAAGAATAATTTTTTTGGGCGATCTCACACCAAGTGTGATTTTTTTAGAAATCTCATGCCAACGGTTCCAAGTGCGAGTTTATTAGGAGATCTTATGCCACGGTAGAATAAGTGTAGGGAGAAATATCTAGTGTTATTCTCCAACCTTTGACTTCTTCCCAAAATGTATACACCACTGCAGATGGTGTGTTCAAATTTGATCAAATTTTACCTTGTTCAATCCAATGCGAAAAATAGAAAAGAGGTGAGAACGTGCATGTTGATTGTTGGAGGATTGTGCTTGTACTATGAAAACCACTGTGTAGATCTGAGGAAAAATGTGTAACTTCCCCCATGTGATAGGTTCCCAAGAAGGGTCAGGAGCGCCCATGAACTAATGTCTGTAGTTGGGTGTTGGCATCTGTATTGTGCTGAAGACCCAAGTTAGATTATGGGACGTTTGTAATATTGAATATTATGTTATATAGGTACTAACTTGTGTTTTACTATAGCTGAGAACTTCTAAATGGGTGGAATATTTCACCCAATGATGCCCTCTCATTTGGGGTGCCTGTAGCGTCACTAGGAGGGTGCATCCTAAAGGAGGACTGGACACTGATCTGAAACTGATCTACCCTGTAGGGGAGAGAATTTTCTTGGTAAAAAACCAAGTCACATGCAAAAAAAAGTGGTTAGGAAACAAGTGTTAGTGAAAAAAAGACAAATACACATATACAATGTGTAAGATAACAAGCAAGAAGACAATGTAGACCATAAAAGAAAGTTGCAAACATGGGACATTGCTCACAATTTCGCAAGACAATTAGGGCCAAAGTGGCCAAAAACATACAGTTTGTACATAACACAAAGGGAAAATCTCACAAACAGTGGCATACAAAGGAAAAAATGACAAATAGTGATAAGCAGAGTAGCACACAACCATGGTAACAAATAGTTCTTGCAAAGAAAATGTTGCACATAAAGCACCCATTAGCATGTTAGAAAGATAAAATGTATGTTAAAGCATGTATAATCTGATATAGTAGTGTGCTAGTATGAATAGGAAATAGTATAAATTGAAATAATAGCACCTATAGTGTGTATAAATGTAGATGCCCCCAGAACCCATTGTGGGACTTGTAAGAGGTACAATGCCAAACATCTGTGTTACGTGTAATGATCTGTGTAAATTTTGCACTCACAACTAAAAGGAAAGTGAACACGCATGTGTATATAGAAAATATAATGGCATTTGAAATATTTGTTTAACATAATAAGAAAATTATGCTTGTGAGTATAAGTAAGAAAGAACAATGTGCAACCAATATATACAATATGATGTGAGTGTGAATGGAATGGAATGAAAAGTGAGTGTGATAGGAGTGGTATTACCCCTGAGTGAATGTGAATGAGTATATATGAGATGAGGTTCATTTATAAAATAACCTTCGGTGGTCAAGAATGAACCATAGAACAAGATTGCATCATTGGGAAATGGTTTGAATTGTGCACTAGAAAGATATAATCAATAATGTGTAGAACGTAGAGAGTGAGTTAGTTTGGTGATATTCATTTTAGATGTATACACTTAACAATCAAATATGAACAATGGAACTATAATGCATCATAGGGTAGTGTTTTGTGATGAACGTGTGTGAGAAAGATGTGACGTGAATGTGTCAAGTGTGAAATATGTAGTGTGTATGATGTGAGGTTCATTATTGTAGTATTCCCTCATTAGTCAAGTGTGAAACGTAACATAAGATTTCATCATCGAGTAATGATGATACAAATGTATCAAGATGTGTAAAATGTGTGTGAAAGATTAATGTGAAGTGTAGAATATGTAAGACACCTGATAATGTTAGAAGGGGTAAGAATAAGTGTGATGCCCCCCAAGTGTATGATGATGAAGAAAAATCAAGTAACATTGTCTAAAATATCATCATTGTCATGGTCAAAAATGAATGCTGATGCATCTGATACTTGGTAAACAATAGTATGTTGTTGATCATATAAAGAGCCATTGTGGCATAAATTATACATGCCCAAGCTGGAAAATTGATGAAACAGGAAGGCAGATTATTGCAAATGAGCCTAGAAAATTATGCAAGTGTCAGAAATGTTAAGACTAGAGCGCCTGGATTAGGTCAAGGGCACCTGGGCATTGTAGACCACTATTGGGCACCTGTAGCTACTTAGAACCTTAAAAAATATTTTTACAGTGTCGCTTCTATGTTGTTACCCTTCATTGTTGAATGCTTGTATGTCACACTAAGTTTGTAAGATTAGCATGTAACCTACAAAGATAAAAAGAACCTGTAAAACCCCAAAACACATCATATCCTAAAATGAAAAATATGTAAATGGGGAGCTAGACTGACCCCCACAATAACTTGACTGAGTGAACTTATGATGTGGGTGTTGCACTAAATTTCAGACTGACTATATGTAGAATCGTACCTTAGGTGGCTCTTGTGCCAGACACACTTGAATAATGAACACATAGCTAGATGTGGAAAATGTAAGTAAATGTGTGCATGGAAAAATGAACTTCCCCTCCTATGAAGTGTATGCAGAATAATTCAGCCCCTTGTCCCTTTAATGGATGTTAGATGGATGATTTGATGCTCTTAATATGCCTTTGGATGCAACCTTAGGTGATAGTAGTTGATGCTTAGAACTTGGTCCTTTATTATGGTTACATAGCTTTGTATTTATATGATTCCCTTGTTTGAATTTCATAATTAACCACTAAAATACTGACCACCAAGAAAATAAGAAGTCGAACAGCTAAAAGAGACCCAAAAGATGAGAGTAAGATACAAAGATATTAGGAGCACCCAGAGGGGATGGGGGCATTTGCGCACTATTGTGTAGACTCAGAAAAGATGAAGTATTGAAATTTAGACTGGAAAATAGTGTGTGCAAGACCAAGAAGGAAAATAGAAAGAAAGAAAAGAGGCCAAATATAGTGGTCAATTATTACGTTTCTTGCTTAGGAATCATATGAATAATAATATGTGACTAGGACCTAGAAATGTACCCAAAGTGCGTGATTTAGTGTCTACATTTTCCCCCACTTTATGTTATTTAGTAAATGATTGATAACATAAAGTAGCCAAGATATTTGTACCTGATAATCATGTAGATCGATGGTGAAAGTGTGCTGAGGAGACAAGAAATAACGTGAAGTAATAATAATGAAGCATCAATGTTGATCGAAATTTCTCCCTCCCTGTCTAGATTAGTGAACTAGATACTAAAAAAATCAAACAACTTTAAATATGCAAGGGTTTAAGGACCTTGAAAATGAAAAGTGACAAATGGACGAGCACAAAGTAGATGGCCTCACTATAAATATGATGAATCTGCAAAAAAAAGGTAACTAAGAGGAAAATGGATTAGATGGTATATGAGGGGGTTTTCGACTAAATCAGCTCCAAGAAGCGTTAACCTCCTTAACAGATGTCAACAACTGTGTTTGATAAAAGATGATAAAATTGATAATGAAAAACTAAATAACATGTAGAAACTAAAGCTAAACATAATCTAAAAATTACAGAAATGGATAAAAGTGCAGATCTGATCTAAATCAACACAAAGTAAATTGTACCTAGATTGGTTGAGGGTGACCTAGGCTACAGAGGGCAGGTCAATGATGACCTGAGTGGATGGATCTAGATAGTAAGCTAAAAAAGTGGAACCAGAAGTATCTAAATGTAGATTAGATGATAAAAGAGGTTTGAGAATGCTGACAAAAACTTGAGGAGAAATATCTGAGAAAAGGAAATAAAAGGATGCAAGAAAGTGAGATCTGGATGGATTGTATGCCTAGCAAGATATGGGTCGACTGCGACTTGGTTGAGTTGGCAGTAACCGGAGATAGGAAGAAAATTTTTGGATTGATAGAGAAGTATAGTAATGGATCTTATTACTGGAAACAGTAAAAGAATAGGGAAACACACTGACGAGGACAAGAAGAGAAGACTAGAATGAGAGAACAGGTTTGGGTCGATGATAGATGGGTTGGACAAACAACCTGCAAACAAAATGACTGAAAGAAGAATCTAGAGATCAATATTTTATGGCACCTGAACCTGCGAAACGTTACTTTCCGAAAAACAATAGCAATGATAAGAATGATAGCATAAACCAATATAAAATCAAGATAAAGTTCCTAAATTCTCCATAAGTGATGTATACAAACTCTAAGGGACTCCAAGAAGGATGTAGCAGCTGCAAGAAATCTCAAGCACAAAGATAGGATCACAAAAATGTAAGAAAACTCTTATTATGCCTCCTTTAGGGAGGAGGAGTATATGTTACCTTATAGGATCGTCAGCGACCCAGGTGGGTCGTTGCCAACTACGGGGAACCATTCATTTGGGTGGTAGAAGGATGATTTTTTGAGATATGGGGCTTTTATGGGTTAGGATGTGTGTTTTAAAGCACTTAAGTGGATTAGGGATTTCTAGGGAAGTGTCATGGGTAGGTGGGAGGTAAAGGGAATTAAATAGAAGCTAGGGATAGCCTAGAGAAAGGAAACTAGGCAATTATAGATGATAAACAACCTACATAAGGGAAACTAGGAATAATTAAATAATGAGATGAGAGTTAGGAGATAATTGATGGGAATTAATAATAGATTAAAATAAATAGGATAATAGATGAGAAATAAGCAAACACAAGTAACAGAGGTAGTGATACCTAATTTTGGTGTCTACAGTAAAATATAGAGAAGTGGAAGTGGCTTCCAAAGCACTCCATATAGTGTTTCCTAGTATACTTGGATGCTAAGTGTGCTCTATATTTCAATTGTCTTTTGACAACTTGATGACATAAAAAAATTAATTACAGGGAAACACAAAAAAACATATAAATTTTTAATTACTTTTAGAGAAGAGCCATACAGTATCTCCACTATGTGTTAAATCTATGATTCTAATTGTATCCAAACGTGTAATAGGATGGTTATGGAAAATTTTTACAAGAAAGGCCTAACTATGATATCAAGTTGATCACCAAAAAAGGTTACTTAACTACCTATGGGAAGTATAGCCACTAATGTTAATATAATTAGGAGGACTAAAACATGCTATATAAATAAGAACTAACAGTAGTATGGAAACAACTAGTAAATAATTATTCTTAGTAAAGTAAAAACCCTAAGTATGCAAGAGAAGGAAGAGAAATGGCTTAGCTGATTCAAAGAGACTGTTACAAGTCATTGCAGATCTAGATAACATAATCTTTGAAGTGTAGAACAATCACTCAAAAATCCTGTGAAGACTAGATCTGGAAGATCTGAACTGACTGGGGCATGCCTGGGAAGGTACTGGGGCACCCCGGACGTGCCCTGGTCTACAGAATCAGGCACCCTAATCTTTGTAAAAGCTTTAGATCATGAAAATTTGGTATGGTCACAATGTTAATCTGAAACTCTGTATGTCCTATCTGTCACACTGGATTCACTGTGTTGTGTTGAATATGTTGAATAATGCAATTAAGACTTGCAAGGAAGAAAGAAGAATCAAACCCTAAGAAAAATAAAAGATGCAAAATGAATGGGTCAGATTGACCTTAGCCACCAAACTAGTGGTCTTATCACTAAGTGTTGCACTACATTTCAAATTCAGATGTAGTTTTGGTGAGTGTGTGCATGTCATGCCCTAGGTGCTCTATCAGTCAGTGAAAATTTGTGAAGTAGCGAGAAATAGTAACTATATAAAATATAGTAGTCATGTGTACATGGAATATAATAGAATCCATTCCCCCTATGTTGTGTGTGTTGATGCATAGATCTCCTAGCCTTGATGCATTGTACTATGTGGATGTCAAGTGATGTAATGGATGCAAATATAGATGGATTGATAGTAGTATGTGATGCTATGACCCTCACTCATGGTGTTATAAATTTATATTTATAGGGCTCCTCAAGATCTAATATTCGTAATTAATCCTAACAAGAGTTGACTGAGAAAAGGATAAGGATGGAAAACATGGCTAGAAAGGCCCCCAAAAAGAAATGGGAAAGTGAGACACATAGATCAGGGTGCCCAAGGTGAGACCAGGGTGCCCTAGGGCACCCCAGTATATGGCCTGGGGGTGCCCTAATTTATGGACTAGAATGATCAGGATAGTTGTGAAGTAGGATGGATAATGTACAAGAAAATGTGTGGGAATGACAAAATAAAATATAAAATAAATGTGGAAAAAAGGTGGGATTAATTAGTACTTTATTCACTTGAGAACCTTCTAAATAGTAGTATAAGATCAAGCTAAATAATGCCTAAAGTGCATGATTTTGTGTCTACATTTTACCCCCACTTTATGTTGGTGAGTTGAACGCTTGGTAACATAAATTAGATAAAAATGCATACCTGATTGTCCATGTAGAGTGTAGAAGAAGATGTGATCGATGGACTAGACTCAATTGTGGAATGACAAAAATAGAAAAGTGTGGAGGAGCATGAATTCGAAAGATGAAAAATGCACATAAAAAGTGATGAGAGTGAACCTATGGTGAAATGCATGTGTAGTTGTTACTGTGTGTAGTGTACTTGCATGATTAGTAAAGGAAAGTGTCATGTAGTGGTGTGTTGTCATTCACTCGTTAACATTGTTGTTGTTGTTATTGTTGTCATCATTGTTGTTTTTTTACCCCCCAATTTTACTGCTGTGTTTATCATACGGTCCGGGCCTGTAAGGAGAAAATGATCAAGTAGTCAAATATGTATGTATATAAAAATGTTGTGTAAAATATGCATGTGTATAGAAATGTGTAAAGTTCACGCAAATGTAAAATACGATGGAAAGAAAATTGTAAATGAAACATGTGTACCTAATCCATGTCAAGAAAAAGGGTGTAGAAGGATATCATGTACTATTGTGAGTTTTTTGGGTGATCTCACACCACCTTGGCTAAATATTTAGTGTAGGAAGGAAATGTGTCTGTATCCTCCAAACTTTAATCTGCTTCTACTAAAATGTGTGTCAAGAGATCTTTGTATTGTCCTAGTGTTTTGGGTGATCCAACACCACTGGACAGAGTAGTGTAAAGAGGCACACCCACTATAACCCCCAAGCCTATAACTTCTCCGCAAAATTACCAAAGGACACCATGTCCTGTAGAGGCCACTGTGTATATATTTTGTAGACTTGTCTGAACTCACTCATTATGTGTGAACCGGTGTAAATATTTTTTTTTAGTAGAAACCCTCATTGATTTCCACCCTCTTTAGGGGCACATGTGACATCCCTGAACGGAGAATGCAGCCCCAAAAGAGGACCAACTGTACTCTAACCTGTATAGAACTCTACCCTGACATGGGGAAAGTTAAAAATACTTAGTAAATACCAAGGTGCATACACAAAAAGGGATGTCTAGCCAAAACAAGTGTTAGTCTAAAAACACATGCATGCAATAAGACAAGTGTAAAATACACAGACAATGTAGAAACTACTTAAAAAATTAGTGTAAACATGCAAGAAAATAAGTAGATTGCACAAAGCGTATTTGCAAACATGGGACATCACTCACAATGTCACAAGAAACGTCAAGGCCATCATGACCGTGCAAATAGCATAGACAAGTGTGCACATAAGAAAAGGGAAAATCCCTGCATATAATGGAAAATAAAGTAGACAAGTAGAAACAAACAAGTAGTCATGGAAACATGTAATCCTATAAAACAAGTGTTACACATGGAACACCCGTTAGCATGTTAGAGTGATAACCAATATGTCAAAGCGTGTATGAACAAGTAACATAAGATGCTAAGTACAAAATAAAACAATAGGGCCTCAGATGATTATGAAATGTGGATGCCCCCAGTGACCAGTATAGGAAGGGTAGAAGGTGACCATCTATTCGCAAGTGTAGATTCCTATATCTAGGATCACAATAAACAAAAGGTGTGAATGTGCATGTTTGTATTATATTGACATATAATAAAGCAAGTCTAACATGTGTATTAAAGTGATCATGAAAAACACTAGTAAGTAAAGATTAAATTCACACCAAGACAATGCATCATGTTGTGGATGGGTGGACTGGAATGAAAGATAGAATGATAGGATAAATGTTCCCCCTCAGGGGATGGAAATGTATACAATGAGGTTCATTTTTTTCCCCCCTACAGCACTAAAGAATGAACTATAAACGAGAGTGTGTCATCAAGAAATGGTCGAGTAGTGTTCAGTTGTATCTAGCGCATTGCGATGAGTGTGTGTGTGTGTGTGTGTGTGTGTGTGTGTGTGTGTGTGTGTGTGTGTGTGTGTGTGTGTGTGTGTGTGTGTGTGTGTGTGTGTGTGTGTGTGTAATGGTGAGTAATGGTGACATGTGGAGAGATGTGCATGAGCCCTATAGCTAAAGAATTTATCACTACATGTTGAATGGAGGAGTGATGATTTATCCCTAAGCATATATCACTATAAGAATGAGAATATAGAGATGAGACATGATGGAAATATGTGTGTGGACCTTATAAGCATAAGCGTATCACCAAGATTTATTGAATGTATGAGTGATGATTTAGTCCCTAAACATATATCACTATAGAGAGGAAAGGATGGAGATAACGGGTGATGGTTTATCCTAAAGTGTATGTCACTAATTGGGATTAATAAGAAGGGCAGTGGTGATGTATTGTCAGGGTGAATGCTACTATAAGATGATAATGGGGTTGGTGATTTAACCTAAAGCCGCATACCACTACAAGATTATAGAAGGGGTGACTATTTAACCTAAGGTGTATGTCACTAATGCTGGAAATGTTTCATGAGGAAAGATGTCGCATGATGAATTTAAGGTCCATTTGATTGCTAAACTCTCGGTAGTTGAGTATGGACTGAGGAACTAAAGTGCGTCATATGGTAGGGAGTGAAATGCAAAGAACACAACGTAAATGACCAAGTGATGAGGACGTAAATACATGGAGTGCGTCATGTAATATAGGATGTGTAGTGTGTGTAGAATAGGTAATGTGTGAAATTCAATAATGAGTGGGTATATGAAAATTTTAGTTAATGTGCAAATATGATATGATTATGAAACCAAACCAACACAAAATCTAACACAACTAATCAGCTACGTCATATTGAGCAAGATGAAAGGAAGGGAAAATAATTTACCTATACTTACCTACAAGTATAATTCTCCTCCTTTGTTGCTTTTCATTTTCTCCTTTGATTTTGCTTTCTTGGATGAATATAGTGGATTCTTTAGATTCTTGGACAATTTTTTTAGCTCCTCCCCTTGATCAATGGATTGATAGAGCTCAATATATTGCTAAGAAGATGGCTTGGATTGCTATAAAATTGGACATCATATACTTGAAAATTTCTATAGTGCTTGCCATGGAGGGTGGCTCCTCAATTTATAGATGGAGGAGGTGGAAATCAAGGGCTAAGATATTTCCATGGTGGATTAAATAAATGGTTGAGAATGGATGAGAGGAGAGGATTGTAGAAAATTCTATATTTCATTATAATTCTCCATTGAATTAAAAATTTAATGGAATAGTATATTTTATTTAAATTTTCGAAAAGAGGAGGGAACAATGGAAAGGTTTCTAGAATTATAAGCATCTAGATTTGGGGGATCATTTAAGTGGTGATTAGGTGAAATTAATTACATTTAGTGGAGTGATTAGAGGGAGAGACTAGACATAGAATAGGTATACAGTAGGTGGTAGCTGGGTGAGTATTTTTAAATTGGTGGAAAATAGTTAATGAAGGTTATTTAGTGTAATGAATGAAATATTAATAGTGTATTAATATTTCTAAGGGTATGAATGAGATTTATGGAATATATTATTCATGTAGTATAATAATTAATTAAATTAATAGTCAATGGGGTGGGAGTGGTGCGGTCAAGTCACATGGTTGTGTGCTTGCCCACCCATGTTCAAAACCCCCCAAGGCATGATCCTCCTTGGAGGTGGTTTCACCGCTAGAAGTAGCTTCTCTACTCGTGTTGAAACTAGTGGTTACTCCTCGTTGCTAATGCTAGTGGCTCTTCCTCTAACTGATGATGTTGATAATTACTCCTCTCACTGTTGATGTTGGTGGCTCCTCCTCTCGCTGCCGACGTTGGTGGCTTCTCCACTCACTGTTGATGATCCTCTCACTGTTGTCGTGGTTGCTTCTCTCGATGTTGACACTAGTGGCTGATCTGCTTTTTGCTGATACTGGTGGATGCTCCTCTCACTGCTGACGCTGGTGGTTGTTCCTCTTTCTTCCATCACTAATAGTTATCCCACTCGTTGCGGTTGTTTTCGTTGGTCGATGCATCTTCACTATGGTTTCATGGTTGCTCCAATTGGGTTCCTAATAGTGGTCCCCTTCATTGTAACTAGGTTGTGGATCTTCTTAAAAAATCTTCAATTGTACAAGGATGTGGGTCCTTTCAACACCCTCAATTTAACCTCAATTCCAAAAAAAATTAATTAAATTAATAATTAATTATTATAAGGGTTGTGATGGGGATGAATGGTTATTATGGGATAAGCGAATTATTTTTCTTAGAAGACTATGTCGACATTTTACATGTCTACAATTTTCCCCTATTTGAAGTTTAATTGTGTAGCAATGATGGTTTGAAGAAAAGACAAGAAGATAGAATAGATGGTGAGGTGATACCCCCTCGAGAGGATAGATGGGGAGGAATGAGTCGGGTAGGCGCTCGAAAAAAAGAGAGGTTCAAGTTGAGAGGGGAGGACTGAGTAGCAGGTGAGGATATGAGAGTAGCTAGGAAGAGAATGAGAGGAATGAAGGGAGGAGAGGAAGAAGAGATAAGATTGGGGATATTGTATCGTGGATGTTGGATGTCCTTAGTCGACGATGGGTAACAAGGGGGAGACTGTAAATTATTGGATTAAAAGATGTTGGTTGTGAAGATGTTTGATGTTTTAAATTTGAGGATGTTGGATGCCCTAGTCAATGAGGGAAAAATCGTAAGTTATGGGATTAAAGGATGTGAGAGAGTGGATTTTAGATAGTTGGATTTGAGGATGCCCCTAGTCAAGGAGAGAGAATTATGGATTGAGATATGAAATGCCCTAGTCAATGGGGGAAGGATTGAGGGATTGGGGATGATAGCATGTAGGGTGATAAGAATGAGAATTGGTTGTGAGATCAATTAGGGTGAGACGAGAGTAGTTGGATGCACGAGGATAAAGAGTAGGTAATTAATTAGTAGATTGATTGGAGAAGAAGGATATGATGAAATAGATGATGATGGAGCCAAGAAATGATGACAGAAGGGAGTGTTCTACCATAAATGTCCATTAATATCATCATGAGTAATTTTATTAAGATGTGGCATAGAGCAAAATACACCAATGGTATAAATACCATGATGTTTTGATTGTTATATGCCCTTGTCCTTATATCATTAGAAAAATTAATATTATGATGGTCCTCATATCATTGGACCGTGTAAATAAAAAAGAAACAAAAGTGGCCTCATATCATTAGCCAAAAAAAATACAGATAAACAACAAACATGCAAGCAAAACATGCATGGTGGATGTATTTTGTTGAATTTTAGAGATGTTTGGTATGTTTTGAATGTGTGAGATTTTGTGAATTCTTTGTTTTTTTTAGATTTTGTGGAATTTTTAAAAAATATATATTTTTGGGGTTTTTTGAATTTTTTGAATTTTTTAGATTTTGTGGATGTTTTATTTTTTTAGATTTTGTAGATGTTTTAAAATTTTTTAGATTTTTTCAATTTTTTAATTTTTTTGAAATTTTTAGATTTTTTGGATTTTTTTAATTTTAAAAAAAATTGAATTGAGGTTATAGAGGAGGAAAGTTGGTGAATGCGGGAAGAAACGAGAGGGAAAACAGAGTCACAGGGTGAGAGAATGAACTCTCAAAAGGTTAGGGGTCATCACAATGGGTATAAAAGGGTTTCGGGGACCACATGAGGGTCATTTTCACCGCGTAGAGTTGGAAAACAAGAGCTCAAGAGAGGATGATATTGTGTATGATAGCATTGCAGAGATGGGACAAGAAGTGAGTCGTTTAAAGTTTATTGCGTGAATTATTTTTACGTTTTTTGAGCTTTTTTCATGTTTTTAGGGTTAAATTGTATGTTAGGGACACTTTTTAGCATGTATGGGCCATGAAGTGGCATGTATGCCCTAAAGAGTAGCACGTATGGATAGAAAATGGTCTGGGGCCATGAAATGGCGTGTTTGTGCGTAGTTAGGTCAGGTTTTAGTGAATTTATTTTTGTTTAGCACGTATGATATAAAATGGCACATATGTGATGAAAGGTAGCGCATTTAGTTGTTGATGGGGTGGGTGGGTATAATAGCACGTTTGGTGTGTTTCAACGCATATAAGGGCTGGGGGTGTGCAAATTGGCACATATATTTTATTGTGGCATACTTAGGCTTATAGTAACGCATTTGGATGATGGGATTTAGGATATTTAGTTTGGAACATATGGATAAAAGAGTGGTGTGTGTAGGCTTATAGTAGCATGTACGGAGGGGGGTCAAAGCATACAAGTGTGTCCCACTTTGTGGCCATAAATATTTTAAAATCTGACTAGTAAATAAATAATTAAAAAATACTATAAAATTTTAAAAAATCAGGTAAATTCTGGATGGATGCCCTGCACCTTGGTATTTATAGCCTCTTAAAAATGCATGTTTGGTCATTTTATGTGTTTGGTCATGTTTTGGTTGTCAGACATAGTTTGTTGAAAGTACAAAAACTACAAAAAATTGGGACAGAGTTATATGCTTTGATGCTCCTGGAGAAATGGGAGAAGAGTTGTTTAGGGTGTATAGGTGATGTATTGGGGCGTTTAATGTACATTAGCACGTATGTGTAGAAGACTGGCGTGGTTAGAAATAGGGTAGAAATGAGTAATGTTTTAGAAGAAATGTGGAAGAGGGAGTTGAAAGGGGTGTTTCTGTTAATGATTAGAAATAGATACTGATATGTTTTTATGTGTGCAATTGGTACTAGATCCTATCCAGGTGAGACACCATTGTTTGGAAGCTTTACAGAATTTGCTGGGAGGTGCCAATGTGGAGGCCGAGGAGGATGAGGTGTCGTTATTACATGTATTGGGATTACTCCATATAGCAAGGATGTCACTCATGTGAGTAGATTGGGCCATGTTGATAGCCTTGGCATAGCGATGGCACTCAGAGACAGTATCTTCTGGTTACAGAAAGGTGAGATGACAGTGACAATGGAGGATGTCTATCGCATCTATCAGTTTTTCAGTGGAGGGTTAGCCGATAGTGTGGCAGAGGGTGAGGCTGGGGGAGAGTCTGAGGCTACTAACAGATGTAGAGGATATGCCACGAGATGGGATGAGGATAGATCTTGGGCTATATTTTCGGGAGGGGTTGATGGATTGGGTGCCCTTATTACTATGTTCATTGATTAGTTGTATATTATTTCTGAATGGTGGAGGTAGATGGTTCAGCATTGGGTTGGCGGGAGTAGTGTATGATATGTGGAAGTAGTAGATGATGTTTTCCTAGGCTCCAACAGTGTTAGCGCGGTTATATCGAGACTTACATATATTTTTTATGGTGGAGGGGGAAGCATTGGAGTAGGGACTCTATTACAGATATGGATTTATGATCATGTAGTTTTTGGGAGGATGATTAGGATTAGAGAGAAGTGACATGTGGGGGATCCATCTATTTATGGGTGGAGGTTGACGAGGGGGAGATGAGAGCATCTAGGAGATTTGATTTGGTACTGGTGCCAGTTTAATGAGGTACAACCTAGGGATATCACAAGGAGGCCATACCGTCAGTATGAGGTATGGGAGGGAGATCACCACCATCTAGGGAGGATTCATTCACCATATTATATAGTTGGTGGTCATCCATATATAGTGAAGCAGTATCGATTGAACATGGTGTTGCAACATTTTGGGATTATACAGCATATACCGGTAGGTTGCCATTTTTTTTCTCAAATGACACAGGAGATAGAGGTTTGGGGTGTGGTGATTTTGGAGGTAATGGCCAAAGACAGTTTGGATGAGGTACATGTGACTGTATGGGCACCGCTGCCAGTAGTTAAGGATCTAGGAGTAGCCCCAGGGTATGTAGAGTGATGGGAAGGAATCAGAATAGTACGGTTGACACAACTAAGATGAGGGATGCGGTTTATAAATGGGTGATGACAGGTGTACAGAGGATTTACCCAGGGTCAGGTATTAGCTGTGCACCAGCCACAACCATAGATACAGGAGGAGGAGGCGCAGAGATCAGCACCAGTTATTATTTTGGGTGGACCACCAGGACAACAGCCAGCAATGTAGGCCCTAGTATAGATCCCAGAGAGGCCAAATATAGATGTGATGGAGGTGGATGATATGACAGTGCCACTACAAACATTTCTTCCTACACAGACATAGACCGTAGGGCCTTTAAGATCAGGGGTTGGGAGAGTTGGAGGAGGAGATGGAGGAGGGGACAGAGGAGATATATGTGGAGATGGAGTAGGAGGAGGAGATGGAGATGGAGGAGGAGATGGAGATTGAGGTAAAGATGGAGTAGGAGGAGGATATGGAGGAGGAGATGGAGGTGGAGGTGGAGATGATTTACATGCACGTATAGAGATGTTGGAGAGAGAGGCTCGAGCCCAAGCACTAGAGATAGCCAGCCTATGGGCACGAGATGTGCTGAGGATGAGATACCTGTATGGATTCATAGTGGTGGTGGGTCATAGAGAGAGGATATTATATGGTTAGAGTCTGAGATAGCCCAGTTGGAGCAGGAGCGTAACTATGCGATACAGAACGGTGACATATACTATGCATATCGGGAGGCATATAAGATGAGATATGGGGTATTAGATGGAGGAGAAGGGGGAGTGGTGGATAGAGTAGTTCACAACTTGGGGGGGATAGTGGCAGCACCTACCACCTCACGTAGATTAGGTTAGATGGGGCCTCCTAGGATAGTGTCGCTACAGTAGTACCAGGCAATTATAGTAGAGGTGTGATATGAGGATATGATGATGCATGACCCACCATATTATGCTCATTATGTGGATTATATAGCTGGACACCGAATAGGTCAAGGATCAAATTGGAGGTCGAGTTGATCCACAACTTCTAGGAGTACTACTAGTATACGATGGCCCCCTCCAGCAGGGGGGATACATGTAGCTCAACATAGTGCTAGTACAGTTGTATATCACATGTATTTTAGTGATTTTTTAGTGATGACCTTGCATGGTCACAGTTTTGATATATGTACAGATGATCGATAATTTTGATGGTCAGTTATGATCATAAATTTTTGATGTATATATGGATGATGGATGAGTACCAGTTCCATTTTTAGATATATGTGAACATTATCTGACATGTTGTTATTTTTGATATGTTGATGATGTTGTTTTGGTATATGCGATGAATTGTTATGGATATTTGTTGATTTTAGTTGATGGATTATGATTTTAGATGATATGTGTTTTATGATCAAATGATGTATGTGTATAAATGATGATAAAATGATGTAATTACATGTTGATGATGTATATGATTATGTATTTGGATGTATGTTTTGTTAGTTGATAATGATATGTGTTTCTATGGCTAGATTATGGATTAGTTTATATGGTGTAATAGTTTATGCTATTATTTTAATGTGGTGATGATGATGTGTTATTATGATGGTTAGGATGCTTAATATTTGATGGATTATCATGATGAGGTAGAATGTGTTGTTTTTCTTGACTATGAATGGTGTGTGGCTATGATGTGTAGTTAGAGTGGATGATTTTTACATGTTTATAGATATGTGATGGGAATTTATTTTATTTTGATCATGATCATATGTGTTGATGATGAAATCATGTGTATTATATCCTATTATTGTGATGGCGTGGGAATATGTGGATGGTTTAGTCATGATTTATTTTACGATATGGATTAAATTGTGTGTATGTTATTAATACAACATATGGTATATAAAAAAAATTGAATTTTGTACAAATGTTTACAATATAATCATTACGTTGATCATGACAGAATGGCAGGGAGAAAATGAGATTGATAGGGCATGAGAAATGATATATTTAATTGGGGGGATGGAGATAAACTAAGGCCTTGGGATCTTGCAAGGGTGTGTTTCTCAGCAGTTGTGTGAGACTCATAGAAATCTATTTCCTAGGAGAGATAATATCAATAATACGAGCTGAGTTGAGATTGTGAGAGATATTCCCAATCATTACATATCCATTGCGGCATAGAGAGGATCAACATAATTTTGGATTTAGATAGTGGATAGGGTAGATTAGGATGCAAATTATGGGTAGGGTTATAGAGGATGAAAAAGGGAGTAGTGTGCCCCTAGTGTGCATGAAATGTGAGTTATAGAGTGCTAGTAAAAAAATGATTGAATTGGATTTTACCATAGCACTGAAACCGGTTTTCACCATAGTACTTGCCCAATGTGCCACCGAAGTGGTTTTCACCATTGGATGTTTTTTTTGACATGGAGTGTTAGGTGTAGAAATGACGAAGATGCATGATGTTCATGGGCTCATCCAACTCATCACCATCTGGAGTAGCAAGCTTATAAGCACATGAGCTGAATTTAGTGATGACAACATATGGTCCAAGCCAATTAGGTTCTAACTTGCCCTTCTTTTCATGATTAGCATTAGTGTTGTGTTGATTTTCCTTAAGAACTAGGTCACCGAATTTAAATTCGTAGTCTTTTATGCATTTTTTTTAATGACAGTGAAGGTGGTTTTGATAAGCTTTGAGGTGATAGAGGGCTTGGAGTTATTTCTTATCAAGGATCTTGATTTCTTGCAGGTGATGGATACAGTAGTATTCATCATTGATGAGGTTTTGGAGGGAAAGATGTAGGGATGGTATTTTGATCTCAACAGAAAAAATTACTTCATTTCCAAATACAAGCAAGTACGACATGGCGCTGGTAGGAGTTTGGATGGATGTGCGATAGGCCCACAAGGTTAGATATATTTTCGTATGTCAATCACGTCCTGTTTGATTTACAATTTTTCCAAGGATGTGCTTGAGCGTCTTATTAGATGCTTTAGATTGTCCATTGCCTTTTGGATAATAGGGGTGGAAAATTTGAGCTTGATGTAGAATTGTTCGCAAAGTTCACAGACGTCTTGATTTTTGAAATATTTACCATTTTTCGTGATTAGTGTGGATGGGACACCGTAGCGGAAGATGATGTGGTTAAGGATGAATTTGAATATTTGGTTTCCTTTGACATAAGTGAGTGACATGGCTTCAACCCACTTTGTTAAATATTATGTAGTTGTGATAATGAATTTGTGACCATCAGACAAAGTGGGATTTCATTTGCCCATGAGATCTAGACCATAGGTAGAAAAGGGCCATGGGGTTGTTGGAATGGGTTGTAATGGACTTGTAACGGTGCGTGGATGAGGTCATCATCTTTTTGACAAGGGACACATTTAAGGATATAAAATCATTAATATTTTTCCATGTTTGGACAATAATATCTGGTACGCAGAAGTTTCTTGGAGAGGGCCAAACCATTGATGTGGGCACCACAAGTCCCTACATGAACTTCCTAAAGTGTTTATTTGGCTTCTTGGGAATTTAAGCAACATGAACAGAATTTTGTCAAAGCTTCTACGATAGAGGGTGTCTCCAAAGATAGTGAAATGGGAGGATCGTTGGATGAATGATTTACGATGGTTGTGAGAGAGATTAGGTGGAAATGTATGGTCATGTAGATAGGTGTAGATGTCATGGTACCAAGGGGAATTAGGACCAACAATCTCACAACCATCTCTAACTCAGGAGTATCATAGGTGGGAATCGTTAATTGCTCAATCAGAAATTTTGAATTTGATGCTTGTGGAGGCATGTCTAGAAGGGAGGTGATGGTAGCCATAGCATCCACTGATTTGTTACTTGTACGAGGGACTTGTTCAAACTGAATATGTTGGAAGTAGGCCTTGAAACTATCGACCATTCTTTTATAAGGAATAAATTTATCATCCTTGGTGGCATACTTCATCATTGACCTATTTAATGATTAGTTGTGAATCACCAAAAGACATTGAGATGTTTAATATTCCACTAGATAACCAGTTTTAAACTAGAAAGAAGTGCTTCATATTTGAAAATATTATTGGTAATAAGGAAAAGCAAATCCAGAAATATTTAGGAATTAAGTCACCTTGAGGAGTGATAAACAGGATACCTTCTCTTGACCATGATGTGTAAATGAGCCATCAAAGTATAATGTCCATATGTCTGATTTTGTAATGGTACATATGGATTTATCTGGGAACCATGTAGTGAGTGGTGTAGTATCAGAGACTGTAGCTTCTATAAACTAGTCAGCTAGTACATGTCCTTTGATATATTTTTGATTAACATATTCAATGTCAAATTCACTTAGAAGCATGATCCATTTAGCCATTTGTCCTGGTGAGAGCCGATTTAGAGAGTAAATATTTAAGTGGATCAACTTTGGCTATGAGCTTAGTAGTATTATTGAGCATGTAATTTCGTAGTTTTTGAGAGGCAAATACCACAACAAGGAATGACTTTTTCCATAGGGGTGTAGTTGAGCTCATATGAAATTAGTGTTCGTCTTAAAAAATAGATGGCATGTTCATTTCCTTGACTATCATGTTGTGCTAGAAGGGCTCCCAAGGCGTGTTGTGTAGCTAATATATAAAGTAGAAGAGGTACTCCCAGAATAGGAGGTACCAAAATAGGAGGATGCATCAGATATTCCTTAAGCTTATCAAAATAGGTTTGACATTCTTTGTTCCAGTGAAACTTTGTTCCCTTTTTTAGCAAATGGTGGAATGGCTGACATTTTTCAACCAGCTGTGATATGAATCTCCTAATAGCTTGAATCTTTCCCTGTAGGCTTCATAACTACTTAAAATTTTTAGGCCGAGGCATTTCAATTACAGCTTTAACTTTATCTGGATCAATTTTAATTTCATTTCTAGAGACAATGAAACCTAGGAGCTTGCTGAATGTGACGCCGAAAACACATTTATTGGGATTTATATGTACTTTATATTCTTGAAGTCATTTGAAGATTCAGTGTAGGACTGCAGGAAGTTCTGCATGAGTCTTAAATTTTACTAGAATGTTGCTAACATAGTATTCGACTATATCATGTATCATATCATGAAAAATGACAGTCATGGTCACGTTTATAGGTCGCTCCGGCATTCTTGAGTCTGAAGGGCATTATTTGATAACAATACGTGCCCCAGGGTGTAGTAAAAGTTGTTTTTTGTTGATCTTCTTCAGAAATTTTGATCTAATTATAACCAAAGAAGCCATCCATGGTGGATAACATCTCGTGCCCAGCTATAGAGTCAATGATCATATCAATATTTGGTAGCAGAAAATCATCTTTAGGGAAAACTTTATTGACTTCATGGAAATCAGTACAAATATGAATGCCCCCAGTCTTTTTTCCTACTAGGATGATATTGGAGATCCATTCTGAATAATCAATAGGTCTTATGAAATTGAAGTTAAGCAGCCTCTGTAATTCCTCTTTGACTAGCAATGTAACTTTTGGATGAATTTTTCTAAGCTTCTATTTGACTTGATTTACATCTTTACGCACTACAAGATTATGGACCACAAGAGAAGGATCCAAACCAGGCATATCCATTTAGGACCATGCAAATATATCTAAAAATTCTTTTAGGAGTGCGGTAAAGATGTCTTGTTCTTTTGTAGACAAATATGCCCCCAATTTGAGAATATTGGGTTCTTCTTCTATACCAATGTTGATATCAATGGTTTCCTCCATTATGGACGCTGAGCCATCTTGTAGAGACTTAGGAGCTAGGAGAAGTTGATTGATGATTGGGTCATCTTCAGGATTTGGGGATTCTTGAAAGAATTCAGTGAGGGTATCTTCCTTGTCAAGGTGACAAGAGAAGGTGGGATGAGGGATATTAGATTGGATGGAAAGGAAAGGGGAATGCTCCTTGTGCTTCAAAGTAGGCATCATTGTTTAGACATACTTGGAAACCCTTTTTATGATCCCCAATAGGTATATTGTCATGAGTTCCCATGAATTCAAGAATTGCTTCATCATTTTGAAATGAGTCAAGAGGAGGATGTTCTGATCATTGGTCCCATTCAATGAGTTTTGGGTAGGTAAGGGCGATGTCAATGGTGAGAACAGTGGTATCAGGGAAGAGGTTAGTGTTGGTAAGGTCTTCCTATTGGCTATAAACAGAATTCACATCAATGTTGTCAATTACATCCTCAAAGGTACTAGAAGTGTCACTTAGGTCATCACGATGTTTTCACTAGGTGGTGGTATCCTAATTCACATGTCCATCAAGGTTGGAGATAACGATAGGGGGTTCATGGATGCCTTATCCATAGCGAACTAGTCTTTGTCCGGCATACCCCATCCGGGTCATTATCCTTCTAGGAATTAGATACTTATTATCTAAACAAAACAAAGGTATTGAGTTGGCAAAAATCCATGAAGAGTCAAATGGCTCAAGGTACTTATCAGTAAGATACCTCAAACAAATAAAAGTGGATAAGCCTAATACATATATTTGTTTGTTTAAACAATGGTTTAAACAAACGTCGGCCTACCAGAGCCGTTTGGGTTATGGTAGTAGGTGGTCGATGCTGATTATTTTGTATTCGCCACACCTTATCATATTTAGCTTAAGTGATGGAGTGGGAAGGAGAGGATTAGATATGGGTGGATTAGGTAAAAAAGGTGTGGATGATGAGGAGGTGTAGTGAGATGGAGATGGGAGACTATTGGGTGCGATGTACGAAGTGGTAGATGATAAAGGTGATGTTGCTAGTGCAGGTTCAGTGATAGGATAGTAAGGTTCCCGATAACTTTCAGCTTCCAATGCTTGATAATATTGGAAAGGTTGAGGATCACTGTGAATTGTAATTTTTGTACCAACATGTTCAAATTTAATACACTGATGGAGTATGGATGGTATAACATTCATTTCATGTATCCATGGTCGACCAAGCAAGAGCTTATGCAGGAACTAGATATCTATCACATGGACAAAAGTGGGGAGTATGACTAGCCTGATGTTGATGGATAGATATATGGTGCCCATTGATTTATGCTTCGTATTGTCATATGCTTTAATAGTAATTATATCTTATTTCAGATCCAAGTCATTGTACCCTAGTCGATGAATGATATTTAGGGTACAAAGGTTAAGGGTCGATCCATTATCTATTAGCACTCTTTTAACACGAACGTTGTCAATAAGGAATTTTGATGTAAAGAGGAATATTGTGGGTAGAGCCGTGTGATGGCAAGTTTTGTTGAGTGAAGGTGAGTGGGATCTTTGGATATGGATAGATATTGACAACAAGGGATTGAAATTGTGTGGGATCAATATCAATGGGAATGCATGTCTCTTGGAGGGCATGGTATAAAATGTATTTGTGGATGGATGAAGTCTTTGAGAAGGTCCATAATGGAGATTTACGCATGGAGTCTTCTCAAGTTTCTCAATGATATTATATTGTGCTTGCGGTGTTGGATTGGAAGATGATGGAGCATCTCCTTAAACCACCACATAGTTCCTGTGAGTAGTGATAGCACACTGGGGATTCTATGAATGGCATTTTATTTTAATGGTGGTTACTTGATGGGGAGAATGATGAATATTTATGACAAGATATGTATAAGGAGGGGGTACACAATGGTAATTAATATGGTTGGAACGATGAGCAGTGGATTCAGGTTTACTTCTAGACTTCTATTGTCCTTGGTTAGAGGCATGATTATGACCATGATTAGGAAGGGTATTTTGATATATCCCAAGATATTTTTATTTTGGGAGGAAGTGGAAGCATTATCCTCTATTTAAATTTCACCTCGGTCGATAAGGTCTTGAATATAGTTCTTCAATTTCATACATCAATGTGTGGCGTGACCCTTGATTTTATGGAACTTACAATATTCATTTTCTTTAAACCATGAAGGTTTGGTTCAGGACTCATCAATGGGTTAAGTATGAGAAAAAACAACCATATTGGTGGTGATTAATTTATCAAGGATTTCTTTCATGGATTCACCAAGGGGGGTATATGTTTGTCACCTTATATCTTGAGTAGACCAAGGTTGTCCTTTAGGGACGGATATAGTGGTTGTGGTATGGACGTGTTGGACATTTTTTGTGTTTGTTACTCTGTCGCTGAAAACATTTTTATTCTTATTAAAGTACTTATGATTTTTAGATGTAGAGGGTTGGTTGGATTGACTATTATTGTCATGGGAATATATTTTAATAAGGCCTTTTGCGACAAGGGATCTCTCGATTTGCATTCCCTTTTCAATGATGTCATCAAATGTGTTTGTACAATGGACTTGTAGATGGAATGCTAATTCTTGATTAAGGTTGGATATGAATATGGTAACTAGTTTCTTCTCAAGTATGGGCCACGAAATGTAGCTAGCAAGGGCTCACCATCGTTGTAGGAATAATGAGAAATTTTCACCATTTCTTTTTTTGGTATTACACAAATCAATCATCATGACATCATGCTCTACATTGTAGGAAAAGTGTTTTATGAATTTTTCTGATAAGTCGACGAACGTTGTAACAGAACCCTTGGGCAACCGAAGGAACCATTCTAAATTTGGACCACCTAGACTTCTAGAGAAGAGTATTAGTAAATAGGAGTCATCGTAGGCAACTTCTTGACAAAGCATGTAAAACTCCTTAACATGTTCATGGGGATCTCCTTTTCCTTTGTATTTTTCAAATTTAGGTGGTTCAAAATATGGTGGAAAAGAGACTCGTAATATATGTCACGGTCAAAAGGATAAGGAAAAAGTTCCTCAAATTTATATTGACGTCCTTGAGTGCCGAGTTGCAACCCTTGAAGTGTTTCCTTCATAGACTTTACTTCTTTCTCCAAGGTTGGTTCTAGAGGGTTAAGAGGTGGTGGTTTGAAATTGGGTTGGGAATGATGGGATCCATGATCATTGGATGGTTTTGGTTCGATTTTAGGGCTAATTGGGCGATTTGGTTTCTCATTTGTTGTAATTGAGACAATACGACTTCTTTGGATATATGGGTGTTGTTCTCTCTGCCATCCCATCCATGTACAATGTGATGGTGATTTGGATTAGGATGGTGTGTGGAGGTCGGTCTTTGACCAATGTCATCATTATTATCTGGGAGAAGACTATGGAGTTGATCATGAGTGTAATCAGAAGGGAGTTTTTCCCCCATGTGATATAATTGGAGAAAAAGGGCATCTTTATTCTTTTCAAAAAATTGATCTAGCATTTCTCTTCGTCTTCCTTCTATGAAGTAAATACTAGAGTCATAGTCGTTACTAGTGTTAACCATAGTCTCTTCATCTTCTCCTCTAGGTCGATTTTCTTCGTTATTGGCGTCATAATAATTGTGGTTGAATAGATAGTTTTCCATGTTGTGGTTGTTATTTTCACCTTCGTTTCCAAATTGGGACTGAGTTATTATCCATCTAGGTGCCATTAGATTCTAATGTTGGTGGGATGTGTAAGATGAGAGTGTTTTTGAAGTGAAGGATGTATGGATGAAAGGGGAACTTACGATTCGTTGATGATCTTGATTTTACATTCAAAATAATCTAATCCTTGCTTATAGGATTGGAAGAAATTTAGGGGAGAGTAGAAGAAGGATGTGCCTCATTAGTAGAGGACTTAGAATGTGCCTCTTTACAAGGGCTTAGAAGAATAAGATAAGGATTAAGGATATTTGGCCTATTAGCAAAATGTTGATTAGTAAGATTATATTGTTTGTATCAAAAAGGGATCGTGAATAGGGTGATATGATGATATAAGGTGATGACTAGATTTGGGATGGATGAATTATATGATTGGTATGAGTTTTAAAACCTTATGGGCTTAGATTAATTTAGGATACCAATAGGAATTGTCAAGTGATTAATGGGATGAGTCGTGGGTGATATGTGTTTTATTTTGAAAGTGGAAAGGTGTGGTTATGTTTAGTGAAAGATGAATGAATGTGGGATTATGGAATTTATTTAATGAGATGGAAGCGTTAATTTTATATTAAATTTTTTGGAATT
This sequence comes from Taxus chinensis, assembly GCA_019776745.2. NCBI lineage: Eukaryota > Viridiplantae > Streptophyta > Pinopsida > Cupressales > Taxaceae > Taxus > Taxus chinensis. Next base: position 199,549,505 of record CM034146.1, on the reverse strand, counting down.
TTGTTTTTTTTGTATTAACATAAGGAATTTGATGCGAAAATATTTATATGATGGTAACGTATGTTTAAGGTTTATATATTAAAAAAATTGATTTATTATTTACAAATTTTGGAAGTAATGTTAGGGGAATGTGATTAATGTAATGGGAGATGGATTATATTGTAAAAAGTATGGGGTAAATTATGATGTTGTACGTTTTGAAAATTGAGGTCAAAAGGTTATGGTCAAAAATTGGTGGGTGATAAGTGTATGGTTTATTTTACAAGGATTAGGGTGAGGATTGTTTTACTGGTTTTAACAAGACACTCAAACAATTACACTCATACATACACAATACTAATTAATCAAGTGGGAGTACAATCAAGCTATAGACCCACTTTTAATATCACATACGATAGTGGTGCTCACTGAGTTGGCCCACCTTTACGTCGATATGTGATCGGCTAGCGAGTAATCTTCGGTGGTTCCTTCCCCTACACTATAGCTTGGTTGCAGCCAAAGGTTACCTAGGCTAGGATAGACAAGATCTCTAGGGTGCCCCTTATATACCTTGCGGTACGTGGGGCCCAAATCTATGTTGTAAGGATGTTGTCTGAGGCTTGGGTTTTAGGACGTGGAAGCCCCTCACTTCACGTCACCCTTAAAACATGTAGATGTTTATCTAATAATGATAATTTTCCTTGAATTTATATACCCCACCGGAACATGGGGTGTGTCTATGTGCGTGGAGATGAAGCCCACGGTCACAAGACCCCTAGGACTACAGTAAGTGTGTGGGTGTCACTTCCATGTCATGTTACCCTCTATAAGAAGAAAAAGGGAAGGACGGTTAGCCTCTTTTAATCCTCAAGATCATCCTAGAACATGAGAGGAGAGCATACACAGTGTCACCGTTGGGTTTGATCAAACAAGTACACCAAGTATAACAAGGACAACATACACATTTAATTAGAAATGAATTATTCAAATGGGGATCTTCTACAAACAACCCTATAAAACAAAAAGATTAGTAGTTTTAATGAAAATCTCAATATTCTTGGACCGATCAGGCTACAAAACAAAGGTTATTAGTCTTAGTTTTTCTTACTATCCTGCAACCACAAGCGTTAAGTAAAAAATTATTATTTCAATCAAATAGCAAAATTGGCAGAGTTTCCCCTTGTTTATGTGATTTTCCTGCAAAAACATAATGTTAAATTCTAGAAAGATGTTGTAAAACACAAAAATAGGCAAGTTAATATTTAATACAAAAGTGGAAAAGGCTCCTTGTTATAAACACACTATTACAAAGTTCAAATGCGCTAAAAGAGGTAGCGCATGCGCTAAAGTACAAAATCTATAAATACAAGATGTTAGTTATCAAACGCATTATTACAAGGTATATACACGTTGAAAATCTTCCAAATGCACTAATAAGTAATCCCACGTACTAGATCCTGCACAAACAAAGTGTTAGTATGGATGCGCTAAAATAGTATATAAAAGCACTAAAGTAATGTATACGCGCCAATAGTCAAGAATAAACACCGAACCCTACACAAACAGATTCTGAGAATATATGCGTTGAAACATTATATAAACATGCTAAAACTTTGTCAAATGCATCGATCTGATTCCAACACCCATAAGCCTACATAGAGAAAATGTTAGAGGATAAACACGCTAAAATGGGGAGTATACGCACTAAAAGATTTGTAAACATTCTAAAATATCACAAACGTGCTAAACTTTTTCCTGCACAAACGAAGCTAAATTTCAATAGGTAAATGCACTAACACAGGTGACGAATATGATATTTCATGGTGTACGTGCTAATACGTTACAGAGACATGAAAAATTCAAATTCTGATCTTAAATCTCACTGAAAGCTTTCAAAAAAATTGAATTTGTTCTTAGTTAGAAATGTGAACTATTCCAATGAAAAATTAGGGGGGTAAGCCTCATGGTCATTGCCAAAATGTAGATGAAAAACTTACATTAGCATGCACAAATGATAATGATTATGCAACCAAACCAATACAAAATATAACACAACTAATTATCTACTTCTGATTGAGCAAGATGAAAAGGAAGGGAAAGCAATTTACCTGTACTTACCTACAAGTAGAATTTTCCTCCTTTGTTGCCTTGGCTTTGTTCCTTTGAATTGCTTAATTTGATGAGTGCAATGGATGCTTCAAATTCTTGGACACAATTTTTGAAGCACCTCCCCTTTGATTAAAAATGGCTTGATAGAGCTCAATGGATTGCTTTGATGATTGTTTGGATTGCTAGAAAATTGGGCAGCATATACTTGTAAATTTTTTGAGATGATTTCCATGGAGGGTGGTACCTCTATTTATAGTTGGAGGAGGTAAAAATGGATGGTTGAGATCTTGCCATGGTGGATTAGATCAATGGTTGAGAATGAATGAGAGGGGAGGGTTGTAGAAAATTCTAGATTTCATTATAATTCTCCATGGAATTAAAAATTCTATGGAATAGTAATTTTATTTGAATTTTCAAAAAGAGAGGGAAAGATGGAGAGACTTTCTAGAATTAGAAGTCTCTAGGTTTGGGGGCTCACTAAGTGGTGATTAGGTGAGATTAATTGCACTTAGTGGAGTGATTGGATGGAGAGGCTAGGCATAACATAGGTATAGGGTAGGTGGTAGGTGAGTGAGTATTTTTAAATTGGTGGAAAATAGTTAATGAAGGTTATTTAGTGTAATGAATGAAATAGTAATAGTATATTAATATTTCTAAGGGTATGAATGGGATTTCATGCAATGTATGAATATATTGGAGTATTATATGTGTGTGTATGGTATAATAATTAATTGACTTTATAATTAATTATTATAAGGATGAATGGTTATTATGGGATAAGTGAAATTTATTATGCTTAGAAGACTATGTCGACATTTTACATGTCTACAAAGTGTATATAGAAATGGAATATGTAATAATGATAGATAGAACTAGATCCGTGTGTAATGAAAACTAGTGTAATATGTAGAATGTATATGGTGGATAAATACGCTATGTGACTCATGTAATGTAGGAAATGTAGGGTGTATAGACTATGTAAGATGTGGTGATATGTGTAGGTACAATATCTAGGGATGCCATGTAAAGATAGACCCATATATAATGCAACCTAGCGGAAATGCAGAATGTAGGAAAGAGATGCAAAACTAGACATATATGATATGATGGCTAGTGTAGTATGTATAATATAGATGATGTATAAATGACTAATATGTGCATGAGATTCATGTAGTATAATGTAGGATGTGGACTAAGTATATAATGGATGATGTAGGGTGCACGATTTATGTGATAGAATATAAATGTGTAGAACCTATAGTGTAGTGTGTGGGGTTCAGTGTAATGGTAATCCCTCAACAGTCAAGTGTGAATTGAAGCACAAGAGTGCGTCATCAGGTAATGACTGTGTGAGGTTGCATGATATGCTTATAACTATAAGGGGTGATAATAATCGATAAATACAGGGTGTGTGATGTAAGACTATGTAACTATGCTAGAGAAAAAGAGGTGGGATAAGTAATGATTATGCCACCCAAGTGTGCATGAAGAAAAATTCAACTGAGAAGGTTGAGGGTCGAAGGTACCTCGACCGGTATCTGGGATGGTGAAATTGGAGGGCCACAATCTACGAACGGGGATATAGTAGATAAAATTAGTGTCGATGAACAGAATCTATAGGTGCGTGAAGGATGAATGAATGATGAATATTGAGAGAGAAGAACATGATGGAGCGATGAATCCGACGGGGGAGATGGTGAATGATTCATGAAAGCATGTCACCAAGGTGGATCGAGGGTAGCGCTAACATGATATGTACAATCTAAAGGAGGCCTGGTTGTTGGAGCTCTATAATAATATGGGCTAGATTGTGGCAAGAATTAGTATGATGTCCTTGGATGTGATGGTAGTGGAAAAATGGATGGTCATAATATTGTATTAGTTAGGAAGGAGGATAACGACAATTAGACAGTAGAAAAATCATTTAATGATTAAGAATATGCCTCAAAATTTCATCTGACGTAGCATTGGAGGGAAATATAAGGGGTGGGGGTAGTGGTATACCAAGAGGGTCAGTGAGACGACAAGTAGGGGACGTAGATGGTGTATGAGGTGTAGTAGGGGATGGCCATGTGATGGAGAGGCATCCTTAATTTTTTCAAGCTCAACAAGGAGAGACATAATTTTCACTTCCATGGACTGACGGTGATGTTACAAAGCATGTGTGGCATCCCATAGGAGTGTATTAGATGGGGAAGCATGATAGCAAGAGTGGCAAATTGACTATGTTGGTATAGGACTTATTGGATGCGATGCAGGAGTGACATTAGATAAAGAAGCAAAATCATCAAAAATTTCATCATTACTATTGTTAAAATCATGTGGAATGATGCGGGAAACCTAATAAGAAATGGTATTTGGATGGTCATCCAAATAATTGTGAGTGTGTAAAATATACATGACAATGGCATATGATTCATCTGTGAATGGAGGTAATGGACATCCTTAAACATACCAAATAGTGAAATTGGGTGAATAGCAGAGAAAGGAACTACTAAAAATGTGTATCGTGCCAAACAACATGGACATTGCGATATAATTGTGATCAAGATCAAGTGTTCCTCCAATATAATCTAACCGAGACTATCCAAGTATATGTGGAGAACTAGAAGGATAACATGCAAGATGGAAAACAAGATGGAAAATGTGTAGGCCAAAAGCGACAGTGAGAATGACAAAACCATGATATAGGTGTGGGTCGCATAGAGGAGAATGGAGGTCTTCAAAGTCAACCCCAAGCCGAAGGAGTCCATCATGCGAACATACATTGGTTGTGCATGAAGTATCAAGGGGTATGTGCTCCCATTAAGAATTATTCATGAAAAGAGTGCAAGAAAATGGTGGGCATACTAAAAAGGATGACATTACTGTACCTGGTTAACCGACATCCATGGACTATAAAGATCCCTTGTATGGTATAATAGCAGTAGTGTTGACAGTCGACAAGGAAGGAATCTAGTCGAGCATGTGAATAGTGGTCATCAGTGGCTTCTCATATAGAAAAGGAGATAGTAGGCGAATATGTAAAGGGATTGAGTATTGTGGAGTAGGCTCAGTATACAGTATCAAAGTGTTGGTAACAACAGGAGTAAGTGGCAAAGCGGAGGAGACAATATCAATCATGCAAACCATAGAATCTAATTCATGTGGATCTTTGTGAGGTTGAGATTCAACTGTAGGAGGAGGAGAAGGAGATGTAGGGATAACAATTGTATCTCTAAAATAATTTATGCCTAATGTAGGAGAATCAACAAGTGAATGTAAATGGTCTTATGGTTCACTAATGGTAGTAGGTGGGACTATGGGATCAAGGGGGAGAGCTTTGAACTTCATTATGAGTTGTGATAAAATATCAGGATCAATGGTGCATAGATAAGCAGAAAAAACATCTTCAATAGCATAAAAATCCATTCCAAAAGATGGAAGTTAAATGAATGGAGGGAAAGGTCTATAGCCAGAAGGAGAAGTAAGAGTATCCACAAAAGCATGGCCACGACTATCAAATTACAAAGTAACTGCAGATGTAGAAGAATAATATTTCCTATGATGCTTACCCATGATGGCTAAATGAAAATGTAAAACCCTAAAAGGTGCTACGAAGAAACGTGGTGTTCACCAAAATGATTAACTAAAATGGAAACTAAACTAATGTGAAGTATAGTCACTAATTAATCTAAATATGAGGATTAAAATGTTTTAAATTATGAACTAAAAACAATATGGAATAACTTTAATTAATTATACTAAGTAAAATAAAAACTCTAAATGTGCAAGTGAAGAAAGAGAAATGACTTAGCTGATTAGAAGATACTATCGCACGTTGCCACATATCTGATAATAAAATTTGTGAGTAATAACAACCACTCATAAGTCCTGCAAAGGTCGAATATGGAAGATCTAAATTGACTCAGGCACCTGGGAAGGTACTGGTGTGCCCTAGGGTGCCCTAGTCTTCATAATAAGTGCCCTGATTTTAGACTTGGATGTAGTTCTAGTGCGTGTATGCATGTCATGCCCTAGGTGCTTTTGTGTCAGTCACACTTTGTGAAATAGCGAGCAACAGTAACCATAGAAAATGTAATAACATGTTTGTATGGAATAAAATATAATCCCTCCCCCTGTTTTGTGTGTGTTGATGCAGATCTCCTAGCCTTGATGTATGGCACTATGTGGATGCAAGTGATGTAATGGATGCATCTCTATATGGAGTGATAGTAGCATATGATGTTAGGACCCTCATTATGGTCTTATGAATTTATATGTATAGGGTTCTCTTGCTCTTATTTCATAATTAACCCTGACATGGCCGACTAGGAAAAAGATAAGGATGAAAAACGGCTAGAAAGACCCCAAAAAGAAGCGAGAAAGTGGAACATGGATTGGGGAGTCCCGGGGTGCCCCAGTACAACCCTGGGTGCCCAGGTTTAAGATAAAATGTCAGGAAAGATGTGAAATAGGTGGATATGTATGAGGAAATATGCGAGAAGAAATAAAATATAAAATAAAGGTGAGATTAATTAGTAGTTAATTCACTTGAGAACCCTCTAAATAGTAGTATAAGACTGGGCTAAATAATTCCTAAAGTGCATGATTTTTTGTGTACAACACCTAATCCGTGATGAGTGAAAAAGGATAGAAAAAATCCTCAAAATGCTTAATAAAAATGATTTTTTCGGCGATCTCACGCCAAGATCGATTTGTTTGGGCGATCTCATGCCAAGAATGATTTTTTGGGCAATCTCACACCAGTTACACCAAGTGCAAATTTTTTGTGCAACCTCACGCCACAACAGAAGAAGTGTATGAAGAAAGGTCTAGTGTTATTCTTCAACCTCTGATTTATTCCCGCAATGTATACACCACTACAAATGGTGTGTTCAAATTCAATCCAGTTTGATCCAACATTAAAATAGAAAAGAGGAGAAAGTATGCATGTTAATTGTTGGAGGACTATGCCTCTGCTGATAAAATTGTTATGTAGACTGCTGAGAACTATGTTGATCTGAGAAAAATACTGTAATGACCCCTGGTCATAGGCTCCCAAGAAGGGTTAGGAGCACTCAAGTGCTCATGAGTGTCTCTGGGCATTGATGTCTGTGTTGTGCTGAAGACCCAAGTCAGATTTTGGGCCATTGTTGTGATTGAATGTTGTATTGATTATGTACTAAATTGTGTTGTACTGTGACTAAGAACTGTTGTATGGTGTGACTGATTCACACAATGATGCCCCACTCATTTTGGGTGGATAAAACATCGTTATGAGTATGCGGCCCAAAAGAGGACCGGGTGTTGATCTGAAACTGATTCCCGGTAGGCGGGAAGGAATTTGTTTGGTGGAAACCAAGTCACACACAAATAAAGTGGCTAGAAATATAAGTGTTGGTGCAAACAAGACAACTATGCATATAGAAGATAATATGTAAGCTAACAAGCAAGAATACAATGTAGACCACGAAATTTGGGTTGTAAACATGGGACATTGCTCACAATGTCGTAATAAAATCAAGGCCAAAGCGGGCAAAAGCATGCAATGTACACACAAAAGAAAGGATATAGCCCAAAAATAATGGGAAAAAATGTCATATAATAACAAAAAAAGTAACAGACAACCATGGTATAAAATAGTGCCTACAAGACAAACGTTGCATATGAAGCACGCGTTAGCATGTTAGAAATATAGAAAGTATATCAAAGCATGTATGTTTTGATATAGTAGTGTGCTAGTATGAATAGGAAATAGTATAAATCGAAACAATAGCATCTGTAGTGTGTACGAAAGTAGATGCCCCCAGGAGCCATTGTGGGACTGGTAAGAGGTACAATGTCAAACTTCCATGTTGTGTGTAAAAATCTATGTAAAGTCAACCTTCACAACTAGAAGGAAAGTGAATGTTCCTGTGTATATAATAAAGACAATCACATACAAAATATTTTACTAACATAGTAAACAAAGTGTACATGTGAGAATAAGTAAGAAAGAACAATGTGCAACCAAGATATGTAGTATGTTGTGAATGTGAAATGGAATGGAATGTAATGTGAGTGTGATAGGAGCAGCGTTCCCCCAAAGCAAATTTGAATGAGTATGCATGAGATGTGGTTCATTTATAAATGCCCCCTCAGCAGTCAAGAATGAACCGTCAAACAAGAGTGTGTCAATGATAAATGGTTTGAATTGTGTGTGCTAGAAATATATGATTAATAAATCATAGAGTGTAGGTTGTGTGTGTGTGGTAACAGTCAAGTATGAACCGTGGAACTAGTGTGCCTCATCATGAAGTGTGGTGTGAGGAAACTAAACTACAAAGATGTGTCATGAATGCACTGAGTGTGAAATGTGCTTTGTGTATGATGTGAGGTTCATGATTGTAGGAATAGAAATAATTCAATTTAACATCTAATTATTACAAAGGTTACAAATAAATAGAGCTAGTTATTTTAACTCCTATAAACACTAACACTAATCTAATATGGTTTTTCTAACCACCCGGATTCTTTCCTAACCACTAACCATCCCAAAATTCTCTCACATAAATCCTATGTGAATTATTTTTTACAAATCACTTAAAATATTATTATGTGTTCCACATATTATTATCATACACACAAATATTCACTCACAAATGCACACATGTTAGGACTAATTCCTAACATTCCCCCACTTAGTGTTAATATGGGGAGATGAACCACATCCCAAAGCTATAGCGTTGGTTGGCCTTGTTTCCCAAATTTCTACTAACATTTGAAGTTCACCTACTTTATAATCCCCCTCAATGTACAATTCAATGGATGTCGATGTCAATTGAAGATGCATCCATCAAAAGTGACCCATCTACAAATTTTTGAAAATATATTTTTTACCCCCTTTTTTGAAAAATACACCATTTATAATTACCCTCCTTTTTTCAAAATATCCCATTAGTGGAGTATAATCCCCACTTGGTTTAAATAAACCATATTATATTGAATATTTCACAAAAATCTTCTTGTGAATCCCATAAAAAAATCATATGCAAAAAGTTCCTTTTAATGTTTAATAAATTTTGACTCTTTGAATGTGAAAAATATTTCATTGAGATTGGAAAGCTACTTGAGCGAATAGGGTAAACCTGGAATAGGATATTGTTTTTACATGGATCACGCACCTATTGAATTTGTAAGTGATCTTGTGTAACATTGGATCATCCCCAAGGTTTGGGACCTTGTCTCCTTAGGATGAACCTCTGGAGAAGGTCGGCTTCCTTTGAAACTTGAAGCACTTTATTTAAGATCAATATGCAAGGCTAAAGCACTTGAAAATAACTCTAATCTACTTAGTTCATGGGGTTTAAGTTTGGAGATAAATGAAAGAAAAATAAGGTATTGCACCAAGAAAAGGTATTACTACACAATTTTCTTATCTTCAAACTGATAAGGTTTGATTTAGAAAGGGTAAAAATAATCACCACAATATAACTTCACCTACTATAACTTAGAAAGGGTAAACAAGATGCCACAAACTACGGAGCATGTGTTCCCTTGTTGAACACCAATTATATTTAACACATAGACCTACTTAAATGCACAATCAACACCTCATAACAATATATGATATGCACATGTCTTGTAATCTTTCTCCATCTATGATTGTGAATAATAATGCAACTTTATAACAGAAAGGAAATAACTTTTCCACAACTGATATTCAAAGTAACTATATCATTTTTCACATAGATTGAAATAATATAACTGAGATAAAGGTAGATTAACCAATCACATCAAGGAACTAAACATTCACAAGCTATGAATTGATCAATAATTAACACAATAAAACATATATTTCATGGCAAAATACTAGTTTGAATATAACTGAAAATCCCAAAGTATTTAAAGCACTCTTCCATGCTTGAAGAGTAACTTCCCAAATTATCTAAAAGTCTATAAAAACTTAATGTATCTAACTATTTATATGTTCAAGAGGTTGAGCCATTACAACTGAACCTTAACTAACAAGTTACTAAAAATAGAATGCAATTAATGTTCAAGGGAATATGCTCCCATAAAAATAGCAAAGTTGTTGCACATGTTTGACCAAGTCAAACCTACAACTTTGACTGAATCGGAACTCTGAAGCCGTTCCAACAATGGCTGCCAAGCTTAGCTGGAACCTACAACATATGTCTCTTGTTCTCGTTTCTCCTTATCCTTTCTCCACACAGCCAAACGGTGCTTATAATCCACGAAACGTTTAATAAGTCCTTGTATTTCTTCCTCTTCTGTTTTGCACACATAATGATTTATGACATCTTTTATGTCAATCTCTCTTGTAACCTTTGTTGGAAGTATTTTAAACTTGTTCGCAACCTTCTTCAGCTGGCTTATGAAATTCTAGCATGAAACTAATCTATAAATTGAATTGATATTGAAATTATTGATTACCTCATCATCTTCCTTAATCAAACCTTTGAAATTTTCTTTAATATGATCAATCAGAAGAGCATCAATATTCGTGTTGAAGAATTTACAGTTGATGTTAGCAAACTCCTCTGAAATGTCACTTAGTCCATCCATTACTTCAACGTGTTTGTCTTCCAATTTCTTACTTAAATCCTACAACACCTGAGATCTAAATTCCATGTACTTTTGATACTCAAACAACTTAGAAACATTATTAATTACACCCTCCTGAAGAAGTAGATCTGGATTCATATCTCTGATTTCCTCCCAAGTAGTCAAATTCAGGTTCAAATTATTATTATCTTTAGAGATGATTTCATCTAGCTTTCGAATAGAAACTTTTTCCATTTGCAAATCATTGTATAGTGTCATAGTTGTTTGGATTAAAGGGTTAGCCCCCTGGAGCATGCAATTAATCCACCCTTCCACTAATCGTACCTTCTGACCTATCTTCTCAATTGCATGATATGAGATGTCATCAAGACGGGAACAGATAGTCAGAGCATTTGCAGTTCAAGGATTTGTGGTTAGAGTAGGTTGAGTGACCTTCTTCAAAAGATCAGTGAGTTGTTCAACCTTTGTTTTTAATTCATCCTTAAAAGCCTTATCTTTTTCATACTTTTCTAACAAATTCCCAAGGGCCACTTGAACATCATGTTTTGCACACTCATGTGTTTCCTTTCCCAATGAAAACCTTGACATTTGATAATATGCTACATTAATGGTTTCTTGGGTTTTTCATACAGTAGGATTAGTTATCCCCATGAACCTTTCTCCTGATTAGATTAATGATACATTAGAAACAATCTTTGTCTATTTGGCCTGCCTCTTTGGAGTGGGTTCCAACATGCTCAAATCAATCACATCTATGAAGGGCACCCTTTTTTGCTTGGGGGTTTGGCGATATAGCCATTCGGGTATAGCAGATGCGGATGAAAGTGGTATGGTCATAGTCGAACTTGGATCATTGGGTAAAAAAGTTGAAAATGAAATGTAAGTGGTAATGATAGATGGTGTAGGAGTGAGAATAGCTTCAGGAGCAGATGAAATAGGGCTGGAAATGGAAATGGAAGGAAATGGAAGTTATTGAGAAAGTGGAGTGGAAAGTGGAGACCCAATCATCTCTCCAACTGATCAAATGGGAAGGGATGATAAAACTTGGGCCATAGATGGAAATGGAAAAGCAAAGATGAGTAAAGGAGTGGTAGATAATGATGGAGGTGATAGAGCTATGGATGGTGCTAATGGTAGTGAAAGAGAAGGTGTTAAACCTTGAGATACAACCGGAGAAGCACTAACATCAATAACTTTATATACCTACACTATAGAAGACCTTTTAATAATAACCTATTGGGTGAGTATATAATTGGGTCTCTTAATTATAATGTTAGTGTGAAACGATAATAGCCCACCTTGTCATTACGTTACTGATTTGCGATTTGACATTCAACCATGTTGCTAGCACAACCTTATACATTACTAGACTCATGGTAGAAAAATTAGGTGTTTGTGTTTGTTAGTACTAGTGAGAGCTAGATGAATCATCAACTAAAACAACCATTTTGGTCTACCTTGCAAAGTTAGAAAAACACAAATTCCAGAGACATGTAAAACAACATAGTGTGCCCCATAAAAGAGATGTCAAGCATAGTATGTGCTCCTTGTTATGAACAGAGTCACATCAAGTTGTACATTGACCCCAAATTGACCATTTGTGCTCCCTTCACTGCCCCTCTAGGAGCACTATTACACATTTTGCGCTTTTAAGAAGTTGCTAAAATTTTAAAAGTTGGGTTTCGTATCGGCTCATCGTTTGGACCCTACGCAATATAATGTTGGTCCGCCTTCGCAAACCTCCAATATTTTTTACTATAAATTTTCTTCGAACCTTCAGCTTGGGAAAAAACACATTCCTAACTAGTTTGGCAAGGGGCTTTTGTAGGCCTCTGGTCGTTGTTGACTAAGTAAAATTAAACTGATTACAACCAATGGCTCTGAAAACCTAGCCGCCAATTACAAACCATTCGCCAGTTTTGAATTCAACCAATTCCTGTGAATTTTTGATATGTAGGAGGACATGTAGGATTTTAACCGTTGTGCATCACCCAACAAAAGGCAACTTTTGAATGTGGTTTCTTAGCCTTCGAGCCTGAATTGGGATTTTTCTACAACTAATAGGAAAATGTAAAAAGTAAGTTGTAGGACCCCAATCAAGTTAGTAAATCATCTTGAAAACTTATAGACACTTGTAAATAACTGGTTGAAACTCTATCTTGTGGCTTGTTGTGTGAAATTTCACTTTTGGGAAAATAGTGCTTCTCTCTTCCCTATTTTTTTCTCTCTCCTTAGTTAAAAAATGAAATGAAATGAATATATGCCCCTAACCCTCTCTTGTTGCATGTGTATTATTATTATTATTATTATTATTATTATGTAAATGAAAAAATAAAAATGATAATTCTGCTAGATTTAGGTGGATGTCATGCCAACATTTTGCTGACCATGTGGTGGTTACAGGGATCGAGACTTGGAGGAGGTGAAGTGTCACTAAAAATGTCATTTTTACATGTTATTTGAAACAATGAAATTGTAAAGGGTAAATCAACATTTGGTAAAGTATTAAAAGGTTTATTATTGAAATTTTGTAATATTTATGAGATGTCGGTGTTTAATGGAAATGTGCATCTAAACATGGGTGTTATTTTGATTTCAAATTTTGTATTGTAAAAGTTCGATATATGTGTTAAATGAAATTGAATTTGACATCTTATAGTGCTTTCTCGATGTGAAATTTATGATGCAATCTCTAGTGTGTTGTGTTATTTACCTTGAAATTGTAGCAAATAAATCTAAATAAAATAGTCAACTTTAGTTTAAAACTTGTGCATATCTACCCTTCTCACATGGTCTTTCTTAGCATAGAAGAAACTAAAACCTTATGATGAACATAAAATGGTCAATCTTATATTCAATGGCACCCTCTATCTTAAGGAAATAAGATCCCAAGTTGAGATTTCCAACCTAGCCGGTATGCTTGGCGACATTTTCATGAACCCAGTGGCTAAGAACGACATTTTTAAGCTTTGCCTTGAGTATGTGGTACCTCCTAGGTTTGGTAATCATGTGGGTAGTGAGGATAATGTGTCCTCTTAGGGTAGTACCCCCCATAGGAAACCAACTTTCAACAGGATTTAAAACAATCTTGGTCTAAAAACTCGTGTAGAGTGAATGGTGTTGGGTGGAAAAGATCGTCAACTACCCTTGCAAGTCACCTTAGGAGTTAGGATTATAATGAACTCGCTACTCAATTTCTATTATCGTTTGGGGTTCCATGGTTCAATACTAAGAATTGTTTATGAAACTTGACAACATTTTAATTTATGATTAGTTTGTGAAAATGTAAGCATAAGATGATGTGCTTGGAGAAAGTTGAAATTTAGATCATTCTCATAGTGAGTTTAAACCATCTTGTGATGAGAAATGGGATCCACGTTGTGTAAACTCTAATGTGAACATTACCCCTTCAAACGATGGATTACTCCATCTTGCTCTCCCACTTGTCATATTTTATGATGGAAGTGTGATGTGAAACTATGTGATCATGTCCTTAGAGATAAATCCCCTAAGACAGGACTAGTGGTCTCATGAGGATTCAAATGCCCTAATTGCAAATAGGTTACATAATTCATTACAAAAGTCATATGAAACTAGTTAAGGAAAACCCTCTTAAGTTGGAAGTAAATGATACTCAGGGAACCTAATCTAGAAACAAAAATAAGGAAGTATGTTGCCATGTTAAGAGCCTTCAAATCCTTAACTAATTGTCGGAGCATAACTATAGTAAAATTATAATTGATGTTTGGTCTTGGGAAGTGTGACCATGAGATGTTATTCCATAGGAAAAGTGAAACATGACTTTCCTTGTAATATGATTAAACCCTCTTGTTGTGGATAAAGAACTTATTTCATATAATACTTACTATGTACTAAATCAATTACCAACTTATAAATGAATGAAAGAAAAGTGACCCTAACTCTTTAAAAAATGTGAACTTCTCATCCTTCGGACTTACACTTGTTTCATTGTGTAACAGAGGTATGATACAAGATCATGATGCATGCCCTTAGGAGTGAATCTTGGGGATACTACCTAGTAGTCTTGTATGTAAATAGTCTTGCGTGTAAATAAATATCCTATTAATGAACGGATGAATTAAACAAGTAATTGAAATAATGTAGACGATCCTTATTTAATGAGATACATTGTAAGTTAAATGTTAAACGGTATAAAGGAAATTTAGCAAAAGAGGAAAAAGAATGTATGATTCACATATTATGATGAGACTTTCTAGAACTTAAGTTAAAAATTGAAACATGATTGTAATTAATGTGAAATCCAAAAAAATTGTGTCATGGGAAGAACCCTATCTATAAGTTATATTGTAATTGAATCATTATGTTGTGTCTTATCATTGAAAAAAAGGGGGCCTTGATGTGCATCACGTGCTTCATGTTATCTATGTGGATTAATGTTTGTGCAAACACATCATATGTTGTGTGTTGTCTTAAGTGATCTCCTTTAGCGTAATGTATACTATAATGTAAGTAAAAAAAAAATTATTCCAGTATTTTTATTGTCGTATTTGGATATGTAAAATGTGGGCATTACACCTTGGAGTATCATTAAAAAATGATTTGGGCTCCAATAAGATGTTCCAGCAAATTAAACGAGACTCAATATAATGCAACAGATTAAGAGCTTTTTGATTCAAAGGAGGTCGTGTCATTAATATTACTACAATGATTTGTTGATGGACGAGGTGAGGTGGGACATCCAAAAAATTAAATAGTACCCACACTATTGATTAAGAAAATAGTTCTTTAGGGCAAAGTTGATGAAGCATTAAGTTTCTAAAGTTTTATATATATAAAGAAGAGGGGCCAATAGGTGAACATGGTCCAATAGTTAGACATAACTATTGATCACACAATACCCAATAATTGTCCTAGTACTATTTAGTAGTTTTTTATCTTTGACATAATAATTATGTAGAGTAGTCAATCACATCATAACATGTAAGACCTCTCACCCATATACAAGTATAAAAAATTCGATGTTCAAGCATTTTCACCCATATTCAAGTATTGCTTTCCACCATGGTTGTAGTGTAACTCAATCCCTCGAATTGAACATTCCAAAAAAAAAAAAACCAATCCCAATCACAATCCCTTATGATAAACAAGTGATTTTGTGGACCCCTTAACTTACGGTGTACCACTACTAGCCCCTCTCCCCTATATATACATATGATAACCACAATTTTTGTGAAGGGTTTGCCAAAATAAGTTTTTGATTTGGATAAACACTTGTTCGCCGGTAGGCGTTCTCCTTTGAAGATACTCCTGCTGGAAAGTGTCAAATTCCGGCAGATCCAATGTTTAGTTGCCGGATTTTAGATATTTGTTGTTTGCCGGATTTTGGATATTTATAGTTGCAATAGTATTCACAATTAATATATTTGGTGAAATAGTGTGAGTTGTCTTGCATATTTATTTGTTAAAGCAATGTTTTTGGTGAACAGTGTTTGGAATTAATTTGGCGAAACAACATAAATGCAGAAGTAAATATCAAATATATTGTCACACTCAATTCCCTCCATAATAAATTTACAATCTAACCTCCCCCGCGTTGATTGCAACTCATGTGCAATTGCTAGTTGATTCCTTTTGGTGCAGCCCCAGTTAAGAATCAGCAGGAGAAAGTTCCTCTGAATGGTGCACAGCAGCAGGTTTTTCACTACCCATTCATCCTACCTCCCTTCCAACAAACTGCAATGGTGAATGGGTGCCTGAAAACAGACAGGCCAAGCTGATGATGACCGAATCCGTCAATATGGCAGTGGGAAGCCTGTATCTCTCGTTTTGCAGGCCTCTCAAATCTCAATGATATTTGGTTAAACACATTTAGTCTGGGAAGTGTTCCTCGATTGATCATTCAACACACACCATGAGTTCCTATTTTTTAATTCTTTTTATTGAGGCTCATTAGAAACTGCTGGCTTACATAGGTAGGTTATGAAACACAGTTTCCGTTGTAGTGTTTTATCTTTACAATCTGGATGGTCTACCCTTTTCATTATCATAATTTACTGCGCTATAGAAACCCTGTGTCATTCAAATGTCAGTCGCATGCACTGTATTAGATGGACCGGTGTATTCAAAACCATTTTTAAATCAGATTTTCATACATTGTTTCAGATGGACAGATGTCTACAAAACCAATTCTAAATCAAAATCAATAAGAAATGAAACATATTGTGATGGTGTGTTGCTGTAGATCAAACACTCATGAGATCGGGCATGCCTAGTCTTCATGATTCTGACACTAACACCCCACAAATTTGAGGATTAATAATTTGATGTTCCTACATCTTGATCAGACACTAGTTTGGTTTGATATATGGATATAGATTTTAAAAACATCCACTACACCAAAACAATCGATGGAACCCCAAGAACAAAAAGCATACCCAGAAGAGTGAGAAGACACAGAAAAAGAAAAGATTTGCGCAGTTGGTTCTTTTTGTCAATCAACACTATTTGTTTTCCCATTGAAAGACTGTGCTAATATTCAATATGTTCCCAATAGGACTGTGATTCAATACCTCAAATTTGGAATGCCATTCTACGGATTAGCTTACCCTGAATGTTTTTCCTAACATTGACATGGCCTAATAAAGATTAAGATTGCATATCCAAATCATATTTGATTGAATTCATACATAAAACTACTCTGAACCGAATTCAGATTCCTTTTGGGTACCATACATGAAAATAGCCTCGAACAAATTTAGTGCTAATCATCACATTAGATGGAAATACATCCCTTGTTTATAGGTAAAGCAGGGAAGATCCATGACGGTTACTTCTCATAAGCAGAGTTTTAGCTGCAGCCCTCTTTGCAAAACAGGGTGAGTGATGAGACTTGATTTTCATTAACTTGACATTGAAGACTTGTTGGTTTTGTAACTAAATTTTCATTCATTGTAACTGAATTTCATTCATGATATCACAATGTGGGTGAATTACTTTAAAGAATGAACTTGGTGGTCTATCTGATATTTAAGTTTGAGCAAGCTTGACACTAATTCTTATATTCTGATTACTAAGTTGCAGCCAATATTTTGACTGCTTTACACCTGAATTGCAAATTCTTGCAACCAATTTCCACCAAGGCATCTTGGACCATGATTCAGGATCATACTGGAAGGATTCTTCCAGCTGGCTTTATAAAACATCTTAAAACTAAAACTATGTCAAACTTACAACGTCCCACAAGACAGTTTCTTGAATGATGCAGAATTTGTTGTAAGAACTAATTCTGTAAATAAATGGGAACCAAGAATCACCAAATGGACTTTTATTTTTCATGACAGCAGATTTCAATAAAATTTCAACATTCATATTATTATTATAATAATAGTAATAATGGAAAGAGTGGCCATTATTACCCAAACTGCATACTCCGAAAGTGGTACCCCCACTTTAACCAGGTGAAGCTTCTCTTGTTGGTGTCTACATGTTTAATTCAAGGGTGACTGTTAAGTCTAGGTTAAACAAAATATTCAGGAATGCATTTGCAATTAACTTTCATCCCCACAAAAATTACCTTGAAATGACAAGAATCAAAATTATTTGAAAATATATATGAACAAGAATATACATCAAATGGGGCTTTTGATATCCGTGTTTAACATAGTCCCCCCAAAAATATGTTGCAAGGTTTTGGGCCATTTTCAATAAAATCAAGTAAAGCTTGGCTTGTTGGTGTCTTCATGTTTAATTCAAGGGTAACTGTTAAGTCTGGAATAATTAAAATATTTTAGAATGCATTTGCAATTAACTTTCATCGCCACAAAAATTACCTTTAAAATAACAAGAATCCGAATTATTTGAAAATACTAATAATCAAAGATATACATAAAATAGGGCTTTTGATGTGTGGGATTTAACATAACCCCCCCCAAAATGTTGTCAATGTAAGGGTTTGGGGCATTTTCAATAAAATCAAAGATCGTGAGACTCCACATTTAGCTTATTCTAATCAGGTTTTGGGGTTTACAAAAGTTTACTAAAGTATATTTAGTTATAGTTGAAAAGGAAACAGGGTTGAGGTGTATCTTACTGGTAGGCAACATACTATTTCTTAATGTGATGTCTCTTTCATTACATTTCTTGTCATAATGTCTTGGTCTTGTTGACTGAGGCAAAGAAATTTAAGTGTTAATATGAACTTGTAGCCCCCATTTTTTTAAAAAATTGTACATTCGAACATTAATTGGGGCAGAAAAATGTTAGGGTTCATCGTGAGCCTGGGCTGCACCAAAGTTTGCAGCGAAGCTCTGTATGGCTGGCTGCAGAGGGCTTTAAGCACGCTAGAGGCATGTTTTTTCCCCTCCATGTGCCCAGCCCCTCAATCGCTTTATGATCTGCAATCACATATGTATATATGGTAAATATTCAAATTGTTTTTAAAAACTCCTAAACCTTGATTAGGAAAGTTGATGTTGTAGTCTTAAATCATTCTCACAAACACCTTGAATAGATTTGATAAAAATGAAAAAAAACACTTCTAACACTTAAAAGAGAAATACCTTGTAAATGACAAGAATATAATTGCTTCCAATCTGACACTCCGGCAATATGAATAGCATTATTCGCCATGAATTTCACTATTCATCAATCATTCAAATTTTGTTAGCTGTCAAAATGTAGCCCACTAAATATCATCCAACATTTTTGATTCAGTATGAATGTATCAAAAACTTCTGATACATGCATATTGAATACTCGGATTATTCAAATGCTATTTACTACATACGGACTTGTGAAAAAAATATAACACACAATCAATTCAATTCTTTTACTAAAAATATTTAGTTCGGCAAGATTTGTCATTTCATGGCCTTGTAATTATAAATGATTTCCTTCTCTATGAAGAAAGGGGCTAAGTATTTTCCATCAAATGTATCCCGGATGTCACTAAAACGGGAAAAATTCATATCAGTTAGTTATTGCCAAATTCATTATAAAGCAGATTCGCCAAAGTCTATTGCATGTGCAAATACTCTGGTTCACCTTAAAATGAAAGTCTCAATGTAAAATGAAACTCCGAAGAATCAATGTTAAATTCAAATGATTCACTCCCATAAACCATATAAGAAATCTGGGAAAGCAACATTAGTCATGTAATCAGAGCTGTAACAAACCCTTATATCCTCAATATTATTAATAATAATTAGTTTTATAATTCTTGTTATCACATTCAAGCGGCTTTCATTTTGGGTCTGTAGGCTACTTATAGCATATGGGACTACCTCATACTTTCAGTATGCAGGAGGCACCTACTTGTGCTTCAAATACAAGGCATACCCCTCTTTCAAGAGTACAAATTCTTCACTATTAAGCCAATTCCTCGCCATTGAAAAATATTCAATAGATGTTTCAAAGGATTCTTTTAAAACATTAATTCTAACAAACACTAAACAATGTTTTAAGTTTAAAGAAGAAAAAAAATCATGTCAAAGGTTTGGTCCATAAATTATTGAGATTTGCAACTTGAAGAGGTTGCCAAAATTTACCATTTAATTAGGAACATGTAGAAGTATGAAATGCACAATAATGCAATAAGCTTTCAAGACGAGCTTTTGTTTCAAGAAACTTTCAAGAAACAAGACTTGCCATGGCCAAATAATTACATCCTCTTCTCCGACCCAATAAAATATAAAGGACGTATCTCCATTATCCTTATCCTTCTCATCCACAGAGAAAGCAATCCGACCTTGATATACAGGAAGAGTGGACTTGCAACAGTCATTAAGAGTTCAAAATCACCAAGCGGCTGCTGGTGAGGGATAGCTCAAGAAAGACCTAATCAATCTTGTCATTTCTTTTACAGATTCAACAAAAGAAAATGTCTATAGCACTTGTTATTCAAGTATGTGTTGACATCACCATATTATGCTGCAGGAACAGATAAACTTGTCATCTCAACATTTCTTTCTTTATAAAGAAAGTGGGAAAAAAGGATGATTGTGTAGTTAAGAAATTTGGGTAGCCTGCTTCCATCCATCTCCTTAGGGCACAAGCTCTGAGGAGCAGGTTGAATCGATAGTTGATGAGAGTGCTTTTGGTGTGCTCTGGGTGACAATATTGTTTGTTTCTTTTCAAATTCATAATAGTGGTCTTTGGAATAAAAAATCCCCATTTTATAATGGAATTTTTTCTGTACTGAAATTTATGTTTGAATATCATCACATGTTTTATTTTTGGTTCAGTTTAAATTTCTTTGGGGAATATGCTTTTGTTAATTTTCTGTTTGAATAAGTATGATTATTTGCAGAAATAGTTATTCAATCAAGATTTCCCTTAAAAAGTTGTGAAACAAAGTCTTCGTCGATGTTCTATTAATTTCAATGTAGACAAATCGCTTGACACACACTGAACAACTTCAGGCCTTAAAATAATCTCCTAAGTCGCAAGGTTCAAATTCAAATTCATGTTTGAAAAGGATAAAGTTTGGTTCAAGTTCGTCAATTGATTAGGAAAAAAAAACATCTGTAAGTTTGAACAAAAGAATTGTTTATTATTTAAATTTTCTAAAACAATGATAAATATGTCCAGGAACAAAGTGGAGAGAACTTTCTATTCTCTGCTTTCACTAAATATATGTATATATTCACATATTTATAAATGGTCCAAAAGTATGTCAAAAACTTCCTGGGTTAAAGTAAATGGATAAAAATAGAGTAAATGTTTGATGGGAATAAAGTTAGGTGAAGTTTGAACACTTTCCATTAAATTCGGCATACCTTGTTACATAGTTAATCTCATTAGCAACAATGTATATTAACAGCAATATGTCCCATATTATACAGAGGTGACAAGGGAGTATGAATAGCTAATCATCTTCAAAGCTTCCCTGTGCTAAGAAGTGCATATTCTTGAACCTTCTCTTCTGAGAGCTTCTTATTTTCTTCTGTTGCTCCTAAATATGCAGAAGGTTCAGGAATATTTATGGAGCCCCTAAATAAATTTTCTCAGCAACACCCGCTGAGATATTTATGGAGCCCCCTCCATGGGTAGTCTAACAAAAAATTCATTTGTCTCTTGGAAAAATAGATAAAAGAAAATCCTCATCTTCCATGAATAGTTGGAACTTTTTTGCCTTTATAATGTGATTTACGGCCTCGTCATCAAATGCTACAAGACATCCCAACTCAACAATTTCACGGAATTCTGCAATGAGATCAGGGCGGTCTGGTAACAGAACATCTGATATAATCTTTGCAAATTCAATCGCCAAAGACACTTTTTCCTTGAGATTGTTGGGATCAGATTTCTGAAAGAATATCTTCTTTTTCTCTTTTTCCCATCGCATGGGAACTTGTTCCCTTGCTGTAATGATCTCTGCTACTTCACTATTCTCTCTCTTACCTACTTTTGAAGGTATTGACAAAGAGTATTCAACTGTAAAGGCTTCTATTGTTTCATAGGCAGAACATTCATATAACTTCTTCACAGTTTCATGCCTTTTATCTGTTGATATATTGAAGGAGGGAAATGCCAGATATCCAAGAATAATTCGGTACAGTCCTTTTCTTAACAGCCCCTCCCCCATTGGAAGCTTGCGCAGATAGATGTTATCCAACGCAATTATCTCATCTTTTTGTATTGCCTGTGAAATATTGGGAGCTCCAAGAGAGTTATAAATTGAGAACAAGGAGTCCAATGGTATTTCTGTATCTGACGGATTAGGATGCCATGCAAATTTGATCCGAGTAGAAGCTTGTTTGAACAATTCTTTCATTGAAAGGTCGTCAGGAATAAAGGTTTCATTAGGAGCAGACAGTTGGATATGTCCACTACTAGTGTGAGCTGGAAATTTTAGACCTTTCTTTCCTAGATGTCTTTTTATCATTGAAGGGGAATGATTCCAGTGCTTTAAAATGTTTCTCCAAACTGAACAGCATCCTCGCTCAGTTACTGGATGATTGGTCATTATCCAGTCCAGCCACAAATTGCAGTAATCTTCAATCCTGGGATGTAGAGACACGCCAAGATAGCTGGAAAAAAAGGGAAGCAATGTGGCTTCATAAAACTTTTCTAGGATTTGTAGCCTGCCATGGAAGAGGCCATTGTCATCGAGGACTACACACATTTTTGAATCCTTCCACTCACCTGCAAGTCCACTATCATGTGGAATCCAAATTTTAACAGAGCTCGTGTCACAAGGCCTCCAATGGAGACGATGAAGATATTTGTAGAGCCTGGTTATAGCTTTTAGATCTGTGTGCATTTGAAGATGTTGGGCAACTACCTCGCACCCCCTATCAAACTCAACAACCACCCCTATCTGTTGGAGGGCACTCTTGAATTCAGTCATGGGCTCGCTGTAGAATGCACCATCTATAAAGGAAAGGTCGTTTCTCTCCACACCACCAAATAACCATTGAGAATTGTACAAGAAAGACATATTGGGAGACTGATACCCTCGGTGGGTTCTTAGCCATTTTCCTTCCATGATGCTTTTTTTGAACCTGTAAGGCAGTGATGGCAAATGTTCAATCCACTTTAAAAGCATAACAGCTTTCTTTGCTGTGATGGGAGACAAAACTGCAGGCAATGCAGCATTAGGTGGTGTTAGATCTGGAATATCGACTGCTCCAAGCCCATTTCTAATAAACAGCTTAAGCTCATGTTCATTTCTCCCTGCCAATCCAGTGGTATTTATGTTGGTATTTATGTAATCAGGTGACAAAGTCACGACTATTTCTTCTGCCCATGGATTGTTCCCCATTAGCTCATACCACTTGCCCATGGATGCTGGCACAAGTTTGGCATGACAACTACTGACTTTGGTTCCCAAATCACTAACTACAGGCAAATCTGAGCATAAAGCGCGCATATCTGTTGAATTGATATAACCATTGGCGGACGAAAAATGCAAAAACTGAGCCACAAGGATTATGAATTTCTTACTTCTAGATGCTTTAACTTCTTCCAAAAGTTGCTTACTAAAACTTGAAACAGAAAGTTCGGTGATCTTAGGATACCGATTTAACCATCCCTGCAAACTTAACCGTTCATGGAAGTGCAAACGCTTCATGGCCATCTGAGTTGAATTCGGCATGAATTTGTAATGTGGCACCTCTCCCAGCTCCTTATTCCACCTTGTCAACCATGCAATATCGCTTTCTTCTGAGGAAAAATATATTCTTCTGCCATTAGAAGATATATCTGATAAACTTGCCCAACCAACAGAGTTCGGATGATCATCAAACTTAAAAAGAGGAACGCATTGAAATGTCCATGAAATTCTAGAAGAACATCGATGAGATGAATTGCTTGAGGGAGTTTGGAACTCCCCGATTCCAATGATCAGCAACAAAGCAAAGAAGTTGCACATATAAATCCTCAGAGAAATCTGCTAGCCAACCAGGGATACTTTGAATACAGGAGGAGTACCAGTCATCAGTTCGCAATATGCCACTCCCAAGAAATCCAAAGAAGGCGAGTTATCCATGCATGAGTATATAATGAATGTTCCAGTAGACCACAAAGCACTGGGCTTTTCCAGGCCTTCTTCTGTTGCTTTGTGTAATATGTTTCTGAAGGCAGGGTCTATCCTGCGAGCTTGAATGGGCGTGCAATAAGCATTTTCAGGTTCACATAAGATGACTTCTTCTGTCATGAGTTTGGCCTGGATTTCTTTCCTAATTCGTCTTAGCTGCGGATACGAGGGAGAACTAATGGGAAGATACCTGAAGCAATATGATCTTGCAGAGGGAGGAGCCGATCTCACGCTCTTCACAAGAGAAAGAAAAGCTGCACAAAATGCTGAGGGAACGCAGTCAAGTATCCCTTGATTCCACTTGTTGTCCCAAATGATGCTCTCCCTTGAGGAAGCCAAGCAAGAAGTCTGCTTGAATTATGAATGGAAATTCAGTATACAATTCTGTGGGAAGAAATGCATATATACCACTACCAGCATCAACTCTGCTATGCCCTGTTATCCTCTGTCTTTTTAGATTGTTTCTTCTCGTGACTCTTTCTTCACGGGGAAAAGCAAGTGTTATCACCCACGTTTGGCAATGTCTTTTCTCTCCTCAACCCGATTCTCTGTTTTCACTGGAAACCCCTGCCTCCACATGTAATAACTGCATTCTCCACTTGATTTCCCATTTTCTTCTGCCGACAGATGGAGAATAAATGACTCGCTTCCCTCATTCTTCACTGTCTGGAATGCTATTTCCTGAGATACAGAGACTGCATTCACTCGGGGACTGTGATTTTGGTCATCTTCATGGACGGAGAGTCTTTTAATTTTGGACATAAACAATATGACTTCTGGATGAATGTTAGCAAGCTGCTCTTTCACCCCTTCCACCTTCTCGGGACGTAAAGGGAGAATTATAATAGTATTGGGAAGCTGATCTTGGCATGGGCTACTGTATACCTTTCTGATATCTTCAATATTTGGCTGGCCATCAATCCACTCCGGGACTATATAGCCAATTTTGACCCCCGATGGAGGGATTTCGCTGAATCGAATTTTATATCCATTGCTGAAAATGTAAGGCTGCTTTGTTACCAAGAAAACACTCTTGAATCCAATCCCTGCAAGTTACAATAACATTTTAATAACTTCTAAACAGTGAAATTTCAATCACAGTATTATATTTTTTGTTCTAGAAATGAAAAGTAAGGACAAGCTACCCTTCTCTCCAATGTAGCCTCCATGTTGTCTTTTGTCCTTCTTGGTGGATTGCCCAACACTGCAAATTGACTCGATATTCTTTTTAGAGAAGCCCTTCTCGTTGTTAAATACCACAAGAGTTCTAAAGGCACCTGTGCCAGTGATATCTTTTCTAGTAATGACAAATTCCAGGGTTGGTTCCACATTTTGGGGATATTCGTTGTCCTCTGCATTCTGCCACCCACAACAAACAAACCCTTTCACTAACTGTGAACAGCTCTACATTGTTGTTTAAGTTGATACTTTTACAGCTAAAATCTTGCGATGAATAACTATGAATCTTCTTGGTGTTGGACAATTGGTCTGAATTTTCTGTTCCTTCCAGTAATATAATATAAGATGCATTGAAAAACTGGTTATGGATAACTTTAAGCGAAGAGTAGATGGAAAATTGAGCAGAGGAATTTAGTAACTATAAGAAGTTCAAAGTGGGTAATTAAAGAGGTGAAAGAAGAATCAAAATAATCGATCTTTCTCCATTGAAAATCAGCACATTTAAAAAAAAATGGAAAAAATTGTATTAATGCCCACAAACCATCATGGAAACCATAACATCAATAGGTAGTAATAAGGTCGAAAGGACACCCCAAAAACCCAGAGAGAACAAACAAAAATTTAATAAGCAGATGTGAACTCAACACAAACTATATATCTGTCGAAAAAGAGTTGTAAATCTGGAACCGCTCTATAAGCTAGTTTTCATCTTTTCTTTTTTTCCCCTCACTAACATTTGAAATAGATGGATTCCCAAATTAGAAATATTCGAATTTGAAAAAGAAGTACCTGAATGAGTTCCATTATAAAATGAATATCCTTTGTATAAAGCTCCGAAGAGAGATGTTTGACAGAATGATACAGGTCTTGGGTGAGCGGATTCTCCCTTCCACCAAATGAAAATTTCTTCATCCTAATATCTTCAATGTGTTCTCTTGGTGTTCCCATCTCAAAATATACAGCACAGAAAATTCAGGGTAAATTGTTTTGTATCTTACCTACAGATTAAATATCCCCTTGCTTCTCAAGAACAGATATTAATCCATCAAATTCTTTGGAATGAATGTTGATACCTTTCACCTTTATTGCAGAATCGTTAATTTCATGCCACACTGATAGGCGCATGCATACCGTTATTATCAAGAAAAGCTAAAATTAAAATAAGATCTGCACTAGTACGAACATGCAAAGATGAATTCTACGTGGATTATATACAGAAAATAATAGTGTACGGAACAGTAAAGATTTGCTCCAAAGAGTTTGGAATGAAGTGACACCATTGGCTAATTTTTTTTTCACTTTAAAATATAAAAGAAAACCGGTTCTGTTGGATTTTGTAGTGCCCGAATTTATCACGGAGAGGGTTCAATTAATCAACTAATGCCATACCAATAATTAAACGGCTTCATAAATAAAAACAATAATGGCTCATGATACTTTTCATGCATGGTGTAGTGTACTAGGCTACATTTTTAAAGTCAAGGCGGCTATCCTTCACCCAAAATGCACCTATGTATGTGCCTCAAAACTAGAGGACCTCATGTTAGCATGGTAACATGGAACCCACCGGAAAGCACTTGCTAGCACCATAAACTTTGATGTGACATAATAGAGTGCAATAGTGAATCGACGTGGATGCCAACCTAGCATAATTGATATGGAGACAGTAATTACAATGAATTTGAATTATTAAAAGGTGTGTCGGCCCCGTTTAAACCATTCATTCTCAAAACATACAAACGAATCATGCAAGCTACGAATAACCACGCCCAAGCACCAGATAACCAAGAGCATTTCGCATTTTCACATTCTAGATAACCAAATACCCACATAAGTGCGCTTTTTTCTTTGCAATTTGGGGGTCGAACGAGCCATTTGAAAAAGGAACGAGCATAAGAAGGAGACACAAAGGAGGCAAAGACACAGGTAGGGGATCCAAGCTGTCTCCACATCATTTACAATAAGTGCATATGTTCGATGGCATGCCATTTATATTTCTAAACAACATTTGGGATTATTCTCGTACAAATGTGATTCAATTTTATAAATTTACAAAAAACATTTGGGATTAAAATTTAGTAGTTACTCCAAATGGTATAAAGACTTCCATTTTTCCTATCAGAGCCTAAAGCACATGATAATATTGTTATTTGTGTAGATATTAATGTGTGTGGTTATGAAAAAGACCCCGTTTACAAATTATTGTTACATGGGAATTTCTAAGTACATGGCCATTCTTCAAACGTTAATAAAACAACATTTTAAACAACAGGCCCCTGCTAAACTCTTCACAGGTTATTTATAACCTGTTAAACTCTTACCAAAAGCTATTTAAAACCTACCATGCCTTAATATATGCTCCAACATTCTGCATACATTTCTACCAAAAATGGCATACATCTTCTCTTTATTTAAATCCCTTAGTTTAACCATGACAAAGCATGTGAACTGTTTGACAAATATGTCTCAAAAAAATGGTCTCCAGTGCACTTAAAATATGGTCTCCAGTGAACTATTTAACAGAATACCCCAAAGAAATATGGTCTCTATGAATTGTTTGACAGAATGTCTCTAAAGAAATATGGTCTTTGTGAAAAATTCTTGTACAGTGTGCTTATGGTTTTAATTATTTGTTAGCTTCTTTATGTCGCTGGTCAAGTCTTGCCAAATGATATTGTTGGTTAGAAATGGTCACAATGTTACAATGTACGTATAGTATGTTTGTTTTCTTCCTACTTTGTCCATCTTATTGCATGTCAATGGTCTGTAGAGGGTACTTTTCTTTTCACTTAGCTTGTAAATAGTTTCTTCCCAATTATATGTTGTCGAAGGTTTAAGTAGATTTAGGTAGTCTGAGTGTAGATTGCAATGCCCACTCAAAGACACACACAAAGATAACACGAAAAATAACGAATAATTTTTTTTTTTGACTTGCTTAAATTTTAAACGACACCACAGGTGATCACAATGGGCTACCACCAACTCTCGTTAAGCTTGACACAACATTGACCACCTATGCACAAGGGGACATACGACACCCATCACAAACAATTCACTTTCCTTTTTGACAAGACACAACATAATAGTCCAACCACAGAACACGCTTACAGTTAGGGGAAACCCACAGTGAAAATCCTTTTAAGGTTACTTATTTTACTAAAAATGTCTTTCAAATCTTAACTTACGTTCTAGGAGATTCAGGTTATGATTCACACAATTCTTCTTACAAAGTTAGGTTCATTTGTTTTATACTAGGGAGTATTAGCTTAGGATCATCTTTAAAATGCCAAATTACTTGTTTAATTTGTTTATTTAATAAAGGAGGTATTCAATTCCACAAGGCTATCTATCCAAACCCACGCTACTGAAACTAGTTTCATACCTCCATTGCATAAGGAGATGAGTGTAAGCTCCAATTGAAGTGGAGTACCGTTTAGGTTCGGAACCATAATATTCTTTCTGCAAGGATCAACATTTAACCACACTTAAGAGAAGATTATAAAGCACCTTGGCAAAGGTTAATGGAAGAAGGCCATATTGAATCCATCTTCATGATCTCATTAGTTATTAACTAGTCTTGTAATGAGACTTAAGAATTTATCTAGATTGGGTAAAAGCTTCATTTAGGCTTCTCTTGATTAAGTTCGATAAAATAATACATATTAGGTTTCAAAACAGATGAGTTATACTTAATGATTTCTTAATCAATCACCCCTATTTACTAAGGCCCAGCTATTTTCGAAAAACTAATCATTTATTACACCTTAATTACATTTTTTAAGGTTGTGGAGCTAAATAGCTTCACTGGAGCATGCATTACAAAGTGACTGGGTTACACAATGACTGACATCGGTCAGACAGTAACCAACATCGGTCATGAAGGGACCGACATCGGTCAGGAAAGTATGAACCATCATCGGTTAAGGCAAACCAACATCAGTTACCTATGTGTGACAGTTTATATTTAACTCATGGGAATTAGATCTAAATTTAGTGTTAAAGAAGATCTATTGATTGTAATTGCATAGCTAAGTGCCTTAAGTTTTTATATGCCTATATAAGCATGAAATCTAGGTTTAGAAGGAGAATTAAGAGAATGATTGAATTAGATCCTTGATTTCTCCTAGATTGAGAGGATGAAGAAGAAGAGAAAGAAAGAACAAGTTACATGAAGACAAAGCTTCCATGCAAAGAAGTTGGACAGAAGGAAATAACAGTTACAGTTATGATAGGTACATCTCAATGGTGAGAAGGTGGTTATGTCTTCTTCTGTATTTCCTTTGTATTTTCTTGTCTAAATGTAATGGCTTGCATAGTATGCAAAGCACATAGATTTTCTTCTTGTAGATCCACATGTTGGTGAGATCTTGTATTGTTGATCCATGAAGATATAGTCTTATATTGTTAGATCCATATGTGGTTTTGAGATCTTGTATTCATATATCCATGTAGATCTAGATATTGTAGAGGAGGTTGTCTTCATGTTTGCACAGATTATGCAATGATGGAGAGACAAACCTACTTCTTAGTGCACAGTCATGGTTGTACATTGGTAGAACCATGTGTTATGTCTTGTTGCAGATCCACAGAGAACTTGGTAGCAATTCAGAGATGTAGTAGTTCCAGGTTATGTGAGATCTGCTGGTGGTGTTTGGAGGCATAGTTGTAGTGCACTCATGGAGATTCGTTTAGAGATCTGGAGGAGAGGAGATACTCTTGGAGAGATGCATTGTACTCTTGTATTTAAGAGTTGGTTTGTACTCATGTTGTATTATATATATGAGATCTCTATCTTTGGTAGACGTAGCCCACATTGGGTGAACCACAATCCATGTTGTGTTATGTATGTGTAGTACTTTGTTTTGATTTGGATTATTCTAGTTTATACTTCCACTGTTGTAGATTTTGGGGAATTTTTTAGATCTTGTGTGCATGATTGGGTTTGTTATCGAATCATAGCACTATTCCGCAGTCTCGAATTCCCAACAACTGGTATCAAAGCTTGGTTAGCTTGGTTATTTTAGAGCAAGACTTTGCTTCAGTATATTATTAGTGGTTTACTGACAGGTGTATAAGAGAAGGGTTTGTTTTTCCTGATGTGAAGATCACAGGAAGAGATTCAATCTCAAGTGGGAGCTGGAAGAGTAAGGTTGTTGGAAATTACAGTGACCGGCATTAGTCAAGTGGACACCGACGTCGGTAGGGAGACTATGCTCGGTTACATGGTGATAGTGGTCGGTTCCTGGACAGCCTAGTTTTAAATAGAAAATGACATATTTGTAGAATTAAGAAGATGCATGGAATGTATTTTGTTTGCTGAGGTGTCCCCGGTTCTTGGAGGCACAAGAATGTTAGTCAAAATACAGGTCTGGTTATTGAGGTATGGTTTTATCTTAGTATTGCAGTGCCTATATTATTTTGGTTGCGCATGCATGTTTGGGATTGTAGATTTAGATCTGAGAATGAGATAGAGGAGAAGTTATGCATCCTTGGTGCAGTTAGATGCATGGGATTCTTAGAGAGGCAGAATATAATAACACAAAATGAAGACGGGGCTTCCATCAAAGAGGCAAGTACTTCAGTTGAAGATGTGGTTGAGTATCTTGGTGCTGGTAAGGTGATGTGTTTCATCTTGGTGCAGTTTTTATTGCATGTATGATTGCTATTAAGTTTTTTGTGCAAGGTTGGGTGCTTCTTGAAATGACTAGCTCAACATAACTATTGGTTTTGGTCAGAGTAGGCACCTGGTTTGGTGACCTATGCCAATATTATGGCGTTGTTTTCACTCTAGTAGCACCGACGTCGGTAAGAGAACCAACATCAGTCACAGAGGGTAACCGGTACTAGTCAGTGAACCGTGGTCAATCTCTGTGACAAGAAGTTTGCACAGGGTTTCTTATAGTAGAAGAGGGCATGGATGGTTCAGTGTCCTCTTTTGGAGGATTAGGTTTCTTGCACAGTGTGTACAGGCAGAAACAATGCAGATCACTTCAATGTTTGGATCATAAAGAGGATGGAGTTGGGTTGGTCAGTCCAGTGAGACTTTGGGTCAGGTATCTCTATATGGTTCATCTTTTATTTCTTTCATTTGGAGAAACTGATATTATGTTTGGATAGTGTGCACAGATTTACACCATGTTTTTGGTGTTGTTTGACTTTTATTTCCCATTTGTGTGGAATCTTGAGGACTAGGATATCTAGTCTAAGGATGAGATATTCAATGAAAAGTCATGATTAGACACAGTTGCAAGTCACGAAAGATGTTAAGTACACATGATGAAAAGAAGTTGATTCACCTACTTCACAAGAAGTCCAAACTTCTGTAATGTAGAAGTATTCTTTGATAAGAAGGGAATCATTTTATATTTTCTTTCATCTAGTTTTATTTCTCACTGACATATTAACTTTTAAGCTTGGTGTTAGAGGCAGTACATGGAATTTCATGTTTAGTGAGAGCAAGCCATGGTTTTTGGCATTGAAGGATTAGATACATGATGTGCATGTGCAGAGTGAGAGGAGATTGCTACTGTTCAGAGTGGCAGAGGCTAGATGGTTTTGGAGGGCAGTCACGGATTTGCAGGTATATTGAATTTATTGCTTTGTGATGTCACTTCTGGTTTATCTTATGGTGCTTGGATATTCCTTAGAGATGGAAGTTGATGGTTGATTCAGCTGGTTTTAGATGATAGAGCAATTTTCAAAGTTTGGAGGGTGAAAAAGGAGAAAATCTGCTAGTTACAGAGACCGGTGTCGGTTAGGATTAACCATGGTCAGTCATCTGGTAACCGTGGTCGGTCAGGAAGTGACTGGGGTCAGTTAGGAAACTGTGGTAGGTTTGGTCACATGTTTGACAACAGTGCTTATTTACCATTTTTAGATGGTTCCCTTGTTTTACTTTCATCTTGGTTGGTTTTAACAATATGTTGATGACATGTATGTTGGTATTTACACTTGGTATTAGTTGCATGGTTTAGCATGGTTGTTTGTTATTGACATTGATGAGCACAAGATTCATATTCGACTTTGGAGTTTTTAGGTGGCATACTTAGAGCTTCTGGAGAGCCTGGTGATATGAATGGATGTACATTGTGAGTTTGTACATGTTGATAGATTCAGTTTTGTGAGTCTATGATGATGCAGATATTTGATTTGCACATGGATGCCTATGAGCATGGTTTAGATGCCTTGAGCATGAGTAGGGGATGTTTGTATTTCCTCTTGTTACTATGTTACTCCTTGATAGGTATGTTATCTACAGATGAATGTCTTGGACATGCTAGTTGTTTATGCAAGGTTGGATTTGTAGATTGCAGTGTTTAGATTTCTTTGAGTTATGCAGGTGTTTGTGGATTGATCACCCATTTTTGCATGTAGAACTCATTTAAGGTTGTTTTTACCTAGGATCTTGTTTTGCTTTTGCATATTCAGGTATTGACTTGTCTTTGGACAGTTTCAGTGTTGGTTTCATGGAGACATGGGTAGATGGTTGGAGAACATGGTTGGTTTCGCAGATATGGCTATAGATGCGATAGAGGCTCAGTATTTTAGTTTGAGTGAGAGCTCTTGTAAATGTGTTAGTCATAATGGCTTATTGCATGAGGAACTTGGTTAGCTTGATTTCCTGATACCAACAATTGGTATGGTGTTATGATTCAGTGGGAGCTTTATGATTGGTATCACGGATCAATTGTATCTTCATGCAGGTTTGGTGAGTCATGGTTTATCTTCTTATTTTTAGAATATGATTTGATATTCCTGGTTTTTTATTTTGATGAGAGAATTGTTGAAGGAAAGAATAGATGGTATTCATGGTTTGTAGAGGATGGTGATGTACAGGTACAAGTACAAAGGTTCAACAATTTATCTCCAAGTGGGAGATTGTTAGGTTGTGGAGCTAAATAACTTCACTAGAGCATGCATTACAAAGTGACTGGGTTCCACAGTGACCGACATCGGTCAGACAGTAACTGACATCAATCATGAAGGGACCGACATCGGTCACTTATGACTGGCATCGGTTAGGAAAGTAGGAACCATCATCGTTTAGGGCTAACCGACATCAGTTACCTATGTGTGAAAGTTTATATTTAACTCATGGGAATTAGATCTAAATTTAGTATTAAAGAAGATCTATTGATTGTAATTTCATGGCTAAGTGCCCTAAGTTTTTATATGCCTATATAATCATGAAAGCTAGGGTTAGAAGGAGAATTAAGAGAATGATTGAATTAGATCATTGATTTCTCCTAGATTGAGAGGATGAAGAAGAAGAGAAAGAAAGAACAAGTTACATGAAGACAGAGCTTCCATGGAAATAAGTTGGACAGAAGGAAATAGCAGTTACAGTTATGATAGGTACATCTCAATGGTGAGAAGGTGGTTATGTCTTCTTCTGTATTTCCTTTGTATTTTCTTGTCTTAATGCAATGGCTTGCATAGTATGCAAAACACATATATTTTCTTCTTGTAGATCCACATGTTGGTGAGATCTTGTATTGTAGATCCATGAGATCATGATGTATTGTTGATCCATGAAGATCTAGTCTTATATTGTTAGATCCACTGGTTATTGTGAGATATTGTATTCATAGATCCATGTAGATCTAGATATTATAGAGGAGGTTTTCTTCATGTTTGCACATGTTATGCAATGATGGAGAGACAAAATTACTTCTTGGTGTAAAATCATGGTTGCACATTGGTGGACACATGTGAGAGGTCTTGTTGCAAATCCACAAAGAACTTGGTAGCAGTTCAAAGATGTAATAGTTCTGGGTTATGTGAGATTTTTTAGTGGTGTTTGGAGGCACAGTTGTAGTGCACTCATGGAGATCCATTTAGAGATCTGGAGGAGAGGAGATACTCTTGGATAGATGCATTTTACTCTTGTATTGAAGATTTGGTTTGTACTCTTGTTGTATTATATATATGAGATCTCTATCTTTGGTGGACGTAGCCCACATTGGGTGAACCATGGTACATGTTATGTTATGTATGTGTACTTTGTTTTGATTTGGATTATTCTAGTTTATACTTCCACTACTATAGATTTTGGCGAATTGTTTAGATCTTATGTGCATGATTTGTTTTTTTATTGAATCATAGCATTATTCTGCAGTCCCAAATTCCCAACACATTTTACGCCCCACAAAAATGAGTAAAGTTTACTACTACAGCTTAGAGTAGTAAGGATAAGTTATTTTAACACATGTAGAAAGTTTCCTTATCTTCCACTTACATATTCTTGACTTCATTGAAAGGATTATAACCTCTTATTTCTTTTGTATAAGTTTTATGAGGATTACCAAGCCATTTTATTATGCCTAAAATGACATTATTGTCATAACCGAGAAGGGGGGGTTAAAACACAAAGCTATAATTAAAAGAGTTTACCAATGCCCTTAAAATGAAAACTAGACATGATTACAACATTTACTATTCAACACAGCAAACAAACTAATGGTGACAATTGATTTAAATGTACCTTGACTTGGAACAAAAGGGTAATCAAAATTGGTCAAGCAACACTATGCTATTTTCAAGATTACTATATTACATTAAAACTACTCATAACAATGTCGTGATTAAATTTATATCTTTCACAATAATATTTACAAGATAAGGTTTCAGCTGGTTATGACAACATTACTCCACAAAACATAATTCTAAGGCATTGAGCCTCTTCTGAAATTTTCACAAAAACCATTCCAGAGTTTTACAACACATTAAACCTTTGAACAAAAGAACTTCATAATCAAAACCGATGCAACTTCTACAAATATTTCCTTTTTTTACTCGCAAAATCCATCTGCACAATTATTAACTTTAGTTAGTTCACGAGAAATGAGCATGATAAGACTACACATAACAACAATATGCTACTATTTAACAACCTCATGAAAGGAAACCTTATATTTGAAGAAATGGATCACGATCTAACCACTTAATTAACTTTTTAAGAACAAAATGAAATTTCCACCATGTTGTCTAAGAAGGAGGTCATAAGCTGCAAAGAATAATAATGTCTTGAAAGCAATAAAAGTTTAACCCCCAAACAAGTAGGACCATAACCTTATGAGTTAGAAAAAAAATGACGAGTGTATTGGTATTTCAATCATGTAATCCTATAGATTATATGATTGAAATCTAATACACCACTAACAATCTAAAACTTTCAAAGAGAAACCATAAGCAATGACTATGATTCTTGATCTCAATAATGACAAAAGTTAGAAAAATCAATCCAAAGGAACCATGGGATTAAAAGTTAAACATGAAATGTCGAGTGTGTTAGAATTTCAATCATGTAACCATATTGATTATATGTTTTAATATAATACACAACTATCAATCTATATTTTCTAAGAGAAGTCAAATATAAACTAGTTTCAGTCATTGTCTCAAAGCAACAATAGTTTCACAATCATTCAAG
This sequence comes from Taxus chinensis, assembly GCA_019776745.2. Classification (NCBI taxonomy): domain Eukaryota; kingdom Viridiplantae; phylum Streptophyta; class Pinopsida; order Cupressales; family Taxaceae; genus Taxus; species Taxus chinensis. The sequence goes on along the minus strand of CM034146.1, from coordinate 199,513,737 downwards.
AAGGGGCCATTACCCTTAAAAGTTATGAACAACAATCGAGCGTAAGGGGAATTCCATTAGGTAATCAAATGAGTTGAAATTTGATATTCAAACCAACAATCCAAATTTTCATTTCCAAAAAGTGACTCCACAAAGGTAAAAACAAGAGAGAAAAGAAGGCTAATAAATGCCCGAATGGACATTTCCAAGTAGCCAAACTACGTGATAAAAAAAGAACGAGACAACGACAAGCCTCATAACTACCCAAGCCTATATGCAAGTTAGCATTATAAACATCCTTCCAAGCTTAATAGCACTTTAGATTCGTAAACATCCTTAATAAATTTATAGTTTTAGTTCATAAAAAAATGGATTACCACTTCTCGTCACAAAATCCCTTTAAAGTAACACTTGTTACCAAATTCAAATTCACCCCTAAATATGCATTTGCATGAGTCATCACCAGCAATTATACTAACTACAATCTCCATCATAATCAACAAAGTATCTATAAATATAAATACCACAAATGTCATTAACAATCTCTTACCATTTCTATCATAAGCCATCAAGGTATTTATATATATAAATACCCACCAATTGCCAAAAACACACCAACAATTAAAAAAAATAGCTAGTTAAGAAAATGTATATACCACCAAAATTCTTTCGTATGAGAACTAAGCCAAGGACATAAAACGTTAATGCCTATCCTTAACATTTTAATACCATGACCAACTTAGTTTTGGATCAAAATCCCAAAGTAACTAACACGATGGCATGATCAAACCAGTATTTTTCCTTAAATCATAAAAAGTTAGAAAATAAAGATGACACCCTCAACACCCAATATACTATGTTGTTCGAGATTTAACTAAAAGGTCATATATTTAGTGTCTTAACCCCTTTTCACTCCAACATTATCACCTACATCCCATAAGCCTAAAACATAATGACATCCAAATATTCTAAGTCGTGACCAAAGGAATGAACGCATCTACTTGGGAAAACTGAGAGCTTTTGAGGAGATGGCATTTATTAAATTTGTTATATACGAGCACATCAAAATACTCATAACAGTTTCACAAACCCCGCTTCTACAGAAGGAACCCAGATTCATATCCAAAAGAAGACAATATACATGTTTAGATATATATATATTGATGGCATAGTAAAACTTAAAACTTGAGATGGGTTTAAAACAAAGGCATGCACCTCATAGTATTAACAATACAAAATCCTTCATTACAAGTTTATGCACCACAATATTATTATCTTGAAAAAAAATATTGTTCTTAGCATTAGTCATAGCAAGAAAAAAGCCAACTCTATTAGATCGATAATGAAGGATTACCACATAAATTTCATTTAGGTAAATACTAAAGAGGTAAGGTGCAAAGGAAGAGAAATATCAGATCATGCAAAAGAACAGATAATGAAATTTCCCACCTATTAATTAGCTTTTGGTTAACTATTTAGCCTAAATTTCTGTGGAAAATACCTCTTCCCAACTGATTTCCACCTAACACAAAAAATTTAGTTTCACAGAAAAGCTACCAATCCCATAGCAGATCTTTAAGGAAAACTAACATAGAAGGAATTTTTTAGAAATATACCCATCCACAACAACCAGAAAACCTAAAACTAGATAACAAACAAGGAGCAAACAGCAAGGTAAAAAATGTTTGAACTAAACCACAAAATCCTCACTCAAAAAGCCAAATCAGGTTAGAGATAAGATTCATTTCAAGGGATTGTTAGATCTCAGCACATTAAGGAAATGGATAGCTTATCATGCCTGTAATACACTTCCACAAGTCGTATACACGCCTAGCAGGGATTGCAGCAGCAACACCATGTCAAATTTCTTTGTCCTTGAGCTTACTAGGCATCCACACACATTCATGGCCACATTGGGGCACAAGCAGGGTGAAAATGGTAGCAGGAGGTCCAAACCTGCGACAATGCATTTGGCTAGAAGTATCCAAGCTTATATGCACATGCCCAAGAAAAAACTCTCCACCAATCTCATGCAGCCCTCCCATTTAGGCATTCTAACCATCACAAAAAACAAGAACCATTCAGAGTAAAAAAATAAATGTAATGCAAATGGCCAGCCAAAAATGGAAAGAGCAGGTCACCAAAAATGGAGCCAGAGCAGGTAAAAAATAAAAAATATTTACATTGTATGCGGCCAACAACAAATTGGTGTTTCCCAACCCCAATTCATGAGCCAAGGCATGTACCAAAAACAAAAATGAAGAATGGTAAGTGGCCATAAATTCCTCCATGCACCCACATTGCCAGAAAACAAAGAAAACAAGGAATCCAACAACTCCACGCCAAGCAAGAGGAACAACTGACCATAAAGATTGGCACGTTAGTGGGTGGATAACACCAATTTTCCATTAATTTGTAATAAAACATTAGGGCATACATGGATCAACTTGTTGACAAGGAAAATTTGTCGGTTATTGCATTTAAATTCATTACTAAATTTAGCAGTCCCTTCCAAAAATTGGTGCTACCTCCAAAACATCTCCTCCTTCTACACAAACAACTTAACCAAGGTTTGTTAGAAAGCTAGTTTAGGTGGAAGATAAATCCCCCTTTTTTTATAAACCTAGGTCAATATTAGGTACCTTTTATTAAAATATGCTTGAAATAACTTTGAAAAGGTTTTAATATTCCATTAGAACTTTTAAAAAAACGTCATTACACATTCCACTAATCAAAAACACGATTATCTCACCATAAGAATGTTAGAAAAGTATGTTACAAAAGACTCTCGGAAACAATTAAGCACTTACAATATAACGAGATGGTGAGACGGAACGAAAGAAGGGAAGAAAATATGCTAAAATAACTTCACAATAAGATCACAGTCACCTAACGATCAAAAGAAAGCTCAAATAAATGCTCAATGAAAAGCAACAGGGGAAAGGAAGTATAAACAGAAGTTGACACTGAACGCGACATTACATAGATCTCTTTCCGTCTAACATATTTCTTTCCATAAAAATGTGGATATTATACCTAGTCTTTCTAGCTGATGTTATCATTTGAGGAACAATTTGTAACGGCAAGAAGTTAAAAAATTCATCCAATGGAAAAGGTAAATTCCTCTGGTACAGTCCATTATTTGTAGACCAAAATTTTGTTTTATTCCATACGTATCACACTCAATATAGGTTTATATGATGTATGTATTGTTTTTATGTTCATGAGTCTGGCCTATTTTTCTTTTGAAGACCCTTAATAGGCTCAACATTCATTCTTTTCACTTTCTCATTTTGAGATCATTCAAGCTAGTTACCTTTTTAGCTTTTGTGGAATTAGAATTAAGCTCAGTTTAGATTTAATCACAAGGGAAATTCCTTTTGTATAGTGCATTATTTGTAGAGTAAAATTGTGTTTTATTATGCACTTCTCAAAATTGATCTAGTTTTATATGCATGTAATGATGTATGTGTTGTTTTGGTGTTTCGCAGTTTTAAGAAAAAAAAATTATATATAAATATAGATGGCTTCTTGGATCATCTAAGCAAGAAAATTGCATCTGCTTGTCCCTCCAACAGAAAATAGAAAACATTGCATCTGTTTCACTTTGTTTTTGAAAGTCAATAAAGAACAACATTGGAATTATATAAGCTTTGTTTTTGGAAAATGTTGAAAAACACAGCGTGTTCTTCAACACTATTGAAAAACACACTGTGTTTTTCAACAACAAAATTTTCAAGTATTTCTTGTTTCTTATCATACATGAACAGATAATAGTTTTAATTTTTAAACATGTTTATATTAGGTATGGCTATATGTGTAGGTTTGGTCAGTTTATTAATATTTAGTGATTAACATTTACTCTTGCACACCAAAAGCCCAAATTCACATGAAGAATTTTATTCTACAAACTATAGAATGACACAAATATATTATTATTGACCGGTTTGGATTCTCATTTGATTACTAAATACTAAATAATGTTGAAGTCCTAAATGTATTATCGATGATAAAGGACTTAGAATGCATGTGTATATATGGATTATTGATGTTAAATGACTTAGAATGCATGTTTGTTTAAGAAGAAACCAAAACAATGTGGCCAAATTAGTACCTCCCTATCTGACAATTCCCAAAACTGTAATGCTAAAATTATAGTCATTTCAATATTCCCTAACATGTACACATCACCCATAATCCCTAACATGTATAGTCTTGGGCATATAAATATATACATTTAAGATATCCCTGATTATGAATATGTTGCCTATCCAATCAAGGGTATTCAAAGATAATCATAATAGTCTGAGTAGGGCATGAGGTATTGAATAGATTTGGCTCCCCATGCTACATCATGAAACACTTATTTTACCATCTTTATGAATAAAAATCAAAATTAAACTATTTCTAAACACTTATTCTGATTTTATTTTATTATTAGTATAGAAGTTTCCAAATTGATTTATACTTGTATTTTGTTTATACAAATCAAATCTAGTACTTCTCATAATTTATTCGTTATATATTTTAAAAATCAATAAAAAACTATTGAATATAATTATTTATGTTGTATGATACTATTGTTAGGTTAATTAATTATGCACTATATAATTAATTATTTAATTAATTTTATTAATTAAATAATGTTGTTATATGGTTATATTTCTTCATAACCATCTAATTGTCTTTATGTCTGCATATGGGTGTGGTTATATTGTTTTAACAGTATAATTGTAATTATTCATTTACGCTTCCCGAATGTAATATTGGAAGCTTATGTAATCTAGAATATGGTCACCCCTGTGCAACTTAGATTCTTGTTTGTATTTAGTTGTACAATACCTAGATAAGTATTGTAGCTCTTTCCTATGTAAATGGTTGATTGAGTTTAATAAATATAATCAGGCTTCCGCCCTTATTGCTCAATTTACATTTGGTACCAGAGTGAGAATCTGGACCTATGAGCTTGTGAAGATGTGGAAAGGGAGAGCAACTGAGATAGATGAGTTTTGGAGAAGCGTATGTAGCATCTGAGAGCTTGTGTAGCCCCCTGTAACCTCCGAGCCCCATTCCTGCCTCCTCACATCCTCCTATTCATTCCATGTGTTTGGAACACAATTTTTTTTTCACTGGTGCACCCAACACTAGGCAAAATTTGTTGCAGGTATAGAAAATTTAAAAAAAAAATCCCCCATCCAAGGGTTTTACCTCTAATATTAGAGGTGCCTTTGGCCTTTGCTAGTTTTAGCATGGTGTTGTAATTAGAGGTTTCTATGCTAGTTTTAGAGGACGAGCCTATTTGGAGAAAATACTGCTAAAAGTGGTGAACCGAGCTCTCCACAGAGCCTCCTGCTGAGTTGAAGAGCCCTCCACCTCAAAGCTCATACTGAACTATTCGTCAAGCAAACTGTGTTTTTTGTTCCAAAGCCGAGCCAAATCAACCAGACAGAGTAATGTGTTCCTCCCTATCTTCAAGCCTGCAACCACATCGATCCATAGAAAATAACGACAGACTTGGCAAGAGGCAACGGTGAAAGCTCCGAAGCCATCTCCAAACGCTGACCCCTGCGTCCACTCCTCCATCGAAACTATTCAGCCTGTAACCACACACAAAGAATTAGCGGTCAGATCACAACAAACCATGAATAAATACCTCCACGCAGGCCTACACAAAAATCAAAGCAAAGAGATAAAAAATCATGGTGGAGAATAAAGCTATACATCGATTTATTCAAATCAACAACCTGCACAAAAATCACAAAGTGATCAAAGAAAATCAATTTGCAAACAAAAAAAAGCAAAATAGTGGCATCAATTACCAAAGCCAACCCTTGCAACCCTGCACAAGCAGCAAAACAGTGAGATCAACTACAGCAAAACGTTGAATCAGTAGCAGAGAATTAAAAAAAATTACATATACAATAGCGTATGTTAGCTATAAAGCGGCATAAGAAAGGAATTTGATCCAGTTTTGGTGCATGCAAAATCCCTAAACCGAGTTATCTGCCACGCAGGCCTCTCCTCCAGGCTAGTTCTCTTCCAAGCTCATGCCACACAAGCTCCACGCAAGCCTCCACTCTTCAAGGTTGCATTTTACAAAGGTGAGTCGAATTTGGCCTTATTTATATACCATTTTGTTCATTTTACATCACAAGTGCACAAGTGGTCAAGGCAGTTAGAGAAAAAGCTTTAGAAGCGGGAGGTTTGTGGTTTAAACCCCATCCCCAAAATATGATTTTGGATTTTTGAAATTTGGCAGAAAATTTGGAGAAACCGCCACAGTTGGAGGAATATTTAATAGAAAAACCACTGCTTAACCATTTAGTTATAACTAAACAGGTCACTAAATATTTAGCGAGAAAATCCCTAATTTAGGGTAAAATTTGCTTTTCTCCATTAAGCCTGTTTTTCTCAGGAAACATTTTCGAAAGGAAGACCATCCAAAAACTTCATCTTGGGCCTCTTTTTAACAGTTTCCAACATTTTGGGTTGTATTAGGCTTCGGAGGCCACCAAGGCCCGCAAAACAAATTTTTTTGCCTGCCATTCAATTTTTTATATATTTTTGAATGTAATTGCATGCTTCATCATATTGTACTAATTTATAGGTTGCCATAGTCAATCGTAAATATTGTAACTGCTCAGAAACTAGTAGAAAATTGTAATACAAAACAATAAAAATTGGTTTTGTAACACTCACGAGATCCTAGATTTCATTCACAGTGTTCGTTATATATGGTGCCTCTGGTAAGCGCTTACGGGTAAAGCCGTCATGACTACTACTAACTTAACATTTAATATAGTTGTAACAACATCATCTGGGCATCGACCCTTTAAATCGATGGGGAGTAATAAGGTCACAGTGTTGTTGGGTTTCAGAATGGAACATGGTTTGAAACCACAGTCAAGGAACAACAAGTCCCTCATCTTTAATGGGAGAGGTTCCCTTATTGAAAGTAGGAAAAACAAACGTACAAATCTACAACTATCAATGTTTGGATCCTGGTATCTTGGTATATTTTCATACTCCAAAGATTATCAATTAGAAGGAATGGAAGAATAAAGTGATGGGAGAAGGAAGAAAACAACAATTCTTTTGGGAAATATAGATAGCAGAGTATCTCCCTACTCACATTGAACCAAGAAAATATAGAAAAGGATCAATTAGTTCACCACCGATGCAAATCTGTAGACACAAAGTTCTAAAGATGACACAAAGAAGAACACAAAGTTACTTCCGAATGCAAAGACAAATGATCCATTGAATCGAGCAAGGAAAGAGATATAATAGAGGAAAAAGACAAAGAACTTATGTATTGAATTACTTCAAAATTTACAATGTTCCCAGAAAACGAGAAAATTCTCTTTTCCATGGCCAAAACCATGTTCTTATAACTATCCGTGTACATCCATACTTTGTCCCCAAGAAAATAATATCCAAAAGGAATAATGTTTATTACAGATCCACTTTTGGAAAGTGACATGAAACAAACGCACTCACGAAAACCAAAGGTTCAAACAGGTGAATATTTCGTCAGTTCGAGCATGATTACTTTAACAGGGGGCATCTCATGATTTTCTTCTTCATGTGGTCCTGTCATTTCTACCTTTTAGCCACTTTCATAAAACTCAAGTGCTTACTTGTAAGTTTTCTCCTTTTTATCACATATGCCCGATAAACTCCATTTTCTGATAATCAAACTTTACATTTCTTCAAATTTGTTGATTTGGCTCCACAACCAACAAACAATGCATCTCATGGAGAAACGAAAAGAATACAAAGAAAAAGATTGAAGAATGATCCATTTTTTTGTTTTGCAAAGCTCTGGTTCGTTAATGGCGTTTAAAACCAGATGAGTGCATTTGGCTATCTTTTCCCCCTTTTACCTTTAAATTTAGACCTTATACGTGGCAAGATCTAAGCAACGATGGCCTTGGGGGAGAAATCTACATTTCCTAATATTTGGGGGAAAAAGTGTGATTTCTCATTTTGCTCCGCCCCCTGCAGCTCCGCCAAAAAATCATACACGTGGCACCATCTGAGTGGCTGAGAAAATGCAGTTCAAATCTGCCATTTAAACTCTTTTTAACAAACAACTGAAATTCTCAAAAACCTCCGCCGGCCCGCTTTGAATTTTCAACACGAACACGTGGCACACCATGATTGGAAAAAGGGGTCGTGACTCAATTTGCAACATTTTAACCCTTTGGTGAAAAAGGCTCAAATTTTCAATTTCCCCCACAGGCCCATTGTTCTGATTTCATCCTTCAACATGTGGCATCGCTTGACTGGGTGCAGGAATGCACTTCATTTTTATACTTCATCTATTTTTGAAAAGGGGGAGAATTCCAAATTTTCCCTCGAAAGTCCATGTCTCCGCCGTTGACTTTTCAACGTAGGCCATGTGTCCCTTTCTAATTTGTTGCGGGCCTCAATTTAGAAACTTTCCCTTTTGCATGGGCAGGGCCGCGGGCTATTTTAGAACTTTTCACCCTTCGTGGAAACAAGGATAAAATTCCTAAAGTCCTCCACGGGTCCACCAGAGTGCATATGATCTAAAAAACAACCATGTGTCCCTTTCTGATTCTTCAACACATGGCATCACCCAATTGACTACGGGGACGTGCTTCGCTTTTTATCTGTATTTGAAAGGGGAAATACTCCAACCTTTCCCCCGAAATTCCATGCCTCTGCCATTGACTTTTCAACATGAACACATGTCCCTTTCTGATTTCCTTTGGGCTTCAACTCAGAATTCATCCTTTCATATGGGTGGGGCCGTGGGTCATTTTATAACTTTTCTCCCTTTCATCGTAATGCCTTAGAGAATAAAATGGATCTGTCACCCTGAACTTCCGCCAAAACTGCTCCAGCCAATTATGGACTGGCGGGGATGTGGGGCAAATATGACATTTTTTTCCAAAATCACCAAAAGTGATAAGTTCACAAAGGAACCCATCTGGCCGTATCCAATGGGAAACAAACATGTAGCTTCACCTTTTCGAGCAAGAATTTCATGGGGAAAAGAATGTAGGAAATTGTAGGAAACGAGAAAACGTCGTTTTTGCTCCCGATGAAGAATTTATTTCTCTACAAAAGGTTAAAAAAGAAAGATGTAAGGCCCCACGCATTCCAAATGCATAAAAGAAGAGATAAAATCATTTCCCATCTGTTAAAAAAGGTAAAACATTTTAACGATAGCAGACTGAGGGAATTTTGATTTAAAATTCCATGGGAAATGAAAACGAGCATCTGAGGACTCTAAAACATGAATTTCTTCTATGGCAGGGCTCCAATTTTCACAAAATTAGATTTGAAAGGGTGGGGAAAATTGAGAGGACAACAAGTGCACACACTATGAGCCATCCCATCCGTTTGTGAACGATTGCAAGACATAAATCCAGACTGAGAAATTATCTGAGCATATAACGAAATTACATGCATGTATGAGGATATTTCTTTGAGCCGGTGTCAATAATCACACAAACCTCTTTCAGTACTGTCTTGGTACCACGTATTGAATTATTTCACGTACGGTAATGCCTCTTTCACGTACCGCTGAGTATATAGAAAGGGCAAGCTTCTTCCATGTACCATCAGGTATATCAGAAGGGCGCATATATAGAAAGGTTCGGTATATAGACTGGGAGACCTTATACCTAGAGTGATAAAAGCCAAACCCTATCATTTTTTTTTGCAAAATGGGCACCAATGCCCCCAAATTTTTTCTTCCTGATTCACAACTACTCAGAGGAAACAAATATGTTGCATGGAAGACAAAAATCAAGACACAACTTGAGTTTGAAGAGATCTGGCCTATTGTGAATGGTACTCTGATTAGATCAACTACTAATACAACACAACAGCGGCAGTTTGATAAAGTAGATCAGAAGGCCAAACTCATCATCTTGTTTGGAGTGTTCAATGATGTGAAACCCCACATTCAAGATGCCAAAACAACCAAAGAATTGTGGGATAAGTTGAGTACAGTATACAAGGCCAAAAACAAGAATGTTATACTGAATTTATAGAGTCAGTTACACACATTGAAGTTCAATTAGAATGAGAAAATCGAAGCTTTCTTAAGAAGAGTTGCAAAATTGAGGGCTTCACTTCTATCCCTAGGAGAAGTGGTCAAAGATGATGATCTCATTCCCATTGTTCTGAGAGCACTCCCTTCTTCATAGCATATTTTTGTAACAACACTAAACTTGTCAGATATGACAATTAGTTTTGATAAATTGGTAAACCTACGACAACAAGAGGAAGCAATGCACAATAAGGATGATGAAGAGGAGCAGGAACTTTCTTCACATCAAAAATAGAAAGGAAAAGGTAAAGGAAAACCTAATTCCTATCAAAAGTCCCAAAATCAAAATCAGTATAAAGGGGACAAACAACTGAAGAAGCAATGTCCAATATGTAAAAGAGGACATGACCTAAAAGATTGTTGGTACAATACTTACAAGAAAGGTTCATCAAGAAACTCTGGACCTCCACAACAATCTCACAAGGTACATTCTAACTACAATCAATGGCAGGAAAAGGGGAACTGGAAAAGAAGATCCCATCATCAAGGAAATATTGTTGAACAAGAAGAACATTCAGATAATGAAGACTTCTTGTTCACTGCTCGATCAAGTGAACCATCCACATCTTCTAGTGATTTCTAGTATGTTGATTCGGGATCCACCTGACACATGACCGGCCATAGAGACTAGTTTACCAAAATGAGGGACACGCCTTCGAAAAACCATATTTCGTTGGGAGATGATTCTTCATATACAATTCAGGAGATTGGGAACATGTCTCTACCCCTTGGTTCATGCAACTACACACTATCAGATGTCTTATATGTCCCTGGGTTCACAAAGAATCTGCTTTAAGTCAATCAAATCCTAGATAAAAACCTAAAAAATTGACTTTGATACTCATTCTGGCAAGAAAACGTGTTTGATTCGAGATAAATCACGAGGCTTGAAAATAGTTACAAAAGCCTCCAATGTGGGACGCATGTTCAAGTTGATTTTTTTCACAAAGATGATCAAGCACTTGTGGATAAGAACTCCACCTCAACACAATTGTGGCATCAAAGACTTATTCATGTAAGTTTCAAGTATCTCGAGACACATCACCGAGGTAATATGGTACATGGGCTACCATCTCTTCATAAGGATACAGACAAGTGTCCTCACTGCCTTGCAGGAAAACAACACAGAGCTTCATTCCAAAAGAGTACATATCAATCTCATGGTAAGCTTGATCTGGTTCATACCGATATTTGTAGTCCGATGCAACTGAGTCATTCTAGATTTCAGTACTTCATGCTATGTGTTGATGACTATTCAAGGAAAATGTGGATTTTTTGTCTTCGCAAGAAAAGTGAAGCTTTTGAAACTTTTAAGAAGTTCAAAGTAGCAGTTGAGAACGAAACTGGTCATCACATCAGAACTCTCCACTCAGATAGAGGGGGGGAATCCACCAGTGATGAGTTCAAAGACTACCTACAAACTCAAGGGATTCGTCAAAAAATTCCTCCTCCTTACACACCGCAACATAATGGTGTTGTTGATTGAAGAAATCATACTTTCATGGAAATGGTGCGATGCATGATCAATGATTCTGGACTTGCAAAGAAATTCTAGGCTAAAGCAGTAAAAACAACAGTGTATTTATTGAATAGAGTGCCCACATTTTCTCTTGAAGGAATAACACCACAAGAAGCATGGTCAAAGCAGAAACCATCTATTGCACACCTTAGGGTATTTGGGTGCAAAGCAAGTATGCACATACCCAAGAAAAACATAAAGAAATTGGACATGAAGTCACAAAAACTCATCTTCATTAGGTACAGTGAAGAGACTCTTGGGTACAAATTGATGGATCTGAAGAACAAGAAATTCTACACCAGTAGAGATGTTGAGTTTTTTGAGAAGAAGGAAGCAGAGTCCCCTCCTCCAGACTCAACAGATGTAGATTTTCACCAGTTGTAAAAATTAAAGCTGATGTTCCCACAGATGATGAAAGTGAAGATGGGGATGATGGTGTTGATCAGATAGAACCACGACCCACGAGAATAGTTTAGCGTATGCCCAAGTGGTGTACTAGCACATTACAAGATGCAAGAATGGATGCTCCACCAAATACACCCACCCCTAGACCACGAACTCCCAGTAAAACAAGAGAAGAAGTTAACTTTTCTTTGATGAGTAGAGTTATCAAGTCTGATGATCCCTCTACATTCCAGGAAGCCCTACAGTCAAAAGATTGGAAAAATTCCATGGATTCTGAATATCAATCACTGATGAAAAATAACACTTGACAGCTTGTCGATCTTCCACCAGGGAATAAACCCATTGGATGTAGATGGATATTCAAAATGAAGTATAAAGCATATGGGACAATGGAAAAGTATAAAGCAAGACTAGTAGCAAAGGGGTATGCACAAAAAGAAGGCATTAACTACAAGGAGACATTTTCTCACACAGCTAAGATCAAAATGATCAAGATGATTTTTTCTCTAGCTGCATAGTTTGGTTGGAAAGTCCATCAGATGGATGTAAAAAGTTCCTTTCTGAATGGATATTTACAAGAAGAAGTCTATATGAATCAACCTAAGGGATATGTTGTACCTGGTCAAGAAGCAAAGGTATGTAGACTTATGAAATATCTTTATGGCCTTAAACAGACACCCCGGGCATGGTACATCAAGATTGATGAGCATCTCGTATAATAAGGATTTGTTAGAAATCCATACGATCCCAATATTTACCTCAAAAAGTAAGGGGGGAGATTGTTATTTTCATTGTCTATGTCGAAAATCTAGTCATCACTGGCAATTCAGTGAAGATGATTGATGCAACAAAGAAATATCTTAATCAATCAATTGATATGACTGATCTCGGGTTGATGCATTATTGTCTTAGATTGGAAGTATGGCAGAAAGAGAATCACATTTTTGTTTCTCAGATGAAATATACCAAGACAACGCTCGAGAAATTCAAGATGATGGATTGCACACCAATTGCTACACCTATGGAGAAAAGATTACAGTTATCTCGTTCAGATCTATCTCCTGAGGTTTGTGTCACACTCTATCAGCAACTGATTGGGAGTCTCATTAATCTGGCCTAAACTAGACCAGATATCAACTTTGCAGTAAGCTATCTATCCAGGTTCATGCAGGAACCCAAAGTGTGTCATTAGAAAGTAGCAAGGTGCATCTTGAGATATCTCAAAGGATCAGTGGATCTTGGTCTAGAATACAAGAAGAAGGACAACTTCTTCTTGACAAGATATTCGGATTCAAATCATGCAGGAAATATTGATGATAGAAAATCCACTTCAAGATTTATATTCTTTATGGGATCTGGACCAATATCATGGGGAAGCAAAAAACAACACTTTGTTTCTCGATCTTCCATAGAAGATGAGTATCATTCTACAGGAGAAGCTATCTGTGAAGCAATATGGCTACGTCGCATACTGGAAGGACTTGGAATACCACGGGACAAACCAACCACCATGTATGTTGACAATGAAGGTGTTCTCAAACTTGTTCACAATCAAGTTTTTCACGAGAGAACAAAACACATTGAGGTACATGTTCATTTTATATGCAAGCAAGTGTTGAAGCACAACATCTGAACAACGAGTAGATATCTTCACAAAGTCACTTGCACGTGACAAGTTTGAGTTGTTCAGAGAATTCCTCTCCTCATCCCTTGAGAAAATGCACAATTAAGGGGGGAATGTTAGGTTAATTAATTATGCATTATAAAATTAATTATTTAATTAATGTTATTAATTAAATAATGTTTTGATATGGTTATATTTCTTCATAACCATCTAATTGTCTTTACGTCTGCATACGGGTGTGGTTATATTGTTTTAACAATATAATTGTAATTATTCATTTATGCTTCTGGGATGGAATATTGGAAGCTTATGTAATATGGAATATGGTTGCACCTGTGTAGCTTAGTTTCTTCTTTGTATTCAGCTGTACAATATCGATTAGTATTGCAACTCTTTCCTATGTAAATGGTTGATTGAGTTTAATAAAGATAATCAAGCTTCCGCCCCTGTTGCTCAATTTACAATTATAGTCACTTCAATATTCCCTAACATGTATACATCACCCATATTCCCTAACATGTACAGTCTTAGGCACATAAATATATATATTTAAGATATACCTGATTATGAATATGTTGCCTATCCAATCAAGGTTATTCGAAGATAATCATAATATTCTGAGTAGTGCACGAGGTATTGAATAGATTTGACTCCCCATGTTGCGGCATGAAACACTTATTTTATTTATAAATAAAAATAAAAATTAAACTATTTCTAAACACTTATTCTGATTTGATTTTATTATTAGTATAGAAGTTGCCAAATTGATTTATACTTGTATTTTTTTAATACAAATCAAATCTAGTACTTCTCATAATTTATTCGTTATATATTTAAAAAACCAATAAAAAAAAATATTGAATATAATTATTTATGTTGTATGATAATATTACCTATTCATTCAATTAATTTTGAATATAAATCTCACCTCAAATGTTATAGCTGAACATTTTCCTGATTTTTAAATAATTTTTTTTTGGTGAGATGTTTCATTATTATTTGTATTATGGCATAATAAATGGCTTGGAAATGTTAATATTCATTTTTGATGTTATCTAAATGCATTGCTATTTATTCTTAAAAATTACATATCAGAGTAAATTGTGTGATATTGTTGACACCCAATTTTGATATGATATTTGTTATTTGCTATGGAGAATCATATAAAAAAGTTTATCATGTTTTTGTTCTTTCATTTCTTTAGTGTTTTCATGAATTTCTTTACATTTATGTATTCCTTTCTCATCATTTCTCTATTTACTCCAATTTCCTATACTTTTCTCTCTCCTCCCTTGTCTTCTTTCTCGAACCTGTTCATCTCTAGTAGACCAAATCATAGTATTCTATTTTTGGTCTACTTTTTACAGGCCCTTTTCAACCCTAATTCTATGTCCTTTCTAGATTTTCTAGAACCATATTAGTAAAATTTTGGTCATGTAAATAAAAGAGTATTATGGTTCATGTTGATTTTCATTGTTCATGTAGGTTTTATTCACTTCACGTCACTAGGTGCAGTACCTATTCCACGCTATATAGGTTAAATTGTGACAAAATGTTTAGCATTATAAAACTATATGTATTGTGAGTATTCCAATTTTATTATTCATGTACCATCTTTATTTACATGACTAGGTTTGATTTAGTAATTTATCTTTGTTTATACATAGTTGCAACTAGGATTAATTTTTTCATAATATAATTAATTTTAAACATTTCGTAATTTCTTAATATAATTGAGTGATTTTAGTTGTGTTAAATGGAATAACATTAGATTAAGTTTCATTATATTTGTAAATAATGCTAATGTGCATATACCATTTGTATATAGAAATTTTTTTATTAGTTATATTTTTTATGATGTAAGTTGAAGCAACAAAAAATTTTTGTTGTCATACTCTCACTCTCGTTTAGGTATATTGAGACAAATGCCTCTTGCAAAGCTAGGAATCATTGCGTGTTGAAGGGGTTTTCCCCTTAGAATGCCGCATCGATACGCCCATAGTTGGTTGGTAGACTGTGTTGCGCAGAGGTTTTTAAAACCGCATGTTAAAGAGAAATTATTCATACATGAAATTTTCTTGGATAGTTTTCCTGAAATTGTGTTTTTCTTTTCATATGTTTTTCTTATTAGATGATGTATATTAGTTTTTTCATATAACATACTAACACTAATTGTATGTTTTTGTTTGCATGTGTGGTGTTGTATTTAGTTACTCTTTTTTGTAGTGAATATGAATACCTAGAACTTCATTCCTCCCAATCTCATTGGGATAACTACAACAACTCCCAAATTCCATCGGGAGGAATAATTTAGGAGGTGCACATTCTTCGTGAACGTAGATCATTGCAAGCAGATTCAGCCACCTAAACCAGAAATTATAGCAATGGTTAAGGCCCAACTCAATTTTTCAAAAACTTTTTTTATCTACCTATCCAAATTCCACACCATAGGGTCCCACTCATGAGGATACGGATTGGCATTCGACACGGTGGAGGATGCACAGAAATAGGAGCCTCCACATAAGTTGAAGAAGATGGGAGTTCCGAAAGAAAGTTTGAAACTAGCAACAGATCCTAAAAATTGTGCAAAAAATATTGCACAAGGAAGCAACTCCAAGTTTGCCACTAAAAACAAGAAAAAAATAGTTAATGTTTTTCTATGTGTTGTACTAAAAAACTTTTGACATGTTTAAAAAAACCTATATAAATATTTAAATCATGAAAAATGTTTATTTTAATTTAATTCGTCTTTCATTTTGTAATTAGAATATACTTTTGATTCACATGAACATAAATATTAAATATGCACTTTTTATTAGTATTAATTCAAATTATTATTAAAATTAGATATTTTGAAATTATTTATACTATTCATCTTGAAATTTAAAAAAAGAATCGAAATAATTTTTATTATGTCGAATATGAATGGTAAATAGCATTTATTATGTGGAGTTTGAATTGATTCCAATTTTTGATATTTTCCATTTTATTAAAATGTGTTACAATTGATTATTTTTTAAAAATTATTAATGTTTATATATTTTATAACAAGTTTAGATTTTTTAAACTCATTTATCTTTAAAATATCTTTTGGTAACACATTTAAAAGTAAATATAGATACGTTAATGTGTAATGGTAACGTTTTGAAAATATTTACAAGCCCTCCTTAAATGAAATTTCTTCACACCTATTTGAATCCAATGAGTGGATTCTAGTTTAAAAAGGAAAAAAATCTTCAAAAGGAAGGGTTCTAAAGATATGGTGTTTAGGTCACAGTAAAAGGGTGGGTGTTTGATACTTTTTTGGAAAATGAATTTGAACAAATTTGCTACATAAGGATTAGGACTCGGTATTATGGAATTATATATAAGGAAATTAATTCATGTTAAGGATAAAAAATGTACTTGGAGCACAAAAAGATGCATTTTTTCTCCCTATTCACCTCTTTTAATTTATGTGGGAACTCCTTATTTGAGATTTACAATTTATTTACTTTCCATCTTTTGTAGTGTTTACATCTTGTACATTTTCTATATCTTCCATAGTAATCCCTTGTTTGAAAGTAATTTAAGGATAGATTTGGTTTAACTGCTTTTAATCCTAACTTAAAAGGTTGTTTCTATGTATTACAAAGTTTTCTCCATGACTGGTTTCCTTAAATATGATATTTTTTGTAAACTTATGTTTTCTCATATTAATAGAAAAGGGTGAGGGACCCTCTTACCCTTTTATACTAATTAACATAATATGATAGTGTTGAACAAAATGGATTAAATTTTGATTAAGATACTCCCACTTAATGTATAAACCTTTTTTATAATACGAGATATCCAAAATATATTCCAATAGTGTAATATAAGGAATATGATGTTTTAGTAATTTAAGGAATAAGATGTTTTAATATAATGTTTCCCCAAAAGAAGTCCCTCACAAACACATACCACTAACTCATTTAGTGTGTATGTCCCTAAACATACTACTAACTCCACTGAATCTCCAATATGAATCTATCATTAATGAATGGTCTCAGTAGCAAATGTTTTAGTGCCTTGTCATAAGTTAAAATATAGATGGTTGTATTGAAAAACTTGAAATTATAGTGTTCAATACAAAAAATATATTTTATGTTGTTGCTTATGATATATGTTTGTCCATTGTAAAGGTAAACATGGTTTCCATTTGGAGATTGGAAATTCATGGAGTGTCGAATACCCAAAAAATATTACGTATTCATCGTTCATATTATATGACCCTGATGGTAGCAAGATAGTAGAGAGAGGTACCATTGTGGGAAATGTCATTATGACCGTCCACCAGGCTGAGTATAGGGCCTTGATATTGGGTCTTGAGGAAGCGATACACCATGAAGTTTGGAAAATTTGCATGTTTTCTCATGATATGCTTGTTGTGAAATAAATGAATGGTGTATACCAATGTAACAATGTAAATATTTTTTTTCTTCGATTTCAAGCGCTAGAGATTGTATCTCACTCTGTGAAATGTTCATATATACATGTAAAAGTTAATAGAGGTAGGTTGGGTGTATGTCAAGTGTTTAGGGACACTATAAACAAAGAAGTGATAGCTTTGTTAGCACTTTTCATGGATGACATTGCAATATGATATATATACACACTGTATTTCCTTTTTATGTAATGGTAGACATACCTTTTTTTATTACAGGAATATGAATGAAAAATAATTCTCAATGTGTACAATGTTTTACTGTGCATAATTATCTCAATATGAAAGAAAAATGAGAATAAAATAGTTTTTGAACCATTTGTTATAGTTTATCTTGTATTACAATGTGTCACTCCAGGGGTGGTTATGGAAACACACTTGAATGAAATATAAAGAAGTTCAAGATGTTCACATCCATATTCAATATCCATGACTTTGCAATAGGGGAAGACGAAAAAAACAAAAATGGTTTTATAATACTTTATGAACAATAATTATATGTCATATCAATGTTAATGTCATATGTTGGGCTAATAATTATGAAATGTCCTCTTTTTATATAGGTTACTTCACATTCCACGATGATAATATACAAATTTTTGAACATTACTTCTTTTTAAAAATATGTAATATTCTATTTGGGATAATAACTTCGTATTTGTACTCATTGCATACAGGAAACTTCACATCCCATGACCATTTGACAAGCGTCAAAGAGGACACGACCAAGTCGTCGGTATGTGGTTCATTTTGTGTAAGTTATTTATTTAGTTTTTTATAGTAATCATAAACAAGCATCTAATAATATGTTATATTTTAATGTCAGTGGGAGATTCTCCTCCAGGAGGTGATTTTCCTTATGGCACTACGTCAAATGGTCCTTCTGAGCCTATTGGCTTGGACATCCCAGAGCCTACAACAGAGGTGAATAAATTTCTGTTAGCATGAATCATGCAATGTTAGTGGGGATGTTAGGTTTTGGGAGCTACATAAACTTAATCAACATCACCAACTTGCACACAATCTTCCCTTCGTGCAACCACATAAGTGTGGCCATAAGCATATGGGAAACATGCACCTATCTCTCATGATAAGAGCAAGGCATACCTACAGAAGAGAGAGGGGCATGTAGACTATGTCTTGAGGTAGCGATACAACCTATAACATAAGAGGTTTATCGATCAAGTTTGTAAAATATAATACAAAACCCAATTCAAGAAGTTGAGCCGGGGAGGAAAGAGGGAGGTGGATGTTGAAATGTGTGCCTATAATTCAAAGGAGATGTGACAGGCGAGAAAGGAGAGGTGGTTGAGAGTGAGAGAAAGAAAGAACAAATAAAATACCGGGACATAGGTTAATTTATGATTAGTATAATATATTATGTATTATGTTTGGTTGGAAATCAAAAACTTAATATTATCTCATGAACATGAAGATAGAGAAGAGGGTGGAGCATCTAGTGGGAATTTTGACCCCCCCATGAAGGATCTCGTAAGTAATTATTGGACTTTCATTGCTACATGGAATTATTTGTGTGTATTATAATTCCTTATGATGGTGTGTGTAGGATGATGACGTTCCCTTGAATCAGATCCTACACCGACAGAGAGACTTTCTTAGTAGTACAAAATAGATAAAGGTAACAAACACTTAACACTCATATGAAAATTTTATCTTACCTTATATTGTTGGTATTTAAATTGTCTTGATGATTTTTGTAGGTGGATGTTTTCGATGAGACACCCCCTTCACATTCATCCTCTGGTCTCGATCTTATTGGTGAGATTGTTTCACCAGAGGTCCAATAGGCCAAGATGAATATCGGCAGAGATGAAGCTTCCTTTCCATTCGAGGGTGACAAGGGGAGGCACGAGGTGAGGGGCACAAATGAAGGTACTAACGGAAGGAGAGAGTGTGGATCTTGACTGGTAAGTTATTTAATTTTCTCATTCACTTTTTTGTATTCTTTTTTAGTAAACTTAAGATAAAATTATTAATGCAATTGATATGTTAATGTAGCCAAATTCTAAACAAACTCAATATACTACAAATAATATGAACTCCAAAAGAAAATAGATCTCCTTCTTCATTATCAAATCTTGAATTACAATGTTTCCTAAATAGGAAAATAACTTCAAACTCGATTTGCTAAGAAAACTCTAACTAACTTTGACTAAATCTACTCTAGGTGGCAGAAATTACTATTTTTAGCAATTTACTAGAACCTGCTATTCTTAGTAAGTTCGTATGCTTATTCATACGAGCACGGAAATTTCCATGCATCTTCTACATGCCTAAATTAGAGGAATCGCTAAATTTCCAACTCAAAATGTAACTAAGAGACAAAAATTAACTAATGCCCTAAAATAGGGGAAAATCGAACTACAACTTAAATCCTAATTTTTTGGCCTCAAGATGGCAGATTTCGGGCCCAAAAATGCACTGAAATGTGCTCCAACTGGCAATGCTATTTTTCTAGTGTGTTTTTATCATTGAAATAGGTGTTTTAAAAAAAACAAACTGAAACGGACGCCTAGAGCACAAGTTATGACATTTTCAAGTTCCTACTAATTTTGGCGCATCATTCTCCCCTGCTTGAAAAAAACGCAGCTCCTGCAAGTTGTCTTCTTTAAATTACTTCCATTTATCTACATCTAGCTTCTTAATCTCCCACTCTATGACCCAAGTATTGTCCTCTTGTTCCAGTGCTTTCCAATGTACCAAATATTTGTTGTATTTTCCATGTCATGTGTCAATTGTTTTCTTATCTAGAATCTGATCCCCTTCTTCTTTCTTCTTCACCAAAACCTGTTTTCTCTAATCTACTACTTCGTCAATAACATCCCTTTCTGAACCATCCCCATGAAAATAATACAAGTCTGAAACATTAAACACTAGATAAATATCAAAATTCCCTGGCAATTCTACCTCATAAGCATTATCATTTTTTTTCACGATTTTGCAGGGACCAATCTTCTTGTACTTCAACTTGTTATAGGTTCCTTTTGGAAACTTTTCCTTCCAAAAGTATACCATAACAAAATCACCAACTGTAAATACCTTTCTCTATCTGTGCACATCTGTTATTTTCTTATACTTATCATTACTATTATGAAACTTCTTCTGCACTTCTTCCTGCAATTGTTGTATATGTTCGGAAAATGCTTTTGCATCATCACTGACTCTATCATCAACTGGTAGTTGTACCAAATATAACACCCCATTTAGATTACTCCCATACACAATATAAAATGGATACTTTCCTATGGATCTATTGACAGAACTGTTATATGTAAACTCAGCTTGTGGTAATGCTAAGTCCCATTGTTTTGGATTTTCCCCAACTATGCACCTTAACAGGTTTCCCAAACTCGTATTTAGCACCCTTGTTTTCCCGTCGGTCTAAGGATGATATGCACTATTGAACTTTAGTTGAGTTCCCAACTTCTTCCTTAATTCCTCTAGAAGTGACTTAAGAACCTTGTGTCCCTATCTGAAGTAATGGTTTTTGGAACACCATGAAAATAAACAACTTCTCTAGAAAAAAAATTTGCTACTCATGTTGCATCACTTGTTTTCTTGCAGACAATAAAATGAACCATCTTAGAAAACCTATCAAAAACCAAAAAAATTGAGTAATTACCTCGTTGTCTTTCTGGTAATCCCAAAACAAAATCCATACTCAAATTTTTCCACGACCCTTTAGGAACATGCAATGACATATACAACCCTATATTCTGTGCACGGCCTTTCGAGACTTAGAAAATTTGATGCCTCTCCACATATCTTACCAAATCTCTTATCAACTTTGGCCAATAGTATTTCTCTACTACTAAGGCTATCATATTATCTTTACCAAAATGCCCAGCCAATTCTCCGATATGCAGCTCTTTCACTATATTCTCTCTCATAGACCCAACTGGAATACATAGTTTGCACCCCTTGAATAGATATCCATCCTGTAAAATGTAATCATTCTAGATATCTCCTACATCATCTAACAATGGATGAATTATCCTTCCAATAATATTCTTGAAATCAAAATCAGAAGAATACAAACCCTTTATTGCTTCAAAATCCACCACCTCATTTTCCATAGTGGTAAACAGAGTCACACACCTACTCAATACATCTGCAACTTGATTCTGTTTTCCTGATTTATATTTTAGAGAAAAATTATAACCCTGCAAAAATGATACCCACTTTGCATGCCTACTATTCAACTTATTTTGTGTATTCACATACTTCAGGGCTATGTGGTCTGTAAATAACACAAACTCCTTAGGCACTAAGTAATGCCTCCAATGCCTCAATTCTTGTATAATTGCATAAAATTCCACATCATAAGTAGAGTAGTTCTTTCTTATCTCATTCAGTTTCTCACTAAAGAAAGCTACTGGATTTCCACCTTGACTTAGGACAACACCAATACCCACATGTGAGGTGTCACAATCAACCTCAAACACTTTATGAAAATATGGTAGTGCCAAAATAGGTGCCTCTGTCACCTTCTTCTTCAAAAATTGAAAACTATCCTCAGTTGCCTTTGTCCACAAAAAATCCCTTCCTTTTGTGCAATCTATTATAGGTGCTACAATACTGCTGAAATTTTTAATAAAATTTTTGTAAAATGTTGCTAAACCATGAAAGCTTCTTACCTCTGTTATACTCTATGGACTAGGCCATTCAATAATTACCTTTATCTTCTCTGAGTCCATCTATACCCCATCTACAGAAATAATAAAACCCAAGAATACCAAAGTCTCTTGCATAAACATGCACTTCTTCATATTTGCATAAGGTTTCTCTTTCCTTAACACTTCAAATATCGCCCTCAGATGCCTCAGATGTTCTTCTTTAGTTTTACTAAAGACCAAGATATCATCAAAATAAACTAAAACAAACTTTCCATTATACTCCAGCAACACAATGTTCATCAGTCTCATAAAAGTAATAGGTTTTGTTACCGTTTTATTTTACCTTGAGAAACAGATGTTGAAATCGATCAAATAATTTTTTTGAAATCCTTCACACATAAGTTTTCTACAAAATTGACAAATTCTCCAAGGTCCCAAAAATATGAAAAAAATTCAGACTTCAGACTTCAGGGATTTTCCCTTTCAGAGTTTAAATGACATAGAATTGAAATTATGATTTCTAAGTTTCAAAGTCTGAAACCCTGAAAGTCTGAAATTTTAGACTTTCGAGATTTCAGAGTTCAAAGTTTTCTTTGGCAATTATCAATTTTTGAACTCAGAGTTATGAAGTCCGAAACCCCAAAAGTTCAAAATTTCAAACTTTTGGGCTTTCAAGTTTTGGAAATCTAGGTCGCATCTTTGAAAAAATTACTTTCAGACTCCCGAAGTCTGAAAACCTGAAAGTATGAAATTTTGGACTTTCGGGATTTTGGGTTTCGGAACTCTCCCAACCATTTTGAGTTTTTTTGCTTTCGAACTTCCGAAGTTTGAAAGTCCGAAATTCTGAAATTTTGGACTTTCAACTTTCAGATTTCAGAACTCTCCCATCGCCATTTACTGATTTTCATCTCTTGATCTCCGAAGTCTGAAACGATGAAATTATGAGATTTCAGAATTTTGGACTTTCAGGTTTTAGACTTTCGAATCTCTTTGCGATTTAATTCTTACCTACTTCTGTACGAAATTATATTTGGCCATTAATGTCAGATTTTTCCTATTTAAACTCAGTTTTTACCTGTCATTTTCAACTGACATTTTTCTCTGACTACCTAGGTTTTTACTGTGTTTTGTACTTTTCGACATCATTTTCGAGGTATTTTATTTTGTTTATTTTATTTTTAGGTTTCAGATCTTTTTTTTTCTCCTAATTTGTTTTCTTATGTTCCTCCTTTGTATGCCTTGGAAATGACAATCTCAGTTCCCGATATGTTTCCATGATTTGAGTATCTATAGATATTCAGAACCAGCTGCCATCAAAGTCTTTAAATATCCTCTCAAGTATTCAAATTCACCCTCTCAGCACTTATCATTTTTTGGAGTTCAGAGATTGGCATTTTCGGACAACCTTCTTTTTAGAATTCAAAGATTTGGTTGTTCAGCACTTTTCATTTCTTGGGAATTGTGATTTTTGGGAACTTCACACTTTTCCAATTCGAAACTTCAAACTTCTCCAATTCAGGCTTTCGGACTTCTCAACTTTGGAGCTTTTCACTTCAGGTTTTTTGAACTCTACTTTTCGGGGTTTTGAAGGTTAAAGCTTTTCAGAACTTCATACTTCTCCAATTAAGAACTTTAGAACTTTTAACTTTGGCATTTCGGGAACCAGAAGACCATCAGATTCTGAAATTAAAAAATTGATGTCTATTTCTACATCCAAGGGAAAAAAGATGAAATATTTGTTCCTTGGGGTTGCTCCTCACTCTTTCTTGTCTCATGACCTAAGGATTATATGAGACATCGATCTCAGAAAAATTGATTTTCCAGACTTCTGGGAAAGGGTGATGGCCCCAAATAAGAAATTTAAGATGAAATCCATATATGATAGTGGGCTTGCTCTTGCTTCCAGTTTTCCCTCATCCATGCATTGCCCAAATTTTGGTTTAGTTACTGCAGCCCACTTCTATGAAGAATCCATGGCAGTTAAGGATGTTGATGGAAAGGATGTAATCCACTTGGATCCAAATTTGTTTGAGGATTTTCTCAAACTCCTCAACATCCAGGACTACGTGATGATTTCAATAGAGTTAGTGGTAGAGAATTGGGATAAAGAAGTGGAGTTGTGCATGAGGGTCATGTTGAAAATTTATCTAGCCAAGAGTGTTGCCAAATTTCCAAAAACCATGTATCGATCAGACTTCATTCAGAAGGTCAATGACATTATTATGCTACTGAGAAGATTTTCAGGTCTTCCCTCTGTAAAGGAATTCTAGGAGTGGATGTTCTTATATATCGCTACTATAAAGAAGAATAAGGAATTTATTAGATGGGGGGAGCATATCATTAGCTACATTTACTATCAGTTGAGTAGAGTGTTATCCTCAAAGAGTGTCTATATGACATCTTTTTTGGTCTATGCCATAGCTGCTATGGGAGACTTCACTAGGTTGAATTCTAAGGGCATTCAAAGCACCTCCCAAATCTATAATTTCTATCCTCAGCTTACACTGGATGAGGGAAGCAGGCACTTCTACAGAATTAATGATGTTTTCTTTGTGGTTATTCTCTATCGTTTCAACAAGGATTTGTATAATCAGAGGATTTCTGACGAAGAATTCAAGGAAGTGCGTGAATGGGGAGATATCTACCTAATTTTCCCCACATTTACCTACATTCGGATCCTGACTTTATAGGTGCTCCCAGCAAGTTACCAAGATGTCCCACTGACAAGAGGGTCTTATTAGAATTGGTTCGGCAGTTTCTAAATTGCCACAAGATCCAAAATAAATGGCACAAAGTGGGAGTTTAGTTCCCTATTTCAATTGGTAGATACACTTGCCCGAATATTTATAAGGCTAAGAATGTGGATGAAAAAATGGCAAAAGTAACCCTGTGGACTTTTCATCCATGAATCAATTTTGACTATTGGGGTAAATTCAGTGAAACAGGTCAGTCTAGTTCCCATGTGCCCCAGGTTGAAGACATATGGATTCATTTTTTAGATGAATACATCAACCGAAAAAGAGACTACGAGAGGTTAACTTTGGATGAGGTTCGGCAGTTTGGTATAGCCGATGTCTTAAAATACATGCAAGATGGTGATGAGGTTTTGGATGTAGCATATAAAAATGATAATGTTGCCAATCAACCATTACCATGGATTGATTGGTATGTGGAAGAATGTTGCAATACAAAGGAGAGGGCGGGGCCCCTTCTACAAAGAACCTGTTAGTTGGTTACCATGGGAATCTCACCCAAGGGGGTAGATCAACCTACAAATATAAAATCCCCATCAACCATGAGCCAATCAACACCCATAAAGGGGAAAAGGTAAATTCAAAAGGCCCATACAGTTCCAAAAAAAAATTCATTTGTTGTTGGAAGCTCATCTCTCTCCAAGGCTACTGTTTCTAAAGCCATTTCTTCTACAACACTCGTGGCAGAAGTAGTTGAAGTCAATGATTCCCCAAGTGTCCCACAAGACCCATCATCTCTTCTTCCTCTTCCATTGTCACTTCCTACGTCATTTCCTTCCACTTCTACAATCATTTCTTCTTTCCCATCTCCTTCCATAGCCCAAGTATTCTCATCCCTTCCAATTCTCTCAGCTGGGAAAACCATTAGGGCACCCATTTCTACTTCACTTCCCCTAGACCTTCCATTTTTCGTCCATGTCATTTCCTAATATCACTGTATCCACTCCTATGGTTATCCTCACATCCACCCCACCCATCAATACCACTTTCATTCAAATGCCAACTAATGTTGTTGGTGCTCTGATTATGACTAATGTTTCAGGTACTAAATCTACTATCCTATCCTCATCAGCATCAGCCATCTTAGAATGGCTATTTAAGCAGACTCCAAAGCAGATGAAGAAGGTGACTTAACTCTAAGAGATGTTATAGATCTAAGTATTTTAGAGCATACACCAAAAATACAGGCAAAGAGGTGAAAGATTGTTTCTAGCCTGATAGTGAATCCATTTAGGGAACTAGTTGTAGAGGTTGTTACTCCCATCAAGGGAAAAACCAAGGAAATTATTATAGTTGTAGATTATCATATTTCTAGATTTTCACTAGGAAAAGCCACTCACAAAGGATCCAAATAGGATGTACACACTGCTCTTGGAAATCTGCTAGAGAAATTTGACAAGGATAAAGCTTCTAAGGATGATCTTAAATCTAAAGTTCAACAGCTCATTGCATTGCTACGAAAAGTAACACAACCAACTCCATCTACTAAAGTCTCAACTACTACGGCCATGATAGTTTCGTCTACCATTGACAAAATTTATTATCATGAGATTGAGAAGATAGGGCAAAAAAGGAGATCAGTAAATGGATGGATGGAATGTATACTACAAGAAGCTAATCCCTTAATTAAAGAAGCTATTGAGATATATAATGATCTGTAGGTTGGAAGAGCTGTTATTTGCAAAATGGATGAAGCCTTTTCTGAGGACAATAATAATTTGAATTTGAATTTTGCAACATGGAGTGAAATTAGAGAAGAGGATCTAGATCTACTCCTTCAAGAGGATGTAATCGACGATGCTTCAAAGTTGTTAGAATATCATGTTGTGCAAGATTTGATTAAGAAATTGGAAGATAAACGAGTGAAAACTATGGATGCCTTGAATGATATATCAGGATAATTCAATATTGTCAATTGCAAGTTCTTCAATGAAAACATTGATGCTCTCCCAGAAGATCAAATCAAGGAAAATTTCAAAGATTTTGTGAAGCATGATGATGACGTTACCAAAACCTTCAGCAGTGAATCTATTGATAGATTGGTTTTATGCCAAAATTTCACAGGAAGAATAAAGAAAGTTGTTAGTACGGTTAGATGAATTCCAACCAAGATCACAAGAGAAATTGAAATAACATATGTAGTAAATCATTACGCATGTGGGCCAGGAGATGAAGAAATTTAGGGAATCATCAAGTGTTTCCTCTAATACAAACATTAGATGGCTATGTGGGAGGAAGCACAATAGAAACTTGCAGAAGGAGAAGTCATTGCAGAACCAGGACAAAGCTAAGAAAACATGAAAGGGTAGATCCAAGCTCTGGATCGGTCAAAGTTTTAGAGTTGACTGATTCAAACCCTTGCAATGAACTTGCTATTTTTATGGGAGAATGTTCCCTTGAATTAATGACATTTATATTTTTAGTAAAATCTTAGTTGAAGGCCCAGTTATAATGGCTCAGCCTAAAGAACTTATAAATAATTACGTGCATGGAGTCTGGAAAAAAAAGAGATATAGATCATTTTGGTGAAGTTTCTCTTCAAGCTTGGAAGAGTGCTTCACAGATTTTAAAACCTTTTAATTATATTCAGTGTGATATCTTGCCTTGAAGAACGTGATTTATTGTGTTGAATGGTTGATCAGTATATGCTTTGTGAATGCATAATTCCTTAGTGTAAATGATTAGCTTAATTTTATTTTAGATTATCTATTTTATGTTATGAGGAAGTAATGTAACCATATTTTATGTCAGTTGTGGAAATATTGTTTTCCTTCTGTTGTTAAAAGTTGCATTATCGTTATACGTAATCAGTGAAATGGATGTTTGACATGTGCATGTGTTTTATCCTCATGATTAGTTAATTGTGTGTTCAATCAAATTTTATCTCTCTATTATGTATACTTCCAGTTTAACAAACGAACGCATGCTTCTAGTCTGCGATATTTTGTGCCC
Source organism: Taxus chinensis (assembly GCA_019776745.2). Lineage (NCBI taxonomy): Eukaryota > Viridiplantae > Streptophyta > Pinopsida > Cupressales > Taxaceae > Taxus > Taxus chinensis. The sequence continues at coordinate 199,485,313 of CM034146.1, read as the reverse complement.
TTTCTAAGTTGCAATAGGTGAAGGTGACTAACGGTGTTCACATCCTACTCACATTAACCCTTCCTAATATTTTAAATATCCTTTTATTTGGTGCATGATCATCCCTAGTATAGTTTCCTTTTTTTCAAACCTCTATCCTTAAAACCCACGGCAATGTTATTATAGGACTAGATAACCATTTTATTACACTAGAACTAGTACAACACTTAGTTTAGGGAAAGGAATATGTCCTTCTCCAAAGGTTCAACTCGAGCCCAAGTCCCACAAGTTGAGAGGTGATCCCATGTGTCCCAATCACACCGAACGTCCTGCTTATAGTCTGGTAATTCAAAGGGTGCAGTGATTTGGTGACAACAGGTGCATTGGATAACCTGAATGGCATCACCAACCACTCATATAATCCATTTCTTGTCTTGAATGTTGTTTTCCACTCATCTCCTTCTCTGATCTAAATATGATGGTAACCACTTCAAAGATCAATCTTGGTGAAATACCTAGATCCAACAAGCACATCCATCATATCATCAAGGTGGGGTATTAGGAACCTATACTTGATTGTAATTTTAGTGATTTCTTTGCTATCCATGCACATTATCCATGTTCCATCCTTCTTTGGTGTTAATAAAGTTGGGGTTGTACATGGAATCATGCTCTCCCTTACTTCCCATTTCTCAAGCTCTGCCACTTGCATATTCAACTATGCATGCAATGTCGGGCTCATCCTATAAGCTTGTTGATTTGGGAGTGAAGACCCTGGAATCAAATCAATATAGTGTTGAATATCTCTTTTTGGTAGTAATCCATCTAGTATCTCATCAGGAATAACATCAGAAAACTCTTCTATTAATTATGTTGTTTCTACTGGTATTTGTGCACTTGTAGGTTCATCCTTATTTGCAATCAATACATAAAAAACCCGGTTGCCTTTTCCTCCTTCACAAATTCCTTTGCAAAAATCATATTTTCAGCCTTCCCCTCTTCCTTAATAGGTAGAAAAACTATTTTTTGCCATCCTTCCAGAAAGTATAAGTATTATTTCCCCCATCATGAATAACTTTTCTATCAAATTGCCATGGTCTTCCTAGCAACACATGACATGCATCTATAGGAATAACATCACACCAAATCTCATCCTTGTAACTATTCCCAATAGAAAAACTTATTAAACATCTCTTATAAATAGTAACTTCATTACCCTTCTTAAACCATGCAATACGGTAAGGGTTAGGATTCTTCTCACAATGCGGTCCCAATTTCTCAACCATCTCATTTAAAACCATGTTCTCATAGCTACCACAATCAATAATAACATTACATACCTTTCCTCCTGAAGTGCATCTTGTTATGAAAATATTTATACGTAACCATGCATCCCCCTTGATATCCTTTCTTGGAGCAATCATCGTCGTTTTGATTATTAGATTTTCTCCAACATCTAGTGGAATTTCTAGGTCATGTGCATCTTCTACTTGTTCAGCTTCAACAAGATTTACTCTTGGACCATCTGCTTACCTCTTGTCATGTGTATAATAATGCGAGAATTCATAATCCTGATGCCCCTCTTCACAGGGAAATTTTTAGTGGAAAATTTTCATAATCTCGCAAAAGACACACTGTTTTTCAACAAGATGAAAAACACACAAGTTTTCCACATGCTACTTACTAAATATTAATTGCATCAGTATCGATGGATATTAGGACTTGGAGTTGTCTAGAGAGCCTATGAAATGGTTGTTAAATAGGTTATAGGTTAAGTTACTAAATATTTTTATAATTCTAGTTTCCACTTGATAATATGGTATGGATTTTCTCATTTACATAATCAAAACTACTAATATTTTAGGTGTTTGTGTTAGTAGAATAGATAAAGTGCATGTTTTCCATCAAATTTATGATTGAATTTAGTTATCTCTCTACATATATGGTACCAAGGTGCATTATTTTCGTATGCTTGAAAATTGTATAAGCTGCCCATATGGTAATAAGGGTTATACCTTTTCTCATTGCTAATGCCTCCATGTTCTTATAACAAGAGGTTTGACAAAATAATCAAATATCCTAGTACATCTGCAATGATCAGGATATATTTTCATTGTTTCTAAAACCTCTATAATATCCTTCCTTTATAATAGGTTGGGATTGACCTAGATCACCTATTGATTATTGCTAATTTTCCTTTGGAATTGTAAATTAGGTGTTAGAACAGGGGATTAAAGTTTGGAGTTTCTTTTCGACCAATATTTCATAGAGTTATACAGGTTTTGGCCTCTAGCTTTACACCTTGTCAACTGCATTTTCTTCAATAGTTCTTATTTGAATAAATTGCAATTTTTAGATTTGGAGGGGACAAAACATGGGTTTTTATTGGTTCTTTATTTTATTCCATTTTTAAACTCATAATTGGATGGATGTATTAACAAATAATAATTCTTTAATTTTGTTTAACTATCAACGCATATGATACAAATTCATGTAACAGTGGAATTTTTTTATTAGATAAGTTAAAAAGACAAGGATTGAGGCTCCCAGAAATCCATACAAAAAAATGCATCGTAAAGGGATCATGGAGGAAAAGATAAAGCGATCAGGAACCAATAAAAAACCTCTGCTAGCGGTTAAACAAAGAAGCCAAGAGCCAATGAGAGAAACAATGGAATTTAAACAATTAAAGGATGTGTTAATATTAACATAATAGTGGATTTTATGACACAGTACAAATACCTAAGAGTGTGGGGCATGTTATTCTCCAAATTTTCCCACTGGTTAGCTTCAATTATTCTGTAAATTCACCCACTGTAGCTTTGGCTTCTATGTTAATGAAGGCATTTTTTTATTTATGTTTTAAGGGGTTAACGAAAACAACGAAAACTATAAGGAATAGGTGGTTTTGGCAGTAAATGTGCCTCATCTGAAGCTCATTTAATGTATTTCCTAAACCCGTGGCTTTAGCTGTAGGGTGGCAATGCTAATCACCGATCTGAATCATCCTGCAATCACTCCCATGTAAGAACTTGACAATGACCACCGAAATGACTATAACCAGTGCCAGAAAATATGACACATCATGGCTATTACATAGTACATGTTATGTTCGATGGGTAAATTTTATGGGGGCGCACATACATAGGTGCATTTTGGGTGGATGGTAGATCTCACTGATAGGTGGGCATTTAGACCAGATGAAGGGCCATGGCACTCAGAAAATATAGTGCATCAATTATTGAGATAAAAATGCAATATCTTGATGTTCAAACATGCACGTGTCGTCTATGTGTTGTGTACAATTGTATCATTTTTGCTGCATATTTTGTAGAAAACATTAGATGACCAGGCATGATATATATTCCCTAGGTACATGGTGGGGAAGGACAAAAGCATTTGGGATTTAACCATACACCAAATTCCCTATTTACAAGGGTGGAGAAGGAGACTTTGCTAATGCATCCACTTGTTCCCCTTGTATATTGGTCGTGCCTCTTTTCCCATGATAAAAGCATGGCCGATGTAATGTTGTGTTCTGATGGGCATTTCCACTATGGGTAACACATGTTAGACCACACATGATCAATTTTTTCAGATCATGTAGTTTTTCTACTTAATCAATGTCATGTTAATATTTTAATGGCTTCATAAATCAAAACAATAATGGTTGATCATACTTTTCATGCATGTCATATTGTACTGGTTATTGTTTTTGTAGAAACATGTGAGTGTGATGAGTCAATGAATATTTTTAGGTCGATCAATCCTATATTAGACACCTAAGTTTGGTAGGTGGTTATTTGTTAGTTATAAAATTGTATTATTTTAGTATATGTGTGTATTTGTTGATTATTGATTTAAATTAGGGTTGTCTTCGTTTATTTGTCTCAATTCAAGTGTTCTTTGTTGTATTATTTATTTTTTTATTTCTCATCTTCTTTTCTTCCAAGTGCATATGTTCCAAGGGTTTTTCAAACCTATATAATCTTTCAGCTCCTTCAAAAAAATTTATGTACAATCCTATCACCCACAAACATGAGTGTACGATTATTGATTATGTGTTGTATGGGCCTTTCTAACTCTCTTTTAGGTCCCACGAGGCTTATGTGTCATTTTTATTGATTTTTCAACCCATTGTGTATCAGTATGCACATTAATAGGGTCGTAATTTGAACAAGTCCACAACTATACATATGTATTAGTGTATATAAAACATATAGATAAGTGTCACAATGACTATGCAAAATAAATTAATTCAAACCTTAAGAGTAGATCTAGGTATCTAAGAAAATTTGAAACATCTATTTCTCCATTTGTAGACACTAAAACATGCACTTTGGGTAGTTATCTAGTCTTGATTACATATTACTATTCATATGATTCGTAAGTAAGAAAAGTACTAATTAACCCATGTCTTTGGCCACCTTTCTTTTATTTTTATTGCTACTTTCAGTTTTACACCCTTAATTTCTTAGTCTTCCTTTCTACTCTTTGAGATTTTTCATCTTGGAAACCAGTGCTCAGCTAGGATGCCAGCACCAAGTGCCCTTGTCCCCTCTTGGTGCCTCTGTCCCTTTTGTACTTAACTCATACTTTTGGGCCCTTTCTAGTTGTTTGAGCATGTTATCTTTTTTTAGTCATCTTTTTTGGGGTTAATTATGAAATAAAATAGAAGGAATCATATAAATATAAATTTTTGTGATCACAATAAAGGACCAAGCACTAAGCATTCGCTATCACCACCTAAGGTTGTATCCATCAAGGCATCTAAAAGCTCCATTACATCCATCTAGCACCATCACAAGGGACACAAGGGTTCATTTTTTGCATCACACTTCATAGAAGGGAAGTTCATTCTATTCCATGCAGACATTTATTACATTCTACATCTAGCTACTTGCTCATTATCCAAGTGTGACATGCACAAGAGCACCCTAAGGAAAAATTCCACACACACACAGAAATACATTGGGTCTGAGATGTAGTGTAACACTCATTCACAAGTTCACTATTTTGATAGCTGAGGACATTTTGACCCCTCATTCTACATGTTTATTTTTTTGGATTTGATGTCTATTTGAGGGTTTTGCAGGTTCATTCTTCATTGCACGTTTTCAGCGATCTTGGTGCAACCTCAGAGCGACCAAAGGTGACTAAAGGAGAAAACCTTACGACACCTCCGAGGAGGTTTTATGAGCATTTCCGTAGACCCGGGCACCCAGAAATAGGTCCAAGGCACCCATGGGTGCCCATGTCCCTCTCCAGGTGCCCCATTCTAGCCTGCTCCTCCAGATTTGTATTTTTCAGACTCTAGTGAAATGGTCAAGTTTTCATCTTTTCTAGTTTTCCAACTTTGTGCATTCTCAAATTCTCTGCGAATCATCTAAGTCATTCTACCTCTTCTTTGCACTTAGGTTTTTTACTTTATTGCTTAGTTTTCTTGGGTGTAATTTTTGTATTTCATTGTTATTAATTGACTGTTACAATAGCATATAGATTAGGCTCATAAAAATTACACTTTATCTTAATCATTTTGGTGAGCCTGAAATTGATCTTCATGTTCCTAGGATCTTCCTTATTTTATTGCGAATCATTTTAGGATATTTTCATCGTGAGTATCTCCATTAATCATTTCTTTCTCATCAACCCTGAATTAAGAGAAAGAATCAAAAAACTCCTTGCTAACACTTTCATTCATCTTAATATGCATCCATATTTAGTGTATTAAACATTTGTAGATGCCTTCTCTCAACATATTGTTTTCCCATCTAATCCTCTTGTTAATATTAATATTTTTTACAATGACCCAGCCTTTCACATCATTATTTGCATTTACAATGTGGGTGTTAAGCATACTTTAATTGATAATGGATCTAAACTCAATATTTGTCCCATGTAATTCTTTGAAAAGATTGGTCTTTCAGATGTTAATGTTAGTCCATCATGTCTTTCTCTTTGTGCATATGATGGCTCTGTTTGTCCATGCTTACATTACATTACTCTATATATTCCAATTGGAATAGAAAATCTTAACACAATTTTCTTTATCATCAACTTCCCCATTTCATATAACTGCTTACTCGATAGGTCATGGCTTCATGCCATGCAAGTGGTTACCTCCACCATACATCACTATGTTAAATTCCTACATGAATGTATCGAGTATGTTATTTTTCATGACCATCATCCATACAAATATTGCGACCATGATCCAAATACTACACTTCCTACTCCAAGAACTGATACTATTGATGAACCTCAACCTATGAATACTCTGCCTCATTTTCCACCACTTAAAGGTGATATTTACATGATAGATATCATCTCATCTACGCCATTTCCTCCACCTACTACTACTACTACTACTACTACTATGATTCTGTATTGGGGGCATTTCCAATCTATGGATGTTGATCCATCCCCTGCACCTTCACATGGGCCATCTCCATTAGCATGCCCACCATTTGCATGTACACTTTTCATGAATGAATCTTATTGGGAAAATATTCCATTTGATCCTTATTTATCTGAATCTGTATGCGCACATTATGGGTTGACTCCATTAGGCTTTACAATTGATGACATCTTTCCTCGACCTTATGATTATCATCTCTACCATGGGTTTGTTCGTATCACCGTTGCTTATGAACTTTGAGTCTTGTATCTCACGGTCTTTCTTACACATGTTCCTCATACTTCTCCATTCACTTTGGGACAGTCCTAGCTTGATTACATTGGGGGCATGTTAGATCTAGATCACACTGATATATCATTTCCCATGCCATTTCGTCATGACTTCATTCGTAATGACTCATGCCTTGGTTATTCACAAAACCTCACTCGTTGGTACACACATGGTTTTCCACTACCCCCATTCACTAATTAGGAGTGTGGTATGGACACGTATAAATTATTCTTATACGGTGCTTTACGCAACCAACCTAACATTATTACTTATCAATTTTTTGATCCAGCAACTGTTCATTTTGACTATGACAATGACAATATTTTCGATCACATTACTTGATCATTCTCATCCTTCATACACTGTGGGACATCACACTTATCCCCCCTCTAACATCAACACACATATTACATCATCATCACATCACAATTAAACATTCACTTGCAACACTCGTACTTTGACACATAACTGTGTCATCATTTCCCAATGACACACTCTTGCACTTTGGTTCACACTTGACTGTTGAGGGCATGTTGTATACATGAATCTCATACACTGCATGTAATTGACATGCTATACTTTCTCACTAAACCTCACAATGAACACACTTGCAAAAAATCTTCATACCACACACATCCAAACACGCTCGACATATGTACTTCATACTTCAATATAACACCTTTACATACATCATACGACATATCTTTCATGTGTGCAATTTTACAAAAAATCTTAACAATACACTAATAAATCCTTTTCACAGGCATCCAACACAATGCCTTACACATCCAACAGAACTCTCTCAACATACCCATCACACATTACACGTTTCACTACACATGACATACTTTTCACAGGTTTTCATCGCTATACAATCTACACAACATTGCCCATCTCTCACAAAACCAACATAATACACTACCCTATGACATAATTTAGTCCCACGGTCCATACTCAACTGTTGAGGGTCTATATCTCAAATGGACATCATCACACTCACATGTTCAATCATTCAATATTCTTATCATTCGACTCCTAGCTAGTACAATATTCACGCATTTCATGATATACAATTTATGCTACATCATCATGTATTCTTAGCCATCATCTTATTCACACATCTCGTGATATAGGCACTAGGCTAGATCATCACACTTTCTTGTATATTACTCAAGTAGTTTTCGATATACAATTTAGGCTAAATCATCACCTCATAGCACATAATTCTAACGACTTCAAGATCACTCATCCATATGTCACATTCAATATCATATACACATCATCATTATATAATCAACACTCCACACTCTACTCATCAAATCTTTCTAACACACGATGACACATTATTCAAACCATTTCCCGATGATGCACTCTCGTTTATGGTTCATTATTGACTATTAAGGAGGTATAAATAAATGAACCTCACTGCTTACGTACACATCCACTTAAGGGGAACGCTACTCCTATCATTCACATTACATTCCATTCGATCTCATCGACAGTATACTACATATCTCGGTTCCATTTACTCTTTCTTACATTTACTTGTTACATTTTTATCTTATTACACATGTTGGATAGATATATTCTATGTCATTATATTTATCATACACACATACACATTCACTTTCCTTTCTAGTTGTGATCATAAATTATACAGATCTATTACACGTAACATGGCTGCTTGGCATAGTACCTATTACCAGTCCCACAAAGGCTCCTGAGGGCATCTACTTTCATACATTATAGGTTTTATTATTTCATTTTGTTTCATAGCACATTCCTTCATCGATTTATACACACTTTGACATACTTTTTATCTTTCTAACATGCTAACGGGTGCTTCATGTGCAACATTTGTTATGTAGGACTACTTACCACTATGGTTGTTTGTTACATTTTTCCATTAATTGCTCTTTGTTTTCCACTCTTTACAGGATATTCTCTTTGTCTTGTGTGCACATTTGTATGTTTACGACCACTATGGCATTGATTATCTTGTGACATCATGATTGGTGTCCTATGTTTATATAAATTTATTTTTGCGGTCTATGTTATCTTCTACTTGCATCTTAGCTTACACATTGTATGTTTAGCTTAAATTTCATCTTATACATGCATGTTTGTCTTTACTTGTACTAACACTTGTTTCCTGGCCACTTTATTTACGTGTGGCTTGGTTTCTACCAAGCACATTCCCTCCCCCCTATAGGGAACAATTTCAATACAGTGGTCAGTCATCTTTTGGGCCAAATACTCCTTTAGTGACACCGCATGCACCCCAAATGCGGAGGGGAATCATTTGGGTGAATCATTCACCCCATACAGTGTCATACACAAAATAGTACTGCTACAACACAGTTGTCAATTTTGGATAGGGCTCAAAATCATACTTGGGTCCTTAGCACAATGACCTTTCTTGGATAACTGGAACTAAAGGGAAATTACACATCGATTGGTAGTTCAATATAATCTACAGAACTCCACACAATGGTTTTTCCAGGTCACACATTCCTTATCATTTACATTTATACACACAATTTGTGGTGGTATTCTACATTACGAGAAGTAGTTAAAGGTTGGAGGATGACACCAAACTATTCTCCCCACACTTCTTCCATTTCATTAGCATGAGATTGCTTCAAAATTTCACGTGTTGACATCATCTACATGATATTTATCTACACTCTTTCCTCATCATGGATCAGGTGCACATGTTCCTTTTTCACAATTTCAATGTTTTTACATATTTTCCTTGCACACTATTTACATATTTTGATCATATACATGTGTGTTTTACTACTTATTCATCTTATATTTTGCAGATTTGTCTCTATGAGAAGTAGTATTCAACATCATCAACATCATTCACAACACTAACAACAACACCAACAACAACATCAACATCGACAACAAGTATTGTTGGTGCAAAATCACAGCACCCCTGAATGTCTACAACTCGATGGGTTGGCATCTCTCAAAGTGTGGGACTTTGAAATCGAGAGAGCTCTCTGGATGAAGGCCGGTTCCTATTCCTCTGTTCAGGTGCACACATTCATATTGCAGAGGATCTACTCTAAAACCTACTCTAACTTGCCAAGGAGACAGGGTTAAGAAGATGCAAAAATAAAACCTAATCTAATAGAGCTGATGCACCAAAGGAATGATGAACACCTTCTTACAAATAGACACAAACCATAAAAATGCATACAATCACCATGCACAAATAACTAGGATTATAATGAGAGATCAGAAAGGAGACAACGAACGCAAGAGAGGGATAAAATTTATCCACATACATGCATTATTGCTCCAAAAGTTGATACAGTGCATTACAATGGCCAAGAGGCAAAAATTGCATTACAGTCTTTATGGGAGGTCTGAAACTCCACAAATTCACTTGCCAAAGAGAAGAAGGGAGGGTGCAAAATAGAAAATGTCCAACCCTTTACAATGAGCCAAGCTCTTACCTTTATAGATGAAGCGAAGAGAGGAGAAGAAAAGGAGGTGGGAAATCTGATTTGGAAGCTCAACCACCAGCCATCAATGCCTACAAATCCACCCACAATCTGTCAAGTCTGGTTCTCTCCATGTCTGTTTGGCATGTTGAAGAAGGAAGAATGGCAGATCAAATCAAATCTGAGTAGTTGAAGCAATCAGATCATACATTAATGGCATGAAAGACATTTTCCTATTTTTCACCCACCTAACCTTGCCAAAATTAAAATTTCAGGCTTCCATGGCATAGAGGATGTCGAGACCTTTCCAAAATGTACAAAATTTCTTGAATTTCAAGCATCTGAGCTTCCATCAAAAGATATGGCCATCTGAAGATTTAATCGAATTCTGTGAAAAATGGCCTGAAAACTGAGAGCTTTGCAAAGGTCTGAAAATGTCCGAAATTCATTTTGGCACCTTTTGAAATTTTCCAAAAAATCCCTTCTTCCCCATAGCTGACAAAGGCCTGACACGTGGCTTTTCTTAGGTGTTGCGGAGGTGCGGCTACTTTTATACCACCTTTTCAAAACAAAAAAAGCCAAAAAACCAAAAGCCTCCGGCGACCCACCTTCACTTTGCAACTTTGCATTTGAAAAATCCTTGGCCACGTGCCCATTTTCAAATTGGCCTTTTGCAAAAGTTGCAAAAAAGCCCAAAGTTTTCTGACAACCCACTTCCCGCAGACTGACAAAGGCCTAACACTGGCTTCTCTTTGGCATCGGTGGGGTGCCTTACAATTTATACTTTACACCTTTTCAAAAAAAAGCCAAAAATCCAAACTGTCCCGCAGTGACCCACCGGCCCGAATTTTGAAATTTGGGCAAAATTTCCTTTGCGGCCTTAGGCATTTTTCATTTTTGGTGCAAAGAAATCCTCCACGGGCTTGTGGACCCGTAATTGTAACTTGTTCCTTTTGCAAAAAGTGCAAAATTCCAACATATCTCCCTAGACCCACCAGTCCGCAATTTTCCCCTTTGGCAAAAAGTCTTCCCCAGGCCCGTCGGCCCGCTTTTGGCAAAAATCCTTCCAAGGCCCGTCGGCCCGTAACTTGCAAAATATGAAGAGTTAGAAGGACTTCTTTACATTTTTGGAAAGGGGAAGAAATTTCCTATCTGATGAAGATGTTTTTAGGAAACCCTAAGTGCTTAAAATATATAAAAAAATCAGATTGAAGCACAAAAGGGGGAAAAGGGGGTTAGTTGACCAAAAATAAGAGTGAGCTTATTTTAGACAACAATTTGGTGACTCATAGGGGGCATCTGCCTACTAGATGAGATGATCTAGTGGCCTTGAAGCATCCATTGGGCATGGAGTCTACCTGGTAATTTCAAATCTGGTCTGAACTACCTTCCACTGCTGCATGCACTCTTATCTTTGCAAGAAAATCTTGGATTCAAGATTTGTGAGAGTAGAGAGTTGTCTGAAACCTGGAAACTTCTCCCTCATTTGATTTTCTGCAAACCTGATCTATTGGAGTGTAATGAAAACATCTAGACCTACTCCAATATGGATACTTTACAGATTTAATTTCTTGTGGCCACAAGTCTCTTCCATGAGTGAGATGAACTTGTATACAAGCATACACCAGAAGCAATAGAGCATGTGCACCAGCACTTAGGGAAATTGAAACCTAAACTATAACAAGACAATGTGCATACACACTTGGAGAAATTGAAAACCTAGGCTAATATTTACAAGGGTGAGAAATTCTCCTTTTAGTAGCAGTGTTTGAGGTAGATCCCATTGACTGGAATCTGCAATTCTTCACCATCCAATGTAGACAATTGGAAGGCATTGCTACTTTTACATCTTGTGACCATGTAGGGGCCACTCCAAATGGCATCAAACTTGGAATGCTTTCCTGGTTTTGCCTGATCTGCATCCCACTTTAGAACTAAGTCCCCCTCTTGAAAGGTCCTTGTTCTTGCTTTCTTATCAAACCATCTTTTGACTAAGGCCTGATCTTTTTCCATGGTCTGCACTGCATGTTCTCTTGTTTCTTCTAGTTCCATTAACTCTACATACCTGATTTCAATGGGTTCAAACTCAGACAACTGCAACTGCTTCATGAGTTCCAATGTGGGAAGCTCTAATGATATAGGCAACACTGCCTCTTTCCCATAGACCAGCTTGTAGGGAGAATTACCTGTAGATCTCTTGGGTGTGATCTTATCAGCCCATAGAGCTGATTTGAGCTTTGTGTGCCAAGTTCTCTGATTTTCATCAAGAGTCCTTCTGATAATTCTTAGTAGGTTCTTGTTTGTGGACTCTGCTTGGCCATTACCTTGAGGGTAATAGTTTGATGAAGTGTTGAGGTATACACCATTCTTGACAGCCCATTCAGTGATCCTTGTACCAAGGAATGCCAATGCATTATCTGATATGATAGTGGCAGGGACTCCAAACCTAGTGACTATCCCTTCATAGAAATCCAAGATATTGGATTCATTTGCCTCCTTAAGTGCCACTACTTCAGTCCACTTGGTGAAATAGTATGTTGTTGTAAGTATCCACTTGTGGCCTTGACTTGAATTTGGGTTAATCACTCCAATGAAGTCTAATCCCCATTGCATGAATGGCTGATCTACTGAAATTGGATGAAGGGGCAGGGATGCTAACTTTTCCTTCCCTGTGAAGAATGCACACTTCTTGCATTTCTTGATCCATGAGTAGCAATCACTAAACACCGTAGGCCAATAGTAACCAACCTTCATGATTTTGAGAGCTGTTACTCGAGGAGAAAAGTGGCCTCCTACTTCTCCATCATGGAACTCATGTAATACCCTCTCAATTTGACATGTTCCAATGCATCTTAATAGAACACCGTTTGTGTCCTTCTTGAACAAGACACCACTAATAAGCACATATGGAATGACTTATAACTTGAAGTATCTCCTCTTTGCTTTGTTCCATTCTTGAGGGCATAAACCTGTTTGGAGATAATGCACCAAGTCTTGGGTCCAACATGGAATGGGTGTATCATTAGCTGGTTGTTCTTGATCATTCTGCAGTAGCAGGACAACCTCTTCTTCTCCTTTTGACTCATCATGTGGTTTAGAAGTGAGCTGCTCACACAAACCTTTGCCATGAACCAGCTTGGTCACTTTTATTTCAATGTCATATTCCATTACATGGGTGATCCAACCTGCTCTCTTCTCATTCAAGTCCTTGTTTAGGAGAAATTCCTTGACACCAGCATGAGACACTAATAGTTGGATCTTGTTGTTCGAGACCAAGTGTCTGAACTTCTTCAAACTCCTAATGACAGCAAGGACATGCTTTTCAATAAAAGAATACCTTACTTCATAATCTTCCAGGCTCTGACTGAAGAATGCTATGGGCTGCTTCTGATCCTTCTCTATTCAGTTTTACCAAGATAGCTAAGATTGTGTCTGATCCTCCAAAATCATACAACATGAAGTCCTTTGAGAAGTCTGGGTTGATAAGAGTTGGAGCTTGTGATATTGCATGCTTGATGGCCTCAAAAATCTCTTTTCCTTCTGCTGTCCATTTGAATGCAAGACTCTTCTTCAACATCATTGTCAAAGGCTTCACAAGAGTGGCAAAATCAGGCACAAATATGCGAACAAAGTTTATTCTTCCCAAGAAGGTTTGAGAGATATTTCTTGTGTTGTGGCAATGGAAGTGTTTGGATGGCTTCAACTCTTTCAGGATCAATTGTTAACCCTTCTCTTGAGACAATGTGGCCCAAAAATTTTCCCTCATGTGCCAAGAATACACACTTCTTTGGATTCAATGACACTCTAAACCTTCTACACCTTTGAAATACTTTCCTGAGGTGAAAGAGGTGGTCTGTTGCATTCTTTGAGAAGACGGTGATATCATCTAGATACACCAACACTATCCTATTGATTAAGCCTTTGAATGCCATGTCCATAGCTCGCTGAAATGTTGCTCCAGCATTTGACAGTCCAAATGGCATCTTCTTGTAAGCATATGTACCCCATTTGGTGGTGAAGGTTGTCTTGAACTGATCTTCTTCTTTCACCATTATCTGGTTATAGCCTAAGTATCCATCTAACAATGAAAACCTTTCAGAACTAGCTACAACCTGCAAGATTTGTTCCATTGAAGGAAGTGGATAGTGATCCTTGAGTGATGCTCTATTTAGATCACAGAAGTCTACACACAATCTGATTTCTCCATTTCTTTTCCTCACAGGCACCAAGTTTGCAACCCAACTTGAATGCTTGATAGGGAAGATGATGCTAGCCTCAATCAACTTGTTCAAATCCTTTCTCATGAGAGGTTCAATGTGAGGATTCAATGGCCTTTGCTTCTGTCTGATAGGCTTGGATTCAGGATTTAATTCAATTGTATGCTCAACCAATCTTGGGTTGAAACCTCTTAAATCCTTATAAGTCCATGCAAAGACATCTGGGAATTCTTGACAAAGTTGAACAAATTCAACTTTCTCTTGTGGAGTACTTACTTTCCCAATTTGCAATGTCTTGCCTTCATCTACTGAAATGGGCTCTGAATCTTCACCCTTTACTTGAATGTTTTCCTTTTCCTTCCGGAACTGATCATTTGGGTTGAAGATTGACTCCAAGGTCACAAGACATTTTGGTAATTTGTTTGTTCTCAACTGCACCACTTGGTCACCATACTGTTGTTCCAATTTGTCTTGGTTTCTAGTGGAGAACTCATCTTCTTCTTGTAGAAAATTGACAATTTTTTTGTCATTCTCGAAGACTTTCCAACTTGTGTTGTTATCTGGGACAGCTGGCCTCACAACCACCTTGATATGAGGCTGAGATTTCTCACTTTTGATACTTTCTACAACATCAAATGCTGCCCCAATTTCTGTCAGTCTGTCTGTTGCTTCATTCTTCTTTCTTGGAATGGAATTGATGCTAAAAGCTTCAAAATCTTCAATGAGATCCCATACCCTATTTTTGTAGTTCTTCAACAGATCATTCTTAGTAGCATTTTTTCCTCTGACTTGATTCACAATCAGCTCACTATCACTAAATACTTGCAATTTTTTATACTCTCTCTTTCTTGCCCAATGCAATCCATGAATCAATGCCTCATATTCAGCTGTGTTGTTTGAGAAAGAAAACTGGAAGTGAAAAGCTAAGTAATATTTTGTGCCTTGAGGTGAAACAAGCATAGCTCCTCCTCTTGCACCTTGTCTACTTCTTGAGCCATCAAAGAATAACTGCCATACCTCATTATCATCCTTGTGGTCTGGCTTAGTGATGCTAGGGAGAGGATGATTCTCTTCATGCAAACAATAAACTCCTAGCTCAGATTCCTCCATTTCTTTGTAAGGGTCAAAAGCATGTATTTTATTTTCCCATTCATCAAGAGTCAAGTCTGGAATACATCCAACTTTGGTATCTACTTCATAAGTGCTTGGAAGATCCTCTTGATCAAAGGCTGAACAGTTTGAATTGATTGGATTCAATGTATGAGGCTCAATATGGAAATTTGCAATAGGCTCAGATATGATTGTAGCCTTAGCTCCATACCTTGTTCTAAATAACATGTGTGACCAATCAGCAGACAAATAGCCTCCAATTTTGGCAGTGAAGTCTCTTGACAAGCACAAGGCAAAGAGTGGTGGCAAGTCTATGATTGATACATCTTGCAAGATGGTCACATTGGGACATGCATGCAATGTGAGGCTCAAATATTTGATTACTCCAACTATTGTTACTATTGTCCCATCCAATTGCACCACACCTTTGGAAATGACTTCATATTGAAGACCTAGCTGATCAGCTATTTGTTTTGGCATCACAGAGCTACTTGCTCCAGAATCAATCATGCAATTATGCACCAATTTATCTCCAATGATCAATGAGATATAGAATGGTGGGGGCTTCAAATTTTTACCTTGTTGTCCTCCATGATTTCCTTCAGGCTGAGTTGCATTGGTAAGCACTTTCTCTTGCTGATTGGGTGACTGATTTGATGTTGACTAATTTTCCATAGCAGCTTGCAATAGGTCTCTTTGTCCTGGGATAGCCAATGACTCCCACATTGAGATGTTTACATTTTTCCTCTTCATCTGCTCAATGATGTTGAATGGAGATGAGTTATCTCTCTATTGCCCTTTTCCTTACATATTCTTCTCTTACACATGGGTTGTTACAACTGGCACTTGAGCTGGTCTAGGGGGTGGCTTGGGCTGACCTTGCACATTGGGAGCTGCACTTTGATTGCCAATACCTTGTGGAGTAATAGAGGGTTGTGGATCACTTAAATTTGATGACTGTCCTTCTCCAATATTCCTTTTCTTGGACCATGTATTGGCTGCTACACTTTGAGAAGGGGCTTGATTTATACCACAGAAATCTTCAGCCTACCAATTTACAAGTGTGGTCTCATTTGGAGTTGCCTCTTTTTGAGATGCTCCATGTTGATGATTTACTTCTTGTCCTGTTTCAAGTTCTACACTAGTTGTCACCATCGGAGCTTTATTCAAAGCACCATTAAAACACATTGACTGGTTATGAGGTTGATTGCATGGGAAACACCAGTCATATTCCTGAGCCATGTTATTTTGCACTGGTACTAAGGCTCTAGATGTGGATGCAACATTAGGATTGTAAGGCTGGAATGGTCTATTAGCAGGAGGCCTGACCTGGTTCTGATTTATGTTTTGAATGGGTGGCCTGTTAGGCTGATATGGTGGTCTATTGGGTTGAGTTTGAGGTTGATATGGAGGTCTAAAATTTTGAGCTTGCTACCTCTTAAGTGTCACCAACTCATTACCCAAATTTTTTAGTTGTTTCATGACTTCTTGGAGCTCATTTGAGGCACTGGAAGATGAAGTAGAAGCTTCAGTTGAATTCTAATTTCTTGGAGCAGGAATGGGAGCTAATGTGGGTGTTTGACTAGTACTTGGAGCTCCTAATTCTAGATATAGAGGCATAGGTGGCCTAGGTGCAAGTTTACCAGCTTGAATTAAGCAATTTTCAGCTCTAATAGCAATGTTATAGGCCATGGGTAAAGTTATACCTCCCATGGATTGAATCATCATAGCAATATCAAAATTTAAAGCTTTAAGAAAGTATAGGAAAGCACCTTCAGTTGTTGGTCTCATGGCCAATGGAATCCTATCCCATGTCCTTTGAAATCTGAAGTTGAAATCTGTCAATTGTTCATTAGGAGCCCTCTTAATGGTTGTCAATTGTTCCAATAGAGATAGGTTATCCCCCTTTTCTCCAAATTGATTGTGAAGAGTTGTGCACAGATGGTCCCAATTCTGGATAGAGCCTGCTGTTAGACTCCTGAACCATTGCAAATCTTTACCCTTAAATGAAGAGGATAACAATTTGACTGCAATGTCCATCTCAATGATTTCATGAATTACACAGACATTTGCAATGTCTTGAATGTGGTCAATAGGAGTAGTTTGGTTTTCTCTCAGTGAAATATGGAATGTTCTTCAATGCTGCAACTGGAACTGAATTTTGTGCATTGAGAGCAAGTGGGATGCTACCAGTGAAGTTGACATAAGGATTGGGCTGTGCCATCCTGATTGGTCGAAGAACTCTAGTTGATTGAATGAAAGGCCTACCAGGTGGAGGTGTTGACAAAGTTCTATTTGGTGGAGATGGAGACCTTTGAGCTCTTCTTCCTCTCCTTGCTTCTGTCTGGGGACAAGTGCAGATAGACAAACAATCCTTCTTCTCTAGTTCTTGATCTAGTCTGAATTCTTCTCATGAATCTGCCAAGCCTGGGCTGCTGAAACCAGTGGACTCTACCTCTTTTGGAGTCACCAGATGTGTAATTTCAAAGCTCCTTACAAGCTGAAAACTTACAACAAGTGCACATCAATCTTGCTATAATAAAAATGGAGACCTCTTGGTCCCACCGGGCATGCCAAAACTGTTGGTGCAAAATCACAACACCCCTGAATGTCTGCAACTCGATGGGTTGAGACTCTCAGTGTGATTGCATAACATGGAGCATCTCTCAAAGTGTGGGACTTTGAAATCAAGAGAGCTCTCTGGATGAAGGTCGGTTCCTATTCCTCTGTTTAGGTGCACACATTCATATTGCAGAGGATCTACTCTAAAACCTACTCTAACTTGCCAAGGAGACAGGGTTAAGAAGATGTGAGAAAATAAACCTAAGCTAACAAGGTGATGCACCAAAGGAATGTTGAACACCTGCTTGCAAATAGACACAAACCATAAAAATGCATACAATCACCATGCATAGTTAACCAAACTGTAATGAGAGATCAGGAGGATGCAATGAACACAAGAGAGGGTTGAAATCATCCACAAACTTATCTTATTTATCCAAAGGTTGATACAGTGCATTACAATGGCCAAGAGGCAAAAATTGCATTACAGTCTATATGGGAGGTCTAAAACTCCATGAATTCACCTGCCAAAGAGAAGAAGGGAGGGTGCAAAATAGAAAATGTCCAACCCTTTACAATGAGCCAAGCTCTTACCTTTATAGATGAAGTGAAGAGAGGAGAAGAAAAGGAGGAGGGAAATCTGATTTGGAAGCTCAACCACCAGCCATCAATGCCTGCAAATCCACCTACAATCTGTCAAGTCTGGCTCTCCATGTCTGTTTGGCGTGTTGAAGAAGGAAGAATGGCGGATCAAATCAAATCTGGGTAGTTGAAGCAATCAGATCATACATTAATGGCATGAAATATGTTTTCCTATTTTTCACCCACCTAACCTTGCCAAAATTAAAATTTCAGGCTTCCATGGCATAGAGGATGTCGAGACCTTTCCAAAAAGTCTTCTCTTGCTCAAATCTGAGCTTCCAGTCAAAAGATATGGTCGTCTTAAGATTTAACTATAATTCTGTGAAAAATGGCCCTAGAGTCTAAGAGCTCCGAAGGTCTGAAAACCCGAAAGTGGGCCTGGGGATGCTTTCTGCATTTTATGCCACTTAAGGATTGTGCACTTTTGAACATTTTGGCCCACCCATCCACTTCTGATAAGGGCCTGACACGTGGCTTTTCTGAGCGTTGACGGAGGTGCACGCTACTTTACAATTCTACACTTTTTCAAAACAAAAGCCAAAAAACCCAAAGCTCCTCCGACGACCTGCCTCCTACTTTGTAACTTTTCATTTGGAAAAAATCCTCTGTGGGCTCGTGGCCCCACAATTGTAAACTGTTCCATTTACAAAATTTGTAAAATTCCCAAAGTTTCCCCGACAACCTGCTTCCCCGCAGTTGACAAAGGCCTGACATGTGTCTTCTCTGGGTGTCGGCAGGCCATAACTTTTATACTTTGCCTTTTCAAAAAAAAGCCAAAATTTCAAAATGTCTCCGCAACCCGCCGACCCGAATTTCCTTTGGGCAAAATTTCCCTCCGGGCCCTAGCATTTTTCACTTATCAAAAGAAATCATCCCCAGGCTTGCACGGGCCCGCAATTGTAACTTGTGCCTTTTGTGAAAAGTGCAAAATGTCAAAATATCTCTCCCAAACCCCACAACCATAATTTTCCACTTTGGCAAAAAGTCTTCCCCAGACCCGTCGGCCCGCTTTTGGCAAAAAATCCTTCCAAGGCCCGCCCGTAACTTGCAAAATATGAAGAGTTAGAAGGACTTCTTTACATTTTTGGAAAGGGGAAGAAATTTCCTATCTGATGAAGATGTTTTTAGGAAACCCTAAGGGCTTAAAATATATAAAAAATCAGATTGAATCACAAAAATGGGGGAAAAGGGGGTTAGTTGACTAAAAAATAAGAGTGAGCTTATTTTAGACAATCACCCATATAAGTGGGGGAAAATGTAGACACTAAAACACAAATTTTGGGTAGTTATCTAGTCCTGATTACATACTACTATTCATATGAAATTCCTAAGGAAGAAAGTACTAACTAACCCATGTCTTTGGCCACCTTTCTTTTCTTTCTGTTGTTACTTTTAGTCTTACACCCTTACTTTCTCAATCTGACTTTTTACTCATCAACATTTGTCATCTTGGACATCGGCGCCTACCTAGGACACAAATGTCAAGTGCCCTCGTCCCCTCTAGGCGTCCCTATCCCCTTTGTACTTTACTCACACTTTTTAGGTCCTTTCTAGTCATTTGAGCATATTAGTTTTTTGGTAGTTGGTTGTTTCAGGGTTAATTACGAAATTCAAGAAAATAAATCATATAAATATAAAGTTATGTGATCATAATAAATGACCAAGCACTAAACATTAACTATCACCACCTAAGGTTGCATCCATCAAGACATCTAAGAGCTCCATTACATCCATCTAGCACCATCACAAGGGACACAAGGGATGGTTTTTGCATCACACTACATAGGAGGGAAGTTCATTCTATTCCATGCACACATCTATTACATTATACATCTAGCTACTTGCTCATTATCCAAGTGTGACACATCTAAGAGCAACCTAGGGCACAACTCCCCATGCACACACATACACAAATAACAACATTGGTTATGAGATGTAGTGTAGTGCTAGGTCATAAGTTCACCATTGTGACAACGGAAATTAGTCTGACCCCTCATTCTGCATCTGTCATTTTTGGTATTTGATGTCTATGTTAGGGTTTTGCAAGTTCATTCTTCATTGCAGGTTTCCAGCAACCTCGGTGTTCTTAGTGTGACCTCAAAGTGACCAAAGGAAACTAAAGGTGAACACCTTGCAACACCTCATAGGAGGTTTTCTGAGCATTTTCCTAGACCCAAGCACCCAGAAATAGGTCCAGTGCACCCATGGGTGCCCCTGTCCATCTCTAGGCACCCCAGTCTAGCCTGCTCCTCCAGATCTACATTTTTCTGGACTCTAGTGTGAAATTCATTGCTTCATATTTTCTAGTTTTCTAACTCTGTGCATTCTCTAGAACTCTACAAATCAGCTAAGTCATTTTATCTCTTCTTTACACTTAGGGTTTTTAATTTATTACTTAGTTTGCTTGGGTGTAATTTATGTATTTCATTGTTATTCATTGACTATTACAATAGCATATAGATTAGGCTCATAAATTACACTTTAGCTTAATCATCATCATGAGTGCTTCATTATGTGAAAATTCATATAGATTAAATACGTGTAATGTACTAGATTGGTTGGATAAAGCATTATATTATACTTGGTGTATTATTTTCAATATCATACATCATTGAGGGTCTTGAAGAAAGAAGTTATGTAACTAATTCTATTTCTCTTAATCATTTAATGCACTTTTAGATGTCCAGTTAATCATTTGAATGTTTTTTGGGACTAATACATTTGGATTGCACCATACTAGCATATATTTTCCAATGTGCCTATTGGATACTATCTACTTCTTTTGCACATTGGATTGCTTATTGCTTATCTTGTGTGTGTGGCCCTTATGTGTCCCTTTTTGCAGCATCAATAGTCTTACTTGTCATATGTCTATTTTGTGTGTGCAATACCTTTTGTGAATCTTGTATGTGGCCATCAGGCCTTTCTATGTAATGATGTGCATGACATGGTGCATGAATTTGTGTGTTTGTATGTTTATTGTGATTGATATGTTTGTGTGTTATGATCTACATCATGCACTCTCTCTCAATCACCTCAATATGTCCTATAACCAAAGCTTAAAATTACGAGATATCCTATTTCACATAGTGCTTTAGTGAGACATACGCCCTCTCTAGTAGTCCATTATACACACTCTCATATATCTAGACATTTTTTAGTTACTTTATGTTGAGCTACAAGTCTTTCTAATGTTTTGGCTAATTCCTCAAACATAAAAAAAATTTGCGCATAGTTTTTTTTATATCGAGATAAATTTGTGTGCCCCTATGTAAAAACATGGAGATAAGACCACATGCAATAGTATAGAGGATACGGATAAGGGTTTAATTACATGGTATTTTGGGAAGCACATGGAAAGAGTTGGAATTGAAAAGGTGCTGCATGAAGTACAAAATGAACGGTGCAAAGGGAACTACTAGTCAGTCATAGTTAGTGTAAGTACAAAGTGTGCACATAAAAAATAACTAACTAGTGGTGCACCCAACAAGAAAACAAGGCCCAGTTAACTGCAAGTTCAACCTCTACATTAAATTGGTAAATCTTATTCATGTAGAGCCTCAAATTTTCCATGCAAGACATACATGAATAATATAGTTACATGTAACATATACACTACCTCAACGTAAGAGTTAACTAATTTAAATTGAACTCAAGGGATATTTTGATGAAGGGAAATTCAGCGTTAGTATATATACCCCCGTGAGGGATTAATGTAAAAAATCTTAGGGATATTGTCTAAATAGTCCTGGACATCCTAGATATCATTGTAAGATAGAGTTTTGAATTAAATCTTGGATGAAATTTTGTGTCATTCTTAATGAAGAACAAAGTCTTATGGAGTTATTGTGTCATTCTTGTGCATAAGTATATTTTTTTGTGAATGTTTCTATTTTTATAGTGTAATGTTTTTGCTTCTATTCCATTTGTTGTAAAAACATTTCATATTTATGTCAAACATGATGTGGAATTGAATTATCTCACACTTCAGATGAGTGCACTGAGGCTTTTGCCTTAGTTTGGTAGGACAATGTAAGGTGACATTCTAACTTCCTGCATGCCATACACACACACAAGTATTAAAAGGTGGAAAAACTAGATGCATAACATTTTTGTTCCATTTTTAGAACCCATCATAATTGTGTTGGGATGGTGAAGTGGGTACAAGATGTTCCAAATCACACAGGAGAACATTGAGATTTGGAAAAGAAAAATCAAAGATTTCATCGAAAAACATCGTAGTTAGAAGAATATTTCTCAAAATTGCCCCTAGGACTTGGGTAGAAAATAATATATATGACCCTCTCTATGAGACATTCTTCAACAAACTTCCAGAAAATATTTATATATGATTAGCCACATATTGTATGAACAAATGTTAGAGTCTAGGAAAGAAGCACAAGTGGACTCTCAAACACACTAGGAAGCTAGTAAAGAACAAGCAACTTATACATGGGTCATTGGTTGCTAGTGGAAATGTACACTTCGTAGCTATGTCCTTGAATACATAGTATCAATGCTCTCTAGTGTTGATGAATTGGAGTTTAATTTCTTCTATGAGCCGTGAGGATCTTATTTGAAGTAATAATGGTGGATTTGGGAATTGAGAATTTCCATATGGACTACGAGATATCTTATTTGCATGAATGGTTTAATAGGATAGGGAAAGGAAGGATAATTTTGTTGTACCATGGATCCTTTACATGAGAAAACATTGAGAATGTTTTGTAATGAAGAATCTCAATGCAAGATGATAGTGATAAAGGAATTCTTCGTAAGGAATAATCAGCCTCAGGAACCACTAAGGAAAACATAGAGCATTGGTTATGGTAGGAAGGAGATAGGAACAATGAAGAAGGTTTGGGAAGATATGATGTGTGCTCTAGAATAAAAAAACTCTCAAGAGGATGATGATGTGTTTTGCAAGGTATGTTGCATCCTTTCCCACCCTTCCACACATGCTCATGTGATAGTATCTCCTAATAGATAATACCAAATTCTAATAGAAATTGATAGCAAAAGAGAGTTATAAAAAGAGAATGGAAAGGATGTGTTGTATAATAGTTTTTTGTTCTTGATATAACAAATTACACCAACACCCAAGAGGATAGTATTCACCCAAAATCTAAACACCCCTAAAGTGCATAAAATTAGGATGATGAGTAGTCTTTAAGCAACTCAAATAGCTTGTGACATGCAAGGAGGAGTAACTAGAAGTATCACGCCAATTCAACAAGTAGTAACATATCAGTTAGGTGGAATAGTTACCTATAAAAAACCTATTATCACTACATAAAGTGTAAGCAACGAAAGTAGTGGAAATTTTTTATTACCTATAAGTAAAACAATCGAGGAAAGAGTTGTGGAAGTAACACTACAAATGTTAGTGTGGAACATCTTTTATGAGATGTCTCTACATGTTTTGGAGTATCAAGGTGTAAGAAATGTTTTTGAGCATTTACACAAGTGTGATCTGATTTGGCACACAAAGGGAGTCACTTATCCTAAGTGTAAGGAAATTCATTATTCTACTACCCTGTTAAATCATATACACACTTGGTATACGAAGTAGGATCTGTGACAAGTTATTTTGGACTACAATCAACTCAAGGAGATGTTTTTAAAAGAGTTTGATATTCCAAAGATTGGGTATAAAAGTATTTCCACACTCACGGAAAGAAAGAAACAATTGATCTCAAAGTTGTCTTATGAGATCCATCCAAATAAACATGCACAATGGTTTGTTTGAGAATTTTTAAGCCTTTTAGACGCACCCTCTCTCGAAATACCTTCACATATACAAGAGAATCAATAAGCAGCTCTATACACAAAAGCAATTGGTAGTATAAACAATGGGGTCAATGCAGTCATGAAATCTTAGATGGAATCTATGGCAACTCAACTAGAAAATATTACTGAAAAATAATGCTACAGAGATGCATAATAGAATCTGTGCACAAATTATGAAGTGGAAGGCCATACCAAAACATATTTCCTTCTTCATAGTGTAAAATCCATTCTACATGTATGTGAGATATGTGAAGGAAGCCATGATGCCCATGGTTCCCATTACTTCAACAAGAATTCTAGATAAAGGTTTCAATCTATTCTAACATTTTTTATGTGCAAACAAATAATACTAGGAATTTTTGCGTAATTGATCAGATCCATGAAGCAAGATTAGTTGGGATAAGGATAACAATTGTGAGAAATAAAAATGAAGAACATGGAGGAAACACACAAGGATAAGGTGGATGAGGAGGTGGAATATTTCCTCCATGAACTTTTTTAAAATGTGGTTCACTTGATCATTACTAACACGACTACCCAACATTTCCAATTTTCATGCATTTTTCAAAGGAACATAAAGTTGAGGATTTTCCTAACCTTTATGTCTAATTAACTAAAATAGAAATTATTCTTGACTATTCTAGTGTAATCTAATACTATGCAAAGTAGTAAATAATAGCTAAATAATATAAAGAGAGTGACCCAAACAACTAAGTAAATAGAAATGTAAAACCCTAATTTGTAATTGGGGTTAGAAATTTCTTATCTAATTCGATGAAGGTGCGAGGATGTGTCGCAGTGTGAACCAGGAAAACATGAGGAGGAAACAACCACACAGAACCCTCAAACAGCACTAATTTGAGCTCCCTGACTAGATTATGGCACCTAGAGAGGGACAGGGGCACCTGTGGGCATCTTAAACTAAGATCAGGGTGCCCTCTTCCACGGAAATAGTCTAAAACCCTCCTCTAAGGTGTTTCTTGATGTTGGCCTTTAGTTTCTTCCTATCACACTATCTTTGTTGAACTGCATTGGATGTCGCTACAAACTCGAGATGAAGGAGAGACCTAAAAAACCCCAAGAAAATCATCATACGCCTAAAAAATTAAAGATGAATATGAAGGGATTGGACTGTCCTCAGCTGCCACAATGGTGTAATTACTAACTAATTTTTGCACTACATCTCAGACCCGATGTAGTTCTATGTATGTATGTGTGTAAACCGTGCACTACATTACTCTTGTTCCAATCGCACTTTGTGAAATAGTGAGCAATAACTAGATGTAGAATGTAATAAATGTGTGTATGGAAACTGTTATCCAAAATTCACCCCTCAAGGTAATTTTGATAACATGCATCAAATTCTTTAGTCTTAAGAAAATAGATTGATTTAAGGATCGAAATCATGTTTTTGGGGCCCCCTCGGCTTCCTTCTAACTCTCCCATCCAAGAAGAAAACCCAACGAGTTAGAAATGGTGAAAAAATTGCAAAAAACCAAGCTTGGGGCCGAAAAAATGAAGAAAATCGGCTAAGTCCTAGTCCGCGCAGCAGTTGGGATGTCGGGGCGTGAACCGGCCAAAAAGCCACCAGGCAGTCCGCACAGCAATTGGAGCAGTCGGGACAAAAGTACGCGCGGGACACGAAAAGCCGAAATGGCCGAAAAGTGGAAAAAATCGCCAAGTTTTGTTATCGCGCGGTTTGGGACATCTGGGCCATAGGTACGCGAGGGACGTGAATCGGCTGAAAAGCCGAAAAACAGTCCATTTCGGGCGGTTCGGAGATATTTGTCCCAGGCAGTCCGAGACAGTTGGGACAAAGGTACGCGCTGGACGCGAACCGGCCAAAAAGGTGAAAAGGCAGCAAAAGAAGGACAAGGAAGCCCGAATCGGCCGAAGCAGGAGATTTTCATTTGGGACATCCGGGCCAAAGGTATGCGTGGGATGCGAGGGACGCGAAAAGCCGAAACAGCCTACAGCAAAGAAGAAAAGTCAACGTTTGACCTGTGATACTTCAAACGGCCATAACTTTTGACTCCGAGCTCCGATTTTCATAAAATTGGACTTTCTGGAACGAGCACGACGTCCTCTACGCCACAAAAACTAGATTTCTTATTTTTAATGAGGTTAGATATATTTAACTAAGAAAAACATATTCGGCTCCAGTCAGTTAATGCTCATTCCCGTCAAATGACAGAAAATGCCTGTCAGACCCAAAATAGCTGCCCGCACTCAGAAGACCATAACTTTTGCATTTCTCAACGAAATCACACAAAATTGGTACCTTTGGAATCGTGGCTCCAAGACCGATGCACAAAAATCAAGAAATTCTATATTTGATGAAAAATTGTTCGAGATTATTTAGAAAACGTGGCTGGGTTCATAACAGTGTTTCATTTGGTGGTTGGGAGTGCAATTAAGAGGCATGGTCATCATTCTTTCTCTACTACAGCACCTGGGACAGTATGGGGAGAATTTTGCAAGTAATATATAATTATTTTACTCCATTTAATGCCTCTTACAAGTGGTTGAAGGATAGATTTCAGGATTTTCATTTTTCCCTTCTCTTTCTCTTCTCATTTTTTCTATAAATTGGAGTGTTGGGCTCATTGTAAAAAGGGGGTTTTTTTAAGATAGCAAGGCTCTGTCAAAATTGCTTTGTGAAACCAATGTGCTGCAGGCCCTTGTAGTGGACTCCTTACATGGTGATCCAGGCCCTTATCGTGTAATACATTGAACTGTGTGTATCATGAAGCAATAAAATATCAGTTTGTGGATATATCTTCCCCTGCTGTGTTTTCTTGCATTCTTCTTGCCCCTTTAATCTTTCTACAATAATATTGTGTCTATTATTATGTTCTTGCAGGGATCCATTATCATTGTGTATGCTTGGAATATCGTTGTGAATGCATTTTGCTAGATTATGGAGAATTGTCATCACCTCTTCTAGTGTGCACTTTGCCTCTGTATTTCACGCATTTGGAGACTACTCTCACACCCTCCTTTTCTGGTGTATCACCACTTTAGTGTAGCTTTCATTTTATGCATTCTCTCTCCCTAGAGTAGATTGTGGCAGGTAGTTTAGGAGCAAGAACCAGCTTTCTCTGGAGGTCTATCTCAAGTAGCAAGTCCCACAACTTGGAGATAGTACCCATGTTATCCAATAACACCGTGAGTTCAAGTATATGCACTTTTATAAACATTGGGGTGTTGTGATTTGGTGATAACAGAAACAATAGACTCCCCTAATATGAAGTGTGATGCATATGAACTAGCCTTGTTTGCCTTGTAATGGATATATATAGATGCAAGTGTAGCTTTAGGTGCCTTTGATGGATCTAACTCTAGATGGTGATAGTAAGTGTTAAGTGTTTGGTCCCTCATTATGGTCTCATAACTTTGTATTTATATGATTCTCTTGTTCTAATTTTGTAATTAACCTCGAAAAGGCTGACTACCAAAAAGATGGAAAATTTAAACAGATAGAAACTGCCCAAAAGGTACAAGTAAAGCTATTAACTAAAATTAACTAAACTAATGTAATAAAGTAATAATTAATTTTATCTAGGAGGACATATAAATATAGCTAGTAAGTATATTAAGACAACATGTAAATGAGATAATTAAATAAACTAGTGAAATTAGAAACCCTAATGTGCAATAAAGGAAAGGAAATAACTCAACTGATGACAAAAGACTATGAGACTGTGTCGCAGTTATGCACAGAAAATCAAAAAGTAGGGACGATTATGCAAGAGTGCTGAAAAGGATAGATCTGGATGATTTGTCTAGACTAGGGCACCTAAAAGAGGACTAGGGAACCCACGGGTGCTTTGGTAAGGAATTTGGGCACCATGATCTAGGAAATATGTCTAGAACTGGTGCTCACAGGGTCAGAAGGTGATCTAAAACCCTAACTGTCTGTCACATTAATTTTCTTACACTGCACCGTATGCTCTAAATATTCCAAAAGCAAGAAATAACCAGTAAAATACCAAAGGAAGTATCAAAACCCTAAAAAAATAAAGACTGCAAATGAATGGATCAGACTGACCTCAGCTGCCATAATAGTGGGCTTACTAAATTGAGCGTTGCACTACATTTTGGACCTAAATGTAGTTCTAGTGAGTGTGTGCATGTCGTGCCGTAGGTGCTCTTGTGTCAGTCACACTTTGTGAAATAGAAAGCAATAGGTAAATGTAGAAAATGTAATAGAATGTGTGCCTGAAATAGAATAGAATCCCTCCCCTATAAAGTGTGATCAGATATCCTAGCTTGTGCCTTGATGATGGAGCTATGTGGATTCTAATGCAATAGATGAATGCAACCTTAGATGGAGTAATAATAGTAGATGATGTTAGGTCCCTCATTATAGTCTCATAACTTTATATTTATAGGGTTCTCTTGCTCTAATTTTGTAATTAACCCCAAAAAGGCCGACCCCAAGAAAGATAAATATGAAAAATGACTAGAAGAGGCCCAAAAAGTGGTGGAAAAGTGCTAGAAGGATCGAGGTATGCCCATCTGGGACCAGGGCATCCATGGACACCCTAGTACTAAATATAGGTGCCCCAGCCGAGGCTAAATTAATGTGGTATGTCTGGAAATGGCTGGGCATATGGGTAAAATAGGTCACAAATTATGAAATAAAATAAATAAGATGGTCAAAGGATGGGGGTTAATTAGTACTTTCTTTAGTCAAGAACCTTCTAAATAGTAGTATGAGACTAGGATAAATAAAATGTTTAGAGTGCATGATTTTGTGACTACACAAAGTGTAAAGAGGATTAGGGCACCCAGAATAGGACCAGGGCGTTGTAGACACTAAATTTTTGTATCACTACCCTATTCACCCCATGTTTTCTCTCTTTCACCATGGTCACCCATTTAAATTTCCCATTTTCCTCTTAAATCCCATTTATTCAAATTTCCCGCTTTCCTACATTATCCCATCATTTATTTTTATTTCCTCTAATCCACCTTTATTCAAATTTAATTAATCCCTACTCATATTTATCCTAATCACATCTCATTTATTATCCCTGGAAATATTTATTAACCTATTTTATCCTCCCTAAGCACTCCTTTTATCAATCCCTAGGTTCTCAACCACGTTCATTAAATAATTCCATCTTCCCTATGTATTTATTTAATATTTTCCTACCTCCCATCTACCTTTATTAAAGGTTTTCCTATCCTCTACATCTATCCACTCATCCTATAAATACAACCATACCCCCTCTTTATTAGAGAGAGAGGGAGATATAAAAATATGTAATTTTGAGATCAGAAGAGGGAATTCTTTGAGAGCTTAAGTTCTTCTTGTGGATTTGTTTTGTTTACTTCTCATCTTCAAGCCTAGTCACCATCGACTTAGTTCTATCGTCGTCGACCCTATCTCAAGTTACCAAATCTATCCATTCTCTCACATCCTTTTGTTTCCACAGCTTTCACATATCAGATCCAGATCTAGTCTATTCTTTTGGTTTCCATCTTCAAATCTATATCTACCCAGATCTAGACACATAAGAGCTTGCAAGTCTATTTTGCAAGTTCCTCTCATCCATCCCTAATCGTCATCAATTGGTCATTTATAGCTTGGTTCATCATCGACCCAGCTAGGTATGATTTATTTTATGTCAATTTAGATCAAATATACTTCTATTATCGTAGATCCATCTTTTTAGTTTATGTTATCTCAGATTCTAGATTTTATATCAGATCTATATCCATTTACTTTATCTATCTTTATCAAACATGGGGGTTGACATCCGCATAAGGAATTTTACACTTCTCGGATCCAACTTCGTCAAGAAACTCCCATCTACAATCTAATCCATTTTTCTTTCTAGTTATCTTTGTTGTGCAGATTATCGAGCTTGCAATAAAGAGGAGCTATCTTTGTGCCCATACACATCATCATCATCATCTCGAGGTACTTTAAACCCTCGCATGTTTTGAGTTATTTATTTTGGTACTAGTTCACTAATATGAACAGGAACCAGGAAAATTTGGTCAATATTCAGGCATGCCCGGTGGGATGACCCTTTTAGGTGAGTCTCTTGCATTTCATTCATTTTCCACATTTCTTCTATTTTCCACTAACATTGTAAGTAGAGGCTTTTCTTAATCTTTTTTGTGTTTGAATTTTGGATTTCTTGGATCTTTCCCTTATTTTTCCTTTATTTTTAATATCAGATAAAACAAAAAAATCAAAAAACCAGGTACTCCCCCATTTTTCTTAGTTTCTCCTTTTTTGCATTGCATTTTCCCTTCTGTGTGTGCTTTTTCTCATAGAATCTCCATATTTGGTTTTTGGATTTAAAATGAACCTCTTACATTATTGCTTGCAAATATAGTATAAGTAGGGGTTTAATTGGTTACATTTTACATTTCTTCACACACATCCAAAAACTCTCATCAAATTTACACATCAAAATAATCACCCAATAAGAAATTTTTAGCAGTGTTATGGCCGTGTTTTAAATCATGTACAGACTTGGACCTCACATACCTTCGGGTATATTGAGGAATCCACAACCATAACTACCTGAACCAGCCTTAGATAGCCATCTCTTAGGTACCCTTGTTATCCACCTTTTATTTTTCTCACATTTCCTAATTAATCATGTTAATTAAAACCTTGTTACTTGATTTATTTGTTAACAAATTTCATAAACAGATCTTTTCCCATTTCATGCCTATTACCACCCCTTCTCAAGAGGGTACAACACAACAATATAATATATCCAATGACATTCCTTCCTTGAAAAATCTTGAGACTTCGCCTTGGGTCTCCCATCCTTGTGTTTCCATGGCCTCTTAACCTTGTTAAGACTATGTCATCCAAATTGATCCCCCTTTTGAAACCAATTCTCCTATCTATCATCATTATATTTCCCCTCGACTGATCACATTGCCATCTCCTGCTCCTTTAGAAACTCTTGGGCCTCAATATAGCCCCATTTATGACTTCCTATTTTTTAGATCTCCCATGATCTCTTAATCCTATCAATCCACTCAATTGGTGGATCATATTCCACCCCTGTCACCTCATATCAACATTATCCCTACTTCATCTGATATTATCATGAGAATGCCTATCCAATCATCCAAATCTACTAACATTCCTACTTCTCATGTGCCTCAACAATAAAATATTTCCATCTAATCCCCACTGTCTTATCATGTTCCTACTTTCCAACATCACATGTTCCCCCAACCAACTCAATCTCCACCCCTTAATTATATCCAATCTTATCAAACATTCCCTTCAACTTTAACATATCCCCAAGCTTCTTTACATTCTTATCCATCCACTTCTCATGTTGTTCAACCACAACCATCTACCTCTTACGCGGTGCCTTCACGCAAAAATTTTAAACCATCTTCTAATTATACCCCCTTGTGGGAATCTTACAGTTCGATCTTTGATAAGTTGATGGCAGTTCACCTTATCACATTTCCTCTCATCCGACATATAAACAACTCGCACCCCAAACACTCTTGGTATCATGAGGTTCACTATTGTAAATATCATCGAGTCATGGGTCACGACATCAAAAAGTGTCATTCTTTTAAATATCGTGTTCAAAAATTTATAAATCAGGGGGATCTCTAAATAGAAAATTCTTTCTCATATCTTAGCCAACCCCTTGACATCTTCAAACACCCATTTCCTAATCCACCATCGACAAATCAATTTCCACCTTCCACATATTACAAATTTAACCCTTATGCAGTCAATACTATACATCAAACACCTCCATCCTTACATATCTCATCTACCTCATCATTTACCCCTACTTTAGACATTGTGCCTACGACCTCTTCAATATCTACCTCCATATATACATCAACCATATCCACAACTACCACACCTATCACATTAACTTCTACCACTTGTTATACACCTACATCTATTCCCACCTTTACCACATCCACATTGACTTTGACTATACCTACCACTTCATCCACATCTATCATGCCCCAACCTATCATATCTAACCCCTTATCCACATCTATATCAAACAAACCTATCATTACATCACTTATATCCTTAAACATCCCAATTATACCCACCTCCCTATCTATCCTAACTACCTTTATATCTACCACATCAAAAAATTCACTTATGTCTACCTTGAAATCTTTATCACATATACCTACATCTTTTCTCATGGCCACATCACCTATTTTATCCCAATATTCTACACTTAATCCTTCAACATCTACCATTTCCACATCTATACCTGTTACCACACTAATCACATATTTTCAATTTGAAAACATATCAATGATACCCCTTGAAACATTTATGAAACAAGCACCCCCACCTAAGACAAAAAAAAAGTGTATTCATGTCTCCTCTACAAAACCAATTGTTTCCACATTAATCAATCCAAAAACTACACAATCCACATCTCATATAGACCTCATTAATCACATCATACAAATGCCTCTTTCTCCATTAGTATCCACCCCTACACCAAAATATTCATATCCTCTAGTTGAGATTATTGTCATCCCTGCCAAGAGTAAACCTTCTCAATCAAAACCTAAGACTCTTGCTAAGAATCCCCAAATGTATCTTATGCATCCTCGTCATAAGTTAGAACTTACCTCTCCTCAAAAATCCAACATCACAAAATCCATCCTAGGAACACCCCCATCTATTTAAATGCCAAGTCCTTCATCTAAGTTATCTCCCAATGTTCAATCCAAATCCAAATAATATAATCCTTTTCAAAAATTTGATTCATCTTCTAAGACATCTAATTTACCCATCCAATCTACATTCACTCATTCCCCTAAATCCAAGTCAAAATATCCTATCAAAATCCACAAGAGTTGTCTTCCTCCCAACACTTCAATTGGGTCCTACGCAGATACCCTTCGACATTTAATTTGAATATCTGACATCACACTTCCTCTTATTAAATATTTTGATCTTAATAGTAAAAAAACCATCATGGTTTGATCTCAATATCATTTGCACCTATCATCGTACCCCGGGTCATGACACTGAGCATTGTAAGGCCCTCCAAGATATCATCCTTGATCTCACTAAGGATGATGAATTTATCATCCAAGAGGATCTACCATATCCATCCACAAAAACTAATCCAATTACTATTTCTAAATCCTCGTCCATCCAATTTTCGAAGTCTCCTCCTTCATCCACATCATCACTTATAATCTTTCCTCTGCATATCATTCCTCCTAAGGAGGGTTCGTCCTTTGTTCATCGATACTATTTTCCTTCCCAAATCATCCATATAATCCCACACCATATATCCAATCCATATCCAAAGTTTATCATCGATATTCCTTTTAACAATCCCATCCAATCTCTATTTGACATCAACTATCTCATCCACATCTAAGTTGCCCAATTTGATATAGTCTCTTTCATTGGGGGAGCATCTTCCCCTCTGTTATTTATCCTCTTACGTATCTTCTTCCTCATCCACACATCCTATCCATCCAATGACTCCGTTGATGTTGAGGGACTTCCTTATTAATTCATCCCCCTATCCATCCAATGACTCCCTTGATGTTGAGGGACTTCACTCTAGGATCAGTCTACCATTACGGATTAATTCCTTTTCACCCTTAACATTGTTTTATTTACCTGATTTCAGTCGATATCAATCCCATTTCATCTTGATCTCATCTAGTTTATTGTCTCATCTTTTTCAACCAATCTACCTATCATCTTATTCTCATCCTAAGTCCACCTTTGTGGCCATATTGTGTGCCCTCCTCTTGTGGGGCACCATCTTCTCATCTGAAGTCCACCTTTGTGGCCATATTTGTGCCCCTCTTGGGGGCACCATATTTTCATCCTAAGTCCACCTTTATGGCCATATTTGTTCCCTTCTTGGGGGCACCATATTCTCATCCTAAGTTAACCTTTGTGGCCATATTTGTGCCCTATTTTGGGGGGCACCATATTCTCATCTTATGTCCACCTTTGTGGCCATATTAGTGCCCTTCTTGGGGGCACCATCTTCTCATCATAAGTCCACCTTTATGGCCATATTTTTGCCTCACTTCATGGAACCATATTTCTCCATCATAAGTCCACCTTTGAGGTTATATTTGTGCCCTTCCCTTAAGGGACCATCATTTCTCATCCTAAGCCCACTCTTGTGTTTTATCATTTCATACCTTTACTGCTCACTTCCTCATTTTCGAGGTGTTGCGTATATTTTATCATATCCATCTCACCAAATCTTATCTAATCTATCTTGTGGAAATATTATTATCTACCCCCCTCATCCAAAGGTCCACCTTTGTGGCCATATTCATGATTCCCTTGTGGGAACATTTTTGCTCATCCAAAGTCCACATTTGTGGCCATGTTTGTGCCCTTCTTGGGGAAACCATATTTTCATCCTAAGCCCACTTTTGTGGCCATTCATTTGTTCGTTAGGGACACATATTTTCTTCGCTTTACTCAAGAATAACACATATCTTTTACCTTTACTCATCTATATCATTGTATCCCATATTTTGCAAGCTGTCAGTCTATCCTATGAACGCCTTTAATGTTGGTGACCTCACCTTTAAAATAAAATCATAATTTTACTACTCAAGAAAGGAGCCAACGTGGAAAGTTTTTCCCCCAATTGGATTAGACCATACATTATCAGACATAAGTATGGGTTGAGATCCTATTACTTGGCCTCCCTTGATGGTAAACCAGAAGTGGAACCACTTAACACATAACACTTGTGACCATTCTATTGTTAGCATACCTACCAGTAAGCACTTAGTCATATCCTTAGATCATTCCTCCATCATTAGCCTCTTCAATCTATAATTGTAATGGTTTTTGAATTATGTGGTCTACCGTCACTTTCCTAAACATGACCTTAAATATGGGCATCTTGGCTCTGCCCATAGAAGTTTTACTTATGGATAGGTTCTCCCTCTTTGGTGAGAACTCTATGATCATTACATTCATCACCCTCTTTTTTACCTCTTAGAACCACGCTAAGGGTCTTAAAGGTGTCGTTTGTACATCCATTATCCCCTCCTAAGTGATCTACCTAGCTATTCCAAGCTCTTCCCCATGTAAAAGTCAAAATTCATGGATGCTTCCTATCAAAATTTCAAAGTTATCAACGAAAAATTGCTCCCTCAAAGGAAAAATGTTCATATCAAAAAAATAGAATGCTTCAAATCAAATGAAATAAATAGACCGATCCCTCGAAGGACGACTATCATGTATATTATTCTTGCCATTGAAATTATAAATGTATAAAGTATACCATACCCTCAAAGGATAGATACTCTCTTATATCATGTCATCGAAGGCTTCCTGCACATGATCAACATTATATTATATTAGCATCCTAAGAAAGATTCCTTGCATTGAACAAATTTCTCATAACAAACTTTCCGCTTGATCAGTTTGCTCTCTTTCCCATACCTAGAGTTGGGGAGTATGACATAGGGAAATCCACTTATGGAGAACCCTCTTCCCACATACAAGTTACTATTATCCATAATTCCACCTCCCCTTTCAAAACAGATTAACCTATAGGTATAGGCATTGATAGTTAATGGGGAGCAGTTTATAGGGTATTGGAGCCAGTTTTGTTTTAATGGTTAAGTTGGAGAAATGTACAGATTGTCACCTCATTGACGTGTTTTAACCACCATCTTGACATGCGTCAACCATCTTCTTGACACGCATCAATGCCCCTTTGCTGTCGTCACCT
The DNA here is from genome assembly GCA_019776745.2 of Taxus chinensis. Classification (NCBI taxonomy): domain Eukaryota; kingdom Viridiplantae; phylum Streptophyta; class Pinopsida; order Cupressales; family Taxaceae; genus Taxus; species Taxus chinensis. The sequence continues at coordinate 199,449,138 of CM034146.1, read as the reverse complement.
ACATCTCATTAGGGATCCCTTCTTGACCGTGCATCAACCATTCTGTTCTCATGTGTCAACCACTAATTTTTAACACATGTCACAGCTTTCCTCCTAAGTCCTGCATCTTATGAAAATTTCCTCTCTATCGTGCTACAATCCTTCTTCCCTTTCCATAGCATCATCCCTCCTTCCCCGTCATGCCCCTTTTCTATCAAGTGTGAAAAAATTCCATCTTGACGCGTGGAAACCTCTGCTCGCTAAATCGGGTGACAACATTTCTTCTTATTGTGCAACAAAGTGATTCCCTCCATCGACGATGACCATACTTCCCATTCTTGTCGGGCATTAGTTGGTGGTTCCTTTCAGGCATCAGCAAGTAGTTTCAGATATGACCCAACATTAATGGCATTATACAAGGTAGATAAATAACCAGATTAATGAATTATGACACCCATGTTTTTCGTGCAAGAAAAGTACCATTAGAAAGTGAACCGATATGGTCATCCATAGCTCTATATAAGAAATTAAAGAAGGCTATCGGTTGGTAGCTTCCCTTTCTCTATATACATAATTTTTCCCTCATTTGAGAGAGGAGACATTTTAGAATGTAAAAAAACTTTGCCAAAATTGTTCCAACACTCTTGTGAGCCGCAAGCCTCAAATTTATGCATTTTGTAAATGATTTTTACCTTATGATTATATTGTAATGGATTGTACATCATTTTAAGCAATAAAATTGGTATTTTGTGGCTTTTATTTCCATAGCTCGAGTTGTATTGCATGTTTTTCCTTTCATTTCCTTTTTAACGTATATTGTACATGCTATCTTCTTTTATATTTTTCAAATTCGTTGTGCTCCATGAAATTGGGAGTTTGAATGTGTTCTTTGAACTGTAGCACTTTTGTCTACCCTCTTCTACCTCATTTTCTTCCATTTTCACTCTCTAAGGATATCTCCAACCCATTTTCTTGGTGATATCACCTCCCTTAGTTTAGGATTTTTATTTTCTCATATCTCTTTCTTCCCTGGTCCCTTGGAAATTCTAGGTTATGGTGTTAGAATAGTCCCGCATTTCCCTTTCTAGGAGTAGTTTTAGCATTAGAATAGGTAGAAGAACCAACCTTCTCTAGAGGTTTGTATCAAATGTAAGATCCCACACCTTGAGACACTTATTTGTAAGCATTCAAAGGGTACTATAATTTTACACTAACAGTTACATCTTAAAAACCCTTTATTGTGTTAACATTAGGTTTATGAGCTTATTTCATCCATCTTTCCCCCTTGATCTTTGGAATAACTAACTATCGCTGGTTAGGTGTTAACACTTTCTTTAACTGCATGTGCATTACGTTATCAGGATCTCTTTCTTGTTTGCCTCCAATGCAGTTGGTGGCATCATTTCCTCATGTATTCCTTGATATGATGTAGTATCGTTCGTACCCTTTGGTCACCATCTATTGAGTCACATTCCTTTTGTTCTATCTAATCTAAACCTCTATATTCCATTCCTTATCTATTATCCTAACATCAATTCCTAACATCAATTCTACATCATATGATCCATAATTTCATCTATGTGTGACTTATCTTATCTCATCTCATCCAAATCTCATCCAATTTGACATCTTATCTAATCTTATTGATCTATCACATCTTATCGATCTATCACATCTTATCGATCTATCACATCTTATCCATCTAATTTGATCAATATCTAGTATCTCATCTCATCCAATATATTGTCTCATCCATCATCCTATCACACCTTATCTATCTCATCCAATCTTATCCAATCTATCTCATCCTAAGTCCACCTTCGTGGCCATTATTGTACCTCTCTTGGGGCACCTTATTTTTCACCCAAATTCCACCTTTGTGGCCATATTTGTGCCTCTCTCCAGGCACAATATGTCTCATCATCCATGTCTACTCTCAAAGTCCACCTTTGTGGCCATATTTCCCCCCTTGTGGAATTTTATATCATCACTTTTTCATATTTTGCCTTTTCGACCATTTTTGTGCCCTGTGCTAGGGCATCATTATTTTAATCCTCGTCCTTTGTGGATGCATACCTTTCAATATATTCCTCATGTATGAAGGATTTCACATTATTTTCACATTTGGTTGTGTATAATTTTGATGTGTGCCTATCACCCATTGGTGCCCATGAATTGCATCAATTTGAGTGGTTTCCCATTGTATTCCCTCCATTTCATAGTGATTTTCGCCCACTCACTGGTCTGTAGAAAATTATCGCCATCTCCATTGAGACCATCCTTTGTCCCCTACCGAAGTGATATTAGAATCACTACCATAGTTTCTATTGTTTTTTAAAATCCTTCTTGCTTGGGGCATTATGCCTCAATTTCTCTTTCTCATTCTTTCCATCCTTCTCATCTATCTATTTCAAACTTGTGATCAATTCCCTGTCATATCATCGATCCCTAGTTTGATGGGGGAACACCTCATCAATAATATTCCATCATCAATCATCTTGTCAATCCCTTCTTGTTTTAATATCATAGCTTGCCCAATGCAAACCACTTGAAAAAAATGAGAAAATGTAGACACCAAAATTTGGTATTGTTACCCTCTTCACCCCGCATTTGCTATCTTTCACCATGGTCACTCTTTCAAAATTTCCCTTTCCATTTTAAATCCCGTTTATTCAAATTTCCCACTTTCCTACATTATCCAATAATTTATTTTATCCCCCCATAATTCATTTTAATTCACCCATAATTTCATTTAATTAATTCTTAATCATATTTATTATCCTAATCACATCCTATTTCTTATCTCTAAATCCTCATTTAATATTTTCCTCCACGTTTTATCCTTTCTATGCCCTCAACCACCTTCATTTAATAAATCAACTTCCCCTTTGAATTTATTTACTCCTTCTAACCTCCCACCTACCCATTTCTCTTCCCTATGCAACCATAACCTGCATAAGCACCTTAAAACTCTAATCTCACCTCATAAGTGCCTCATCTTTTGAGTAAGCAACATTTCCACTACCCAAAGGGACGATTCCATGTAGTTGGTGGTAACCCATCCAGGTCGTTGTTGACCCTATAAATACACATATACCTCCTCTCTCCAAAGAGAGTTAATTTTTGGGAGCTTAGGTCTTCTTGCACGTTTTTTGTGTTTACTTCTCATCTTCAGGCCGAGTCATCGTTGAATTATCATAATCTCCATTGACCCTATCTTGAGTTATAAAATCTATAAGTTCTCTAGCATCCTTTCTATTTCCACAAATTTCTCATATCAGAACCAGATCCAGTCTATTTTTCTAGTTTCTATCTTTAGATCTATATCTACCTAGATCTAGCCACAGAAGAGCTTGCAGGTATGTTTTGCAAGTTCTTCTCATCCAGACCTAGCCACCATTGACTAGTCATTTACAGTCCTAAGTCATTGTTGACCTAGTTAGGTATGGTTTATTTTATGTCAATTTAGACCATATCTACTTATATTATCTTAGATCCATATTTTCAGTTTTTGTTATCTTAGATTCTACATTTGATCTCAAATCCATATCTATTTATGTCATCTATATTTATCAAACACGGGGGTTGAAATCCATAGAAGAAGTTTAAAATTCTTAGAAATGACTTCGTCGGGAAACCCCCATCTACCATCTAATCCATTTTTCTTTCTAGTTATCTTTGTTTTGCATATGATTGAGCTTGTAACAAGGAGCTATCTTTGCACCCATTCACATCATCATCGTCATCTCAAGGTACCTTAAACTCTCGCACGTTTTGAGTGACTTATTTCTTTTAGTACCGGTTCACTAATTTGAACAGGAACTGAGGAAATTTGGTCAATATTCTTATATATTTTATATTTTTCCTTTTCAACCATTTTTGTGCCCTTTATTGGGGGCCCATTATCGTTATTCTCATCTTCTATGGATGCATACATTTTCACTCAATTCCTCATGTATGAAGGATTTCACATTATTTTTACATTTGGTTACACATAATTTTGATGTGTTCCTATCACCCATTGGTGCCTACAGATTACTTCCATTTTATTGGTTTCCCATTGGATTCCCTCAATCTCTCTATGATTTTTTCCCACTCACTAGTCCGTAGGACATTACCATCATCTCCATTGAGATTATCCTTTGTTCCTTACCTCTCAGTGATATTGTAATCACCGCCATAGTTTTTATTGTTATTTGAATCCTTCTTTCTTGGGGCATCTTATATTATCCCCTCATCTTCTTTTCTCATCCTTTACATCCTTCTCATCTATCTCTATCAAACTTGTCATCAATTCCCCTTTGTATCATCGATCCCTGGTTTGAGGGAGATAACCTTATCAATCCTCTATCATCCTTAGTCTTAATTCTTCATCTCTCATCGTTTTTGTCTCACGCCTTTCCCAATGTAAACCAATCAAAAAAAGGGGCAAATGTAGACACCAAATTTTAGTGTCGCTACCCTCTTCACCCCGCATTCGCTCTCTTTCACCATGGTCACCCATTCAAATTTCCCCTTTCCCTCTAAAATATCATTTATTCAAATTTCCCACTTTCCTACATCATCTCATCTTTTATTTTATTTCCCCTTATTCACCCTTAATCAAATTTAATTAATACTGACTCATATTTATCCTAATCACATCCCATTTATTAACCTCTTTTATCCTCCCTAAGCACCACATTTATCATCCCTAGGTTCTCACCTACCCTCATTTAATATTTTCCTATCATTTATCCTCCCTATATGCTCCATTTTATCCCCCCTAGGACCTCATTTAATAATTCCATCTCCATTTGGCCTCGATTTGAGATTTTTCTTCCATTCGACCACCTTTTATTAATCCCTGGGTTCTCAACCACCTTCATTAAATAGTTACATCTTCCCTATGCATTTATTTAAAATTTTCCTACCTCTCATCTACCTTTAGTAAATGTTTTCCTATCCTCCAAATCCATCCACTCATCCTATAAATATAACCATACCCCCTCATTCTTAAAGAGAGGGAGAGATCGAAAAGAGCAATTTGGATATCAAAAGAGGGAATTCTTTGAGAGCTTAAGGTCTTCTTGTGGATTTTTTGTGTTTACTTCTCATCTTCAAGCCTAGTCGTCGTCAAATTAGCCCAATCGTTATCAACCCTATCTCAAGTTATCAATTCTATCAATTCTCACGCATATTTTTTGTTTCCACAACTTTGCCATATCAGATCTAGATCTAGTCTATTATGTCAGTTTTTGTCTTCAGATCTAGATATACCCAGATCTAGCCATAGAAGAGCTTGCAAGTCTATTTTGCAGGTTCCTCTCATCCAGCCCTAGTCACCGTCGACTGGTCATTTATAGTCCTAGGTTATCGTCGACCCAGTCAGTTATAATTTATTTTATGTCAATTTAGATCAAATATCCTTCTATTATCTTAGATTAATCTTTTCAGTTTCTGTTATCTCAGATTCTGCATTTTATATCAGATCCATATCCATTTACTTTATCTATCTTTATCAAACACGAGGTTAAGATTAGCATAAGGAAGTTTATACTTTTTGGAACCAACTTTTTCAGGAAACCCCCCATCTACCATCTAATCCATTTTATTTCTAGTCATATTTTATGTCATGTCAATAGGTGCCTGGGGTGCCCTAGTAAAAAGTAGAAAAACACAAAATGACAAAACAAACTGGGTGAGTGTAGGTGTAAGATCAAAAATATGATAGCAAGCAATGTAAAAATGTCCAAAGACATGGGTTAATTATTACTCTTTTCACTAAAGAACCATATGAATAGTAGTATGAGACCGAGACTAAATATTGACTCAAAGTGTGTGATTTAGTGACTAATTTTTCTCCCACTTTATGTTGGTGAGCCTAATAATCCATACCCTAAAGTAGATAGATATGTGTACCTAATAATCCATATAGAGTGATGTAGAAACTTGCCGAAGGACTAGAAAAATCATGGAGTGACAAAAAGATAGATGGAATGTGGAGACTAAAGAAAAAGGAACAAATGTACCTGATCCATGATGAGACAAAGGGTGTAGAAAGTATATCCTATAACTGTCAGTGTAGTGTCATTTTTTTGGGTGATCTCATGCCACTCTGGTCGAAGAAGTGAAGGGAGAAAGTTTTGATGTTCCTCCATCCTATAACTACTTCCCTAAGACTATAAATGAACAGATCTTTGTACTGTCTAGTTTTTTGGGAGATCTAATGCCATTAGTTTGAAGAAGTGTAGGGAGAAAAGTATAATGTTTTATCCAACATCTACCTACTCCCCAAATTATTTGTGTAAGGGGTTCATAGACTTGTCCTACAACCCGCTCATTGTAACTTGAATCAGAGTTCATGTAAACTATGACTGAACCCACTCTGTTGTATAACTACATTGTGTCATGGACTAAACTATAGACTGAACTCTAAACTGGATTGTATAATGTATTGTATTGATACCATGTGTAAACCCCAAATGATGCCCCCCTCTTTAGGGGTGCATGTGAGATCGCGGATAGGAGAATGCGGCCCCAAAATAGGTCTGAACGCATAACTAAAAATCTACCCTACATGAGTAAGGGAAATTTCTTGGTATAGACCAAGGTATACACAAACAAGTGGCTAGAAAAAAAGTGTTAGTATGAACAAGCATACATGTAGCGAACAATTACAAACAACAATCATGAGTAAACAATGTAAACACCTAAGGAGATAATTATAGACCATGCAAAGTGGGTTGTAAACATGGGACACCACTCACAGTGTCACAAGACACTTAAGGCCATCATGGCTATAAACAAGCAAGTGTGTTCTCACAACAAAGGGAAAATCCCTACAAACAATAACAAGCAATAATAAAAAAATAAAAAAGTATGGAAGCAAATATCCTTGCATAATAAATGATGCACATGAAGCACATGTTAGCATGTTATAAAAATATGAAGTATGTCAAAGCATATATAACCTAATAATAGAAATTTCTAGTTATAAAATGAAACAATGTCTCATGTAGTGTATGAATGTGGATGCCCCTAGTAGGTAGTGTGTGTTAAGCATTGGTACTGCGTGTAGAAGCTCTATATCTATGATCATAACTAGAAAAGGACGTGAAGAAGCATGTGTGTATGGTAAAGACAATGACATAGAAGAGATCCATCTAGCATGTGTAATAATACAAACATGTACAAACAAGTGTAAGGAATAGTAAATGAAACCATGAAATGCATTATGTTGTGGATGGATGGAATGGAATGTAGTGTGGATGATAGGAGTCGTGTGCCTCCCTGAGTGAATGGAATTGTATGCAGTGAGGTTCATTTAGTATGCCCCTTTAGCAGTCAAGAATGAACCATAAATGAGAGTGTGTCATTGGGAAATGGTTGAACTATGTGTTTTTTGTAGCACGTTGTGGTGAATGTTCATATTTGGTGATGATATGTGACCTATAAATGATGTATGAAGATGTGTGATGATGTAGCCTAAAGTGTATATCACGATGAAAAGATCGAAGGAGGTGGTGATGTAGCCTAAGACGTATACCACTACAAGATGAGGGAATAAGTGATAATTTATCCTATAGTGTATGCCAACCTAGGAAGATCGAATAGAGGGAGATGGTGATGAAAACATGGTCTAAAGTGTATACCATTATTGATGTATACCCTCAACATCCAGTATGGAGTGGTGATGTAGCCTAAAGCATATACCACTAAAAGATGATGAGATGTGTGACCATTTAGCCTATAGCGTATGTCATTAACCTAGTAATATCGCATTTATATAAGGGTGAATGATGAACGTGTGAGTGTGACAAGGTCCATTTTTTATGTATACCCTCAATAGTCCAGTATGGACCATGAGACTAGAGTGTGTTATTGGGTAGTGAGTGCAATGCGTACTATTAGATGTGTGTAGTATATGTGATGATGAGATACGACCATGTGATGTGTTAAATGCATAGTATGTATGAAATTTGAGATGTGTAAAACCTATTATGCAATGTGTGGAGTTCATGTGTGTAAAACGCCCTCAACAGTCAATTTTGAACCGAAGTACAAGAGTATGTCATTTGGTAATGATAATATAATAGTTTATCAAGGTGTTTAATATCACTCAAAGATATGAAATATGAAGCACAAAGTGTAATAGTAGGAAATGATAGCTAATTGGTGATGCTATATGGGGGAGAATAATAAGTGTGATGCCCGTCGAATGTGTAAGAGATGGAGATCTATCCAGACATGGAAGAAAAATCATGCCATGGTGGTGGATGTGGAAACATGTTAGGAGTAGTTGGTGAATCAAAATAAGTTGTGAGTAGTAAGATACAAAGGGAAATTGCTTTTTGTGATGATGAGTATGTGAAATGGTATAAACCTCGAGAGGAGATGTAGAAGGAAAAAAATAAATGAGTTGAGGGTGATATCTGAGGCCAAGTCTAGTGGATTGTATTGGAATGGAAAAAGGTTCTTTGACTCCTTTTTCATGTTTTCCTAATCCATTTCCATTGAAACCGTAGCAGCGTAGGTACCTATATCTAGGGCCATATTGTTCGAAGTTAGGAGGAGAGGTGGCCAAATTATGGGCTTTATGTGAATGATCAATATTGTTGCAATAAACAAATGGAGAGGAATATACTAATGCTTCATAAACCACACCTTGATATAAAAATTTAATAAGCACATGAAGGGTTGAAGGGACCACATTCATAGCATGGATCCAAGGCCGTCTGAGGAGAAGATTGTAGTTAAGATTGTTAGGCATGACATGGAATGTGATGGAAAAAGTGCATGGCCCGAGAGTAATGGGAAGCGTGATTGTACCTAAGACTCATTTAGGCATATTATCAAAGCCACGAATACAAATAGATGATGGAGTTAAGGAGGCTTCAGATAGCCCAAGTTACATCAGGAACATGAGATTACATATGTTAAGGTTGGATCCATTGTCAACTAAATCTCACTTAACCCCTATGTTATTGATACAAAATTGAATATAAAGAGGGGGATTCATTACTTAAGATAGACTGAGAAGTGATTTTTTCAGATGTAAACATGATATACTCTCCATTGATAGATAAAGCAGTAGTGAACCTATGGTATAGATATTCAGGATAAGTGTGAGGATGAATATAAGTGCTAGCCAAAAATATATCCGAGTTTATTTTGACAATCAGGATTATCATGCAAAAAGGCATGGAGAGAGACCTCCATGGTGAAAGGACCCTAAGATAATGAGGCGGAGAAGAAGAGAGGATCCAAGAGTGCTCGAATGACAGGTTCACCAAAATGATTAAACTAAAATGGAAATTCTTCTTGACCTATTTAGTTTAATATAATGTTATGCAAAGTAGTAAATAATAGCTAAATAAATAAAGGAAATGACCCAAAACACTAAGTAAATTAAATGTGAAACCCTAATGTACAAAGAAGGGTTATAAGGAGCTTAGATGATTCGACGAAAGTGTGATACTATGTCACAGTGTGAACTGGGAAAATAATGAGGAGGAAATGACCACATAGAAGCTATAAAAAAGTATAGATCTAAGATTTCTGGCTAGACTATGGCGCCTTAGGAGAGGGATGGGGTACCTGGGGTGCCCTAGTCTGAGATTTGGGTGCCCTGTGCTATAAATAGTCTAAAACCCTCCTCTAAGGTGGCATTAGATGTTTTTCTATAGTGAAGTCTTCACTTGTCACACTATCATGTCTATCCATTGAACTGCGCTAGATGTCACTGGTAAACCGGTAATTAGAAGAGACCTGTAAAACCCCAGCCAAGCATCAAAACCCTAAAAAATTAAAGATGCATATAAGGGGTCAGAATGTCCTCAGCAGCCACAATGGTGGACTTACTAACTGACCGATGCACTATCTCATACCCAATGTAGTTCTATGTGTGTGTGTGCAAATTGTGCCCTATTTTGCTCTTGTGTCAATCGCACTTTGTGAAGTAGCTAGACCAATAACTAGATGTAGAATGTAAATAAATGTGTGTATGGAAAAAATAAACTCCCCTCCTATGAAGTGTGATGCAGATGAACCAGCCTTGTGTGCCTTGTGATGGAGCTAGATGGATGCAAATGTAGCTTTAGGTGTCTTTGATGGATGTAACATCTAGGTGGTGATAGTAGTTCCTTAGTGCTTGGTCCCTTATTATGGTCTCATAACTTTATATTTATACGGTTATCTTGTTCTAATTTTGTAATTAACCCCAAAAAGGTCGACCACCAAAAAGATAGAAATCTCAAATGGCTAAAAAGTGCCCAAAAGGTGGCAATAAAGTAGAAAAAGGATCTGGGTGCCCTGAATGGGATAAAGGAGCCTGAGGTTCCCCTGGGCCTGGACCCTAGTCAAAAGTAGAAAAACATCAGAATGACAAAACATACTGGGTGAAGTATGGTATAAGATCGAAAATACGACAACAAGCAATGTAAAAATGGCCAAAGACATGGGTTAATTATTACTCTTTTCACTCAAGAACCATATGAATAGTAGTATGAGACTGGGACTAAATATTGACTCAAAGTGTGTGATTTAGTGACTATAAGGTGCTCATGAAAGAAAAGAGTGAGAAGGGCACGGGGATGATCACTATTTTGTGCAACTACTTAGATTATTGTAAACCAAAGGTTACCACACCAAGGAGCAATCCATCACCCAAAGACCAAATCACCACCAGAGGATCTGTAGCACATGCGTAAGATTTTGCATCCCCTTTGGAGAATATAAGGCATGGAGAGATTCATGTTTAAATATTCTACCTTGATGGAAAATGTTAAAAAAGTTCTTCAAGAAACTAAGGAGCTAGTTTGAGAACTCTAGGGTGAAATTGAATTCCTAAGGGAATATGTGAGACTCGTGAATGAAACACTAGGGAGTTCATGGATTGAAAAAACAAAAAGGGATGAATTCAAGGAAGTGTTCATAGTTTTGTGAACTAAAGGATTGATTTCACTGCTTACCCATTAGTTAACTCATTATATTCAAAATTTAGTACATGGAAAACATTTGGGTCATGTGCAAAACAAGAATATTAATGTAACCATGGTCGAGGAATTTGATTGTGAAATACTTTTTGATGCATGCATAGATTACTAGATATTGGTGGATATAGGAGCATAGGTTAATATCTTGAAATTTTATGAATGGAACAAAAAGATGCAAATTTTTCTCCGTCCCTCTCTACATGTCTTGTTTATGGCTAACAAGATGCACATCATGCCTATAAGAGTGTTAAAAAATGTTAGCATTAGCATTATGGGAGTTAAGTTTCGTGGTTATTTTGAATTCTTTGGATTGGAAGAAGAAGATAACTTTCTAACACTACTTGTTCGTCCTTGGTGTTATTCAAACAATGTGAATCTACACTTTAAGAAGTGATACATTAGATTTGAGAATTAAACACAACGTGTAATCAAACTCATAGATGATAAAAGCGGGGTCCCTTCATAGAAAATTTTGAATAACATGATGATTTAGAGCATCTTTACAGGATACAAGCAGAAGGTTAAGGCATTTCAACCCAAACAAAGAAGGACAGTTACATTGGTATGACACGCAATCCATAATAGACACAACTAATGTGTCATATGATATTTGGCACATGGCTCGTATGAGTTAATTGGAAGATATTGTGGCACAATAAAATTTAAATAGGTATTTAACATGTCATCAAAATTTAAATAAAAGTATATTAAACAAGTGGGAAAGTAGAATAGTAATCATATATAATAAGTTCATGGTGGATAAGATGTCTAATCCTTTTTAAAAGAGTTGGAAAATTACATTTTGCTCAAGAAAACATGTGTAAACTATATAATACACAAAGTTAGAGAGACAACAATAGGATGGTGTGCGACTCATATCCATGTTCTTAAAACATGGGATCAAGTTAGTGAATCCATGTGCTTTTTGTTATGAATATGTCTAGTGTTCACATATTCAATATTTACCATAGGTAAATATTTCAGTTATATTGTTATCATATATTGTTTCAACAACAATATATTAATATAGGTTGGTTGTACCCATTAAGTTATTAATGGTATATTTAGCTGTATGACTTCCTGTTTTATAGGAAATTGTTTTCCTATTGTAATGGCTATATAATAACTAAATGCATTATTCATGAATATAGAACATAATTATTATTTCACTGTGCAAAACTCAGCCCAAATTATTATTTGGTATCAAGGCGATGAGATCTATGTGAGAGTGTGTGAGGGGCATTATTCATACTTTGCAATTGTCCCGTCGGATGAGAATATTATTGTTTTTGTTTTAGAATAGCTACATCTCTAGGTTTTCTGTGATGTTGTTCACATAGATCTGAATTTCTGCAGACTATATTCCTCATATTTTTCACCATCCAAAAAAACCACGACTTTGATATTGATTGCATAACCGAATACAAGCTTCCATGCATTCCTAATATTTTTTATAGCATTTTCAGTCACGTAAGTGCTTATTCAAATAGTTGTACGTTTTGTTGAATACAGTGGTTTGATTTACTTCTGACATCTCCATTCGTTGTATCACTGAAATTCTATCCACATTGGTCTTATTTTGAGCACTGGAAAAAGTAATATATGTTCTAATGCATGTTAAGTACCAACGTTTCAATTACATGTGGTTTTGATTGAAGGGATTGTACATATATTTTTGGTACAGCCGAGATTGCTGGGAAAAAAAATGTTGCATTCAGCGACTCCACACATTAATCACGTTGTAGAGTACTTTCATTGAATCTCTCACCTATCCACCCAGGGCAAACGGCGCATCCACTACTCAGCCATGTTTATTTTTAACAGTGCTTTCATCGAGTCATATAATGTTTTTATAGTTTCTCATCAAGTTTACTTTTAAATAGAGTTTGAGTGTTATAGTTTTTTTTGTTTATAGTGGCCGTCTAAATTTCTAATTTAGATAGCTCATATTATTAGCTATGTTATAAATTAAAGAAATTTAGAGGTTTCTTAGTTTTATATTTAATGGTCGTCAAATGTCATTTATGTCAACTCAAGAGTCTGTATAGGTTTTTGTTTTCATTATTACAGTGTTCATTATTAGTTTTATTTTTGTTTTTGTTTTTATTTATGTTATGTTGTTTCACATAGTTGGTCAAAATGAAATGGTCAAAGTCATATAGGTGATTTTAAGATTTTTTATATAATTGTTTTGTAAGTTTTTGTCACGAGTCAAAGTCAAAAGATTTTCAAAATTAAAAAAATTCCTCAAGGATGCATTATCATTGGAAGGCAACATCCAGTATGTAAAGTACTAGGATAAAAGAATTCGCAAAAATCTTGAAGCAGGATATGATGGAGATACTGAATCAGAAAAATCTCGACCACAAAAATGTCATAGCACGCAAATATATAAAAAGATTCAAATCCAAATCAAGTTGAGTTAGCAGCATATTGATTGGAGGATGGAAGCAATGGAGGTACAAGGACAATCAGCATCCTCGAGTTCGTCACTACCTCAGAGGCCACAAACTGCTTTAATGACACAATTTGTTGTGTGTGATGAATAAGAACATATGAGCATCCTTGTTCTTGTGTGCAGTATTGTGTTTGTGTTTTCCCTGTGATGATGATGATGTGGAGATTTGTACCATTAATACTATCGCGAGAAGTGTTCTTAATCAGATTGACTTGATGGTTAATGTGAATTAGTTGATGGGTTCCAACTCATGTATTCACCTGGATAGATTGATGGGCCCCTATTCATGGATGATGTAGTTCCCAAGTTCCCACTGTCAGGTTTGAGGATCGAAATCATGTGCACACTACGTAGCGACATCCTGTTTGGTTGAAGATGGTGTTTTTCTCCAATGTTCACACTAAGTGGGAGAATGTTAGGAATATTTATAGTGCTCACATATTCAATATTTACCATAGGTAAATATTTTGGTTATATTGTTATCATATATTGTTTCAACAAAAATATATTAGTATAGGTTGTATGCACCCGTAAAGTTATTAACAGGATATTTGGCTGTATGAATTCGTGGTTTATATGAAGTTGTTTTCCTATTATAATGGCTATATAATATCCAAATGCATTATTCATGAATATAGAACATTATTATTATTTTATTGTGCAAAACTCAGACCAAATTATTACTTTTGATTTGATAGGAACAACATTATGCACAAACCAGACAATTATAGTGGAATTACAAAGCTGAAAGATCATTCAAAGAAGTACAAGGAAGTTTGGAGAACAAACATGCATTTAATAAAGTTGGATTTATGGACCCATGTCTTGTTAGGAATAATATTAGTGCTTCACATTAATACTTTTATATGAAATATAATAAATTTTGTCTAGTGGTTGTAACCACTTACGTAGATAAGTTGTGGGACAGATTTACGGGATGAATAGTTGAACAAAATCCTTTTTTATAGTAGTAACTTTAACTATAAATGTGTATCATGTTGTCCATGAATCAATGAAGAAATTAGTATTGTGTGGTTTAAGTTTTCTACAACTATGTCATTTATCATCAGAGCGACTTATGGAGTTCTAATAATTTGTGAGGGGCAGTTGTACTTCTCCATTGCCCTTTGAATGGTGGCTCTCTATTGTGAAGATATTTTAATTAGTAGCATTTTAGCCGTAGAATTCCATCATCTCTAACGCGGTCATTCCCTCAGCCTGACTCGTTCTTGTCATTCATATATGCATTGACGTTTTTTATTCTGTTCCAGCAGTCCTATGTGTGTCGTCATTGATCAAACTCAAGGATAGTTTTGAATCTTGCATGCATTCCTCATCAAATGCGTGTAGTGGCATCTTCAGCTGAGCAGTGATTATTAAAAGATATTCTACACTCAAAATAAATTATATCCTTGTATCAGCTATCAATACAGCGCAGCAGAAGCATGGTGATTCCCATAGTTCCAAGGTGAAGGACATGACAGATCTTACACTTGTATGATCTAGTAAGTGCTAAAACCAAGCCTAGCCACAATTGGTTGAATACTCAATTGGTGATCCCCGTGAGCAATGAACCAGTATGGATCTGCGAAAGTTGAGCACAATTAAGAACATATATCCGTTATCAAATATATCCAAATTTGTATGAGCGTATATGATTGGAAGTACAGTGGAGTCGTGGGTGATTCGAATAAGCTTCACGTGTTCTCAAAGTAATTAGACTACATTTGGTTTTCTTAGCATTGGTGTTTTGGGTGTTTGCACAATCCGTGTTTCAAAACCTGTCCGGACTGAGCGTTCCCTTTCAAAAGCTTCCCTCACTTATCAGACCTAGTCCACGTGGATATTTGGTATTATTCATTTCTCTTGTATTGTTTGTAGAGACGATTCATTATTATGAGATTTTTTTAAGGATATCTCCATGCTAAAGTTTGTTAAATAGTCTAATTAGAGTTTATAGCTATTTTTTATGCTTAATTTAAGGGATCCCTTTGTGAGCATGTTCCAGTTAGTCTAGTGTCTTCAATGTATCAATTATTTGTTCGTCTTATTTTTAAAATCAAAGTCAAGTGTCATCTTGTCAATTTTGAGTCATTGTTATAAGTGTCATTGTAAAAAATATTTTTTTTAAATGTCTTACGAACGCATTTTTGGTTTTACCTAATGTCTGAAAAATAAAATGTTTCACAATGCAAGAGAAAAGAAAAGAATAACTTCAATTTGGAAACAAATGTCCTCTGTGTTCACATTCAGCTAAGTTAACAGTACGTAAACAGGAGTTTGGAAGCAACGGAGGATGGAGGGTGATCAATGTCTCTTGTCAGTCACCAACGGCAGGGCCGCATTTTGGTATGGTGACATCTCTTTTTCAGTTATGTGGTGTGTGTAGAATAAAATGGTGTGTGGTTTCCTTCCCATGTTATGATTGAAAAGAGGAGAATGTGTATTTTGGAATCTAAGAATAGTTGTATAGAAGGGCAGCTAAACTGGAGTGATCCTCTAACTACTAAGATTCTTTGACTTTCAAACTTCTTCATCTATCAACCAGTGAAAGAGAATTCACTGGAAGTGAAAGAAGGAACTATTGAGTTCACGTATGTAGGTTTATTGGTGGAAGTGTGATCATCTAGTAAGGGATTCACTATGGTGAAGCAGATTGATCATGTGCAACAAGATCCAAGACAACAGTATGCGGACCTAAAATTATGCGGAAGCATATGATTCTTTTTCCATTTCTTCATATGTGCTTTCTTCCCATGTTCACACTAAAGGGGGAATGTTAGGAATAATATTAGTGCTTCACATTAATAGTTTTACATGAAATATAATAACTTTTGTATAGTGGTTGTAACCACTTACGTAGATAGGTTGTGGGAAAGATTTACGGGGTGAATAGTTTTAAAAAGTCCTTGTTTATAGTAGAAATTTTAACTATAAATGTGTATCATATTGTCTATGAATCAATGAAGAAATTAGTATTGTGTGGTTTAATCCTGCTACAACTTTGTCATGTCTTTTATCATACCTTGCATGTTTAGCCACACAATTGGTACGTAGGCAATGAAGCGCATAACGAAACTTCTCAGTGGGAGACATTAATTTGGTTAATTGTGTACACACTTTTTCATTTACCTCTATCTCGCCTATGGTTGATCATTCACTCCAATGCATAAAGCACACCATTTTTGGAGATTATGTTATAATAGAAGAATGCATGTTATAATTATGCAAGGAAAAGGGTTTGGTATTGCCAAATACTTTTAAATAATGAAGTATAAACAATGATTCGAGCAAAGAAGATGATGCAAAGTGACTAGAATGAAATTGGTGATGCAAGGGAAAAGAACATATGGTGTGACATGTTGATGAAGGGAACAACAAAAAATCACTTGAATATAGATATTTATTATAAATCAAGGGAAGTTATTGATAAGAAGGATCCAAACACAACACCCTATCATGAATTTTTGAAATATATCGAGGTGAATATAGGAATAGATAAGGAACCAAAAATTGTGACAGTTGGATATTATTGGCCAAAAGAAGAGGTTACTAACTTTTTGTACAACTATGAGGATTATTTCCCATGAAGCTACCAAGAAAGGAAAGGACTACATCCATCATTGGAAAAAAATAAAAATCAAGTTAATTGATGGTGCAAAACTCGTGTAAAATAGACCATATAGGATGAACCAAAACTTACACACCAAAGTGAAAGAAGAGATTAATAGTATCTTGGCTACGAGAGTTATTATCCAATGAAGGATTCATAACAGGTCATTTTGATGGTTATTACTATAAAAAAGAATGGGTGCATCAAAATCTACATGGACTATAGACAATTGAACTCAGTATGCATAGTATATACTTTCCCATCACCCTTTACAAAAGATATTTTGGAAGTTTTGAGGGTAGAAAATATACACATTCACATATGGGTTTTTAGGATATCATCAAGTTTATATCATAGAGGAAGACCGTGAAAAGACAAATTTCAGGATAAATGGGGATTAGTTTTGTACACAATAACACCTTTTGGGCTTAACAATGCACCAAAAAAATTCTCGTATACTACAGTAGCTACCTTTGAGGATTTTAACCTCAAATTCCTAAAAGTATACGTGGATGATTGGACAGTTTATGGGCATGTCAACAATCACTGTGATAGTTTATGCCTTATGTTTGAATGTTGCAGGAAGTTATAGATTTCATTAAATTTGAAGAACTATGACTTTACAACACCTTTCAAAATTATGTTGGCGTAAATTATTTGCAAATAAGATTTATTAGTAGATCTATAAAAAATAGCAATAATTGTGCAATTGGAGATTTTAAAAATACAAATAGAGGTATGTGAATTTCTTGTCCACTATAGGTATTATCAAAATTTTATTTAAGGATATGCAAAAATTTCTAAGAAAGCAAGAAGAGTTTGTATGGGAAGAAGAAATACAAATAGCATACTCAAACTTTGAGTGAACCCATATTACAATTCTCATACTTGAATACTCCATTTCATGTTCATGTGGAGGCATCAGGAATAAAAATGGGATCGATTATTGTGCACCCTAAACAAGACAACATGGACCATCTGGTCTTTTTTGTGTTCACAAAATTAATAAAGGCGAAACAAAACTATACGACCATAAATCTAGAAGTTCTATCTATGGTCTATGAGCTATGAAAAAAAAAATCAGTATTTGTTAGCAACGCCATCTATCATCATGCCCATAATTTCAACCCAAAAACTCATCCCAATAATCTCATAAAATTGGGGTATATTTTTTTAATAGTATTATTTAACTATTTAATTGTTATCCCAGCTCATTAATCATTATTTTCCAAACCAATAAGCTACTTAAGGGTCTATACGATAACCATACTATTAAATTTCACAAATAAAAGTAATTAATTTTACTACGATCTCATCCACCAAGAGAGTATACAAATCATCCTCGTATTATATTGCACAAAGGGTCCCGTCAGTTGTTATAAGATTATCCCCATAAAGAGGTCTAGTTGTAGTCACAAAATCATGCACTTTAGATATTATTTATCCCAATTTCATACTAATATTTAAAAGGTTCTTGAGTGAAGAAATTACTAATTAACCCCCGTCTTTTGGATATTTTATTTCATCATTCCCGACCTTTTTCAAATATATGCCCAGTCTGTTTCAGTCATTTATCAATATTTTAGCCTCGACTGAGGCACCCAAGCCAATACTGGGGCACCCACAGGGGCCCTGGTCATACCATGAACGCCCCGATCCTTCTTGAGCTTTCCCACCACTTTTTGGGCTCTTTTTAGTTGTTTCTCATTCTTATCTTTTTGGTGGTTGACAATTTCGGGGTTAATTATCAAATGAGATCAAGATAACCCTATAAATATAAAGTTATGGGGCCATAATGAGGGACCTCACATTATACACTACTATCATCCAACTAGAGTTGCATCCATCTATTGTATTGGAGATCACTTCGATCCACATAGCTCCATCACAAGGAACAAGGTTAGGACATCATGCATCACACACTTCATAGGGGAGGGATTCTATTCTATTCCATGCACACATACTATTACATGTTTTACAATTAGTTATTGCTTACTACTTCACAAAATGTGACTGACACAAGAGACACCTAGGACACATTATGCATACCCTCACCATAACTACACTTAGGTCCGAAATGTAGTGTAGTGCTCAGTTAGTAAGTCCACTGTTGTGGCAGCTGAGGTTAGTGCGACCCATTCATTTGCACTTTTATCTTTATTAGGGATTCGATGCTTGTTTAGGGTCTATTGCATGTATTTTCTATTTATCTTTTAATCATTGGCAACATCAGGTATGCATCGCAAGTGAACTCTGATGTGATACATAATGAGGGTTTTGAACCACCTCTGAACCTTGTGAAATTCAATTTTAGAGCTTTTGCGCAGACCAAGGTGCCCATTTGGCATGACCAGAGCACCCCGTAGGCACCTCAGTCCCTCTCCCAGGTGCTACAGTCTAATCCAGGGAATCAATCCAGATCCATCCTTTTTGGAGCCTTCTGCATAGATCGTTGCTACTTACAGATTTCCCAGTCACCTCTGTGACAAAGTCTCGCGAGAATCTATCCATTCAGCTGAGTTATTTCCTCTTCTCTCTTGCACATTTGGATAGACATTTCCTTTTGTATAGTTGTTTATGTCATTTACATACTTCTTTACTGTATTTATTTACTGTTATTTATAACTGTTCATAACTTAGATTAACTATAAAGCCATCCCTCATATTCTATATTTGTAGTTAATAATTTTGGTAATGTCATCTCCTTATAAATTTTTGGCTCAATCTTCTTACACTACCTTTTGACAATGTACATCTCCCTATCAAGTTATGGCTTAATACTTCTTATCCTACCTTTGCATACCAACTAAAGTCTATCGGGCATAGTTACTACTGCTACTGATTTCATGCGTGTGTCGTACCCAACATCCTCCATGCTGTTGTCACACCTAGGGCTGATCCATCTATTAATGTCATTACTACTCGTCGTGCTCGTCCTAATCCAGCTACGACTCTGCTCGCATCTATTCCTCCACCCATTACTATGACACCTCCTCCCACTACTTCTCAAGGGATATGAGATCATTGAGAAACTTAAAAATAAGGCTGCTAAGATCTCTCTTTATGGCTTATTACGTAATGCACCGAATTGTTCATAAAACGTTAGAAGCTTCCCTTCATGTGCCATTCACATTGAAAGTGATAATTCCATAGTGGCCTTTACACAATTCTTATATAGTCTATTCTGAAGTTTACCACATGTTATATCTTTCACTGACGAGTATCTGTCACATTTTTGCTAAAAACAATACACGTTCTCCTTTGCTTATCACTGTCGTTATAAGCATTACTTACATTAAACGAGTTCTCGTTGATAATGGATAAACCGTTAATTTATGTGCTCACTCTATTTTATAACAATTAGGTATTAGTGATGACTTAATCTATAAGATTTCTACCGTCATTCACGATTATGATTCTACCACTCGCTCATGTCTAAGGACTATCTCATTATATATCCATGTTGGGCCTAAGAATGTTCTCATTGAATTCTATGTTATCGACACCTCTTTTTAGTTTAATCTCTTGCTAAGAAGGCCTTGGATTCATGCACAATGCATGCAATTCCATCCACTCTTCACCAATGTTTCAAAGTTCTTGCATAATGGTTATGAACATACCATCACCATTGACTCCTGAGCCATTCAAATATTTTCACATGGATCCCATTACTTCTATGCCCATACCACCTTTGCAACACATCCCATATAACAACCTTGACACATATGACATTGGTCAATCTAGCACTTTATAGTCTCCTTTTGCCACTTGTAATGCTCCCAGCTATATCCACTCACACCACAGCTATTATCTCAACTACGGTATTTGTTCCTACTAATGTCCCTTCTCCACCTATCGCAACAACCTCTATTACTCCACCTATAGTGGCACCTACCAACATACTTTATAGTGCTACACAATATGATGATGCTCACACTGACTATTCATATTACGAAGTTGGTGCTATCAAACTTACAGATGAAGCATTAGGAAAATTATATTTCACTTGTCTTGGCATAAATGACTCTTATTTTGAAGAAAATTTTGTGGCCAATGGCCCAAGTGAAGATAGGTTCCACACCCCTCCCTCCACTAGTGCTATGGTGCTATACTGGGGGTTTATAAATAGTGTAGATGTTTTTTCATCTTCTCCTCCACAAATTACATCTCCGCTTGCCTCCTTTTACACGAACATTATTCATCAACATGTCCTTTTGGCTATGCATCCCTATTGATCCTACTTGCTTAGACACTATTTTTACACATGATAGTTAGGTTAGATTTGGCATGATTCTTAATGACATCTTACCACTGCTTCATTCGCCACATTTTTATCATGGCTAATTTTATATTACAACAACTTATGGGTTGCGTGTCTTTCATTTGACTGGTCTTTATTGCTCATTCTCCTTGTGACTATCCACTCACCCTTGGAAAATCCTGGCTTGACTATATTGGCAGTATAATAGACAACTCATCACTCTTTGCTTATATTTCCTATGCCTTTAGGAAGTATTTCTATTCGTAATGATTCTTTCCCTACTTTATGACTCCAAATATCTCTCGTTGGCATGTTCACGGTTATCCACCAATTGCCTTTACTAATGAAGAATATGTAATGAATGTATACACACTCCATCATGATGGGTCCTTATATGGCCTTCCTTATTCTATAGCTTATCAGGTTTTTTATGCTTCCCCGATAGGTTTTGATCATGGCAATGATGATCCCCTTGATAATGGCACATAGTCCTCTTCTATATCATACACTTGGGGGGTATCTCATCTCATACACCCCCCCCCCCCACATTAATTCTAGAATCTATCATATTTGAATCAATCTTCTCACGTAGGCATACTCATCCCACATATTAGCATCGTCATTACCCAATGACACACTCTTGTGCTTTGGTTCACACTTCACTCTCAAGGGCTTACTATACATGAGCCCCACACACTTCACAATAGGTCCTACACACTGCATCTATTCACATATTGTGCATTATACATCATACATCATATTATTCGTCACTATGCATATATCATACTTCCATTGTCTAGAATTACACATTATTCATCATATTCATATTATTAAGTTATTTACACATATTACATTGCATTCTAAACATCATGTCTCTCCACTACATCTCACATTATTTGTCTTACGTTATACATTCTACACTTCATCTACATTGTTCCTCTCCATCCTACAAATCTCTTACATACTATATTATTATTCATCATAAATGAGTCTAGCATTATATCATCCTACATACTTCGTTACTAGTCTATCAACATACATTACATGTCACTCTATGCATTACATCTTACACATTCTACACATCTCACATTTTCATTATACACATAGCATATTTACACATTCTACTCATCACATGGTCATCACCTATATTATATTGTATTCTACGTGTTGCACTCACTACCTGATGATGCACTTTAGTTCCTCGGTCCATAGTTGACTATCAAGGGTTTACAAATCATATGGTCATTACATTCATCATGCGCTTATCATTCCCCCTTTCATCATGTGACATTTCTAGGATAGTGACACACATTATAGGTTAAATCATCACTTACTCTATCATCTTATAGTGGTATACGCTTTAGGCTGCATCACCACTCCCTATTATTCATCTTGTGATGGTATAGGCTTTAGGATACATCACCACTCCCTCCTATTTATCTTGTAGTGATATACATTTTAGGATAAATCATCACTTCTTCCTTCATCTTGTCATCTATATGCTTTAGCTATAGGTTTGACGCACACATCTCTTCTATATATCACATATCATCATCATTACACATATACACATTCATCACAGTGTGCTAGACACAACACACACTACTCGACCATTTATCGATGACGCACTCTCATTTACAATTCATTCTTAACTACTGAGGGGGAAAACTAAATTAACCTCACTGCATACATTTCCATTCACTTGGGGAGCACATATCCCCTATCACTCCATTTTGCATTCCATTCCATCCATCCACAACGTACTACATATTATGGTTACTTTTACTCTTGCTTACTTTTTCTTGTTCATTGACGCTTTATTACACATGCTAGTTAGATTACTTGTATGTCATTTATCTATACCATCAACACATGCACGTTCACATATTTTTATAGTTTTGATCACAAATATAGGTCTTTTACACATAATATGAATGCTTTCCTTGTACCCTTCCTATACTTTTCACTGGGGGCATCCACATTCGCTCTCATAGGTGCTATTTTTTCATTTCATACTTAGCACTTTACATTACTTGGTCATACACGCTTTTGATATACTAGTTATCTTTGTAACATGCTAACGTGTGCTTCATGTGCAGCATTTTTTATGCAAGGATATTTTTGTCCATACTTGTTTGTTACATTATATGTTATTGTTTACTATTGTTTGCAGGCCTTACCCTTTGTTTGGTATGCACGCTTATTTTTTGTTTGTGGCCATGATGGACTTGCGTGTCTTGCGACATCGTGAACAATGTCCTATGTTTGCATCCTAATTTTTGTGGATTACTTTGTTTTCTTGCGTGTTTACACTACTTCTTTGCTTAGTAGCTTTTATATTGTTTGTGTGGCTTATACATTATTTTCTATATGAATTTTGGTTTGTGCTAACACTTGTCTTTATCTAGCCTTCTTGTTCATGCGTGCCTTGGTTTCCACCAAGAACTTTTTAGGGTATAGTACATGTGGTTGGTCCTCTTTTGGGGCCACATTCTCCTATCAGCAAAGTTTCATACGCCCCCAAAGAGGGTTGCATCATTTAGGGTTTACATACTAACATAACGCATTTACACCAGTTCAGTTCAGTACACTTTCCGCCCTTGGCATTGTGGGTTACATACAACAAGTGGGTTCAGACCAGTCTACAAACCCCATACACAACAAATTTTACAAGACATGGTGTCCTTAGCATTCTGGGGAAGAAATTATAGGCTCGGAAGCTACAATAGGTGTGCCTTCCTATCTATTTCAGCGAGTTGCGTCGAATCACCCATAAAACTAGGATGTACAGATATCTCTTCACACACATTCAGGGAAGCAATTAGAGCTTGAAGGATACAGAGGAATTCTTCATTACACTTCTTTGGCCTATGGCGTTGAATCACCCAAAAAAACCCGACAATATAGGATATCCTTTTACACTCTATTTCTCGACATAGATCATGTGCAAATGTTCCATTTACTCTTTTTCATTTACGTTATTTACATTTACATACTTTTACATGTGTCTTTTACATTACATTTTTAAACATACATACATATTTGACAACTTGATTGTTTTCTCCTTACAGGTCCAGCCATATGAGAAACAAGCAGCCAAATGGGGAAAACAACAACAACAACAACATTAACAACAAACACTCTGTGGAAACACACACCATACTAACCATGCAGGTACATCATGCATAAACAACCACACACGCATTTCCACCCTAGGTTCACTCTCATCACTTTTTTTACACATTTTCATCTTTAGTTTCTTGATAACCTATTATATAAAATCACATATGACAAATGTTAAAAGGATACATGTGGTAGGTTGTGGATTGAAACATAGGCTACCTTCTTGAATTAGCTCTTCTGATTAATCATGATCTAGTATCCTAATGGATTTTAGGGATTAGGTGGGTGCCTACTAATATAAAAGTAGATCACAGGGTTATGATTTTAGGATGTATATTATTCCTACTGCATTCATGTTTACGAGATGATCAAGAAACTACTTACAAGTGAGACTCGATATTTCCCCATTGTTTACCACATATTCCTTCTCGTGAAAGGTAGAGCCACTCTCAATATTTGAGAGGTGTGTTGGGATCCATATGGCTCGTGGTTAGAGATAAATTTCTCCAATTATGTTATTTCTCTTGATGTAATTGGACAACAAAATGATTCTCTTCTACACATGCCATGAAATTTTAACGTAAAAATTATATCATTGTATTTTTAATGTGATTCATATAAAATGAATAGGAGTAAAATTGTACCTTATAAAATCAAAATTTGATGATTGCATTGTATAAGTATTAAAATATTATATGATTGTATTGAATATAAATGATGGTTTTATTAAGTAAATTTTAGTCAAAAGATGAATACCTTAGATCATGAACACTAATGACTATGTAAAAATTTAATGAAAAATTGTGGATATGTTATGTTAAACCCAATTCACTAGAACACTAATGACAAAATCTATCTTATGGATAAATTATTGTGATGAATTTTTGTTAACTGTTATAATAGAAATGGATAAGTAAATTAATTTTTTAAGTGAACTTCATTACTGGAATAGATGCTCAAATTATTACTGGTTTTTAAGCATGGTAGTTATGATTTAGTATTACATATTCATTGGTTTTAATTAAACATTATGATTTATGTATTAATGGTTGATTAAATAAACATGAATTCACTTGTAATTTATATAAATAATATTCAATAAATTTAGGTTATCATTGATATTTATCCGTTGACAATGAAAATGTATGTTAAGTAGGAGTCATTTTTCCTTTCATTGGATGATAAGTGATCCTAGATTTCATTTTATCATTGTATTTCAAAAAAATTAAGAATTTTTTTTGGTAAACCCGATATGGGTTAGATGTTACGTCTTAGTATTAGAGCTTAGGTTCAACGTTATGGTCTATATGTCTTCACTATGTTTTCCAAGGTTGTAATTATTTTTCTTGTCATATGCCATGATTTGAAATGGAATGAACAAGGGAAACATCAGGAAGTGGTGAAGCTAACAATACCATTCACATGAATGAAATTAAAAATGTCACATAAGAAGCTACAAGGCAAAAACAAAAAAAATTGGGTCATATTCTTGCCTTATTAACTAACACCTGAGACAAGATTTCTGCACTTGAGTAGAAGGCTTCAGATGAGGAGGAAATTACTAGGAATAATCATGGAAATGAGGTAGAACAAGGTGATAAATGTTACATAAAAAATTCTCATGATCATAATGTTGAAAAGGAGCAGATTTTCTATTATCAATATTGCCTGCATGATCTGAATCCGAATATCTAGACAAGAAGAAGTTTTCATTCTTCTTGTATTCTAGACCAAGATCCACTGATCCTTTGAGATATCTCAAGATGCGTCGTGTTACCTTCCAATGAAAAACTTTGGATTCCTACATGAACCTGGATAAATAGCTCATTGTAAAGCTGATATCTGGTCTAGAGTATGTCAAGTAAATGAGACTCCCAATCAACTAGCCGATAGAGAGTGGAATTTACCTCAGGAGATGGATCTAAAAATGAGATAACTGCAATCTATTCTCCATAGGTGTAGCAATTGGTGTGTAATACATCATCCTGAATTTCTTGAGTGATGTCTTGGTGTATTTCATCTCTCATTCCACACTTTGTCTAGTCCACTAGCGCATTTTCTACTACAATCTTCATGGACATTAGGTACTCTATCTACTTTATGTTACCGAGCTTTCCGCTCACCAACATAAAGTGGGGAAAATGTAGTCACAAAATCATGAACTTTAGATATTATTTATCATGGTTTCATACTACTATTTAGAAGGTTCTTGAGTGAAGAAAGTACTAATCGACCCCCGTCTCTTGGCCTTCTTTTATTTTATTTCATCATTCCTAACATTTTTCATATATATATATATATATATATATATCCCCAGTCTGTTTCGGTCATTTATCATTATTTTAGCCTCAACTAGGGCACCTGGGCCAGTACTGGGGCACCCACGAGTGGCTTGGTCCCACCATGGGTGCCTCGATCCTTCTTGAGCTTTTTTGCCCCTTTTTGGGCTCATTCTAGCC
Organism: Taxus chinensis; assembly: GCA_019776745.2. Lineage (NCBI taxonomy): Eukaryota > Viridiplantae > Streptophyta > Pinopsida > Cupressales > Taxaceae > Taxus > Taxus chinensis. Next base: position 199,422,269 of record CM034146.1, on the reverse strand, counting down.
GTTTCTCCTGCTTATCTTTTTGGTGGTCGGCCATTTCGGGGTTAATTATGAAATTAGATAAAGAGAACCCTATAAATATAAAGTTATGAGACCATAATGAGGGACCTAGCATTATTCATTACTATCATCCATCTAGAGTTTCATCCATCTATTGTATTAGAGATCATTTGCATCCACATAGCTCCATCACAAGGCACAAGGCTAGGACATCTGCATCACACACTTCATAGGGGGGGGGGGATTCTATTATATTCTATTCTATTACATGCACACATGCTATTACATTTTCTACATTTAGTTATTGTTCGCTACTTCACAAAGTGTGACTGGCACAAGAGCACCTAGGGCACATTATGTATGCACTCACCAAAACTACATTTGGGTCTGAAATGTAGTGAAACACTCAATTAGTAAGCCCACTGTTCTTGTAGCTGAGGTCAGTCTGAACCATTCATGTGCATTTTTTTTTTAGGGTTTTGATACTTCTTTTGGTCTCTTGTAGGTCTTTTCAATCATCTTGGAATATCAGCGACATCCGGAGTAGGGAGGAAAACTTGATGTCACAGATAGCAAGGGTTTCAGACCATTTGTCGAACCTATGAAGATAAATTTTAGAGCTTTTACACAGACCAGGGTGCCCATTTGGCAGACTAGAGAGCCTATAAGCACCCCAGTCCCTCTCCAGGTGCTCTAGTCTAGATAGATACTCTAGATCCATCCTTTTCGGGGCTTCTGCACAGTCATTCCTTCTCCCAAATTTTCCAGTCACCTTTGTGACACAGTTCCATGAGCATCATCCATTCAACTGAGTTATGTCCTCTTCCCTCTTGCACATTAGGGTTAGCATTTCCTTTTGCATAGTTTTTTAGGTCATTCACATACTTCTTTACTACATTTATTTACTTTACTTACAGTTTTTCATAACTTATATTAACTACCCTCATATCCACATTTTAGTTAATCATTAGTCCAATAAGGTAAGAAAATAATTTAGCTAAGGGTTAGGTTCATTAAATTTGACATGGGTCCCATTTGTTCCCATCCAAATGAACCCATGCCCATTGCACCCATAAGTAATTAAAAAAATAATTTAAAAATTAAACTTATTCACCCAAAAGAAAAAGGGAAAAGGTGAGCCCACTTACTCACCTACCAAGTAAACCTAGTCCTAGATGGTGAAGTATAAATTATAGCTTAATTTAGAGCCCTTGGATCAAAGCAATCTCCACCTTTGATGTTATGTGACTAAATCCCCATAGAAATATTTAAGTAAATAAAAAGGATTAAATAATTTAATATTTTCCTAATAGTGGGTAGGTGAAGAATAAAGATAATTAAAGTGAGGCATAAAAGATGTTCTCAAGAAGATAAAAGACTATTAAAAGCATTATGCTAGAAATAATCATGTATTATGTTAAAATCAAAAGGTGTGAATGGAAAGATATGTCCACTGTTTAAAGCCACCTTCTCAACCTTCTAGAAAGGGAGTAAAGTTATTCAAATGATATATATGTGCAAGTATGTAGAAATCACATAAATGTAATATGATCTATATGAGAAAAGAACAAGAAATAATGTTTTGGTCCACTAGGTAAAGGGCTGGAGACTCATAACAATCCAAATAACAACAAGACGGGGAGCTACTAAGTGGGTCCAAGGGGTGGCATGGAGTGCACATCTCACTTTGAGAGGGAATGTTTGGAGTGATAAGAGGGGCAAGCACCGCATGTTGTTGGTTAGATGAATTGCGAGGCCTTGAGCTAGTTACGACTTCCCATTTCCTTAAAAGGGGTGGGTTATCCCTTAGAGAAGGAATTGGTTGGGGTCCGAGAAATTCTTTCTCAAAGGAAGAAGCACAATGCATCAAACATGTAGATAACTAAGTTGTAAACCTTCCTCTGTTATCTTGAGCTGAGGAGAGTGCTTCCCTTGAGTGATGAGCGGATATTGATTGGTCCTCTTCTCTATCTGATATAATAATTGGAGGTTGAGGTTGTGTTTCATCCTTGCTCTTGCTCAAAGATAGTGTTGACACTGGACCTGGTGGCAGAGACACAACTTCCACTTGTTTCTTTTCCAAGGAGTGAATCCTCTTCTCCAACTCATCCACCCTGTTGGAAATGGTAGGCACTCTATCGATGAAGGATTTATCATACATTACATATGATTCCTTAGGAATCCCTTTTGATACATATTCCTCATTGCATAAAAAATGGCACTGAAAACTCGTCTACCCAGAGACCTTAGACCTCCTTTTAACCCAGTATTTCTTTAAATCCTTAGGCGTTTTCATATTTTCCCATCTAAAAATATGGAAATACATAACCTGGAAGGATGCAAACACAAGGTTTATCCTAATTAACCGAGAAAGAATTGCTAACCGTACTTGCCGGTATGTTAAGGGTCCTCTGGTATCACCCACACACTCTACATTAAACATAGCCCTGACAAAAGCTTCATCAGGACCACTCAAGTCAAAAATATGATTTAGGTATTCTGAAGAAATCTCTTTCAGGTTGTGAGCTACAAGCACTTTCACCATTTTCTTGATTAAATTATTTATGTTTAGAACAAGAAAGAAAACATGTGTAGATAGTGAGAAAATACCAGGATTTATAGATGGAAGGATGCATTTGGTCCTGTGTTAATAAAATATTTCCCATGGTGTAAACCAGATTTTGCTCAGTTTGCACAGAGGTGATTAAATATTTGAATGGAAGTAAGAACGAACAGATATGGTACTTCAATAAGATTTGAAAAACATCATGTGTGGTATTTAAACCAGTAAGACGTGAAGTGGAGTGCATTGAGCCCAAGAAGTATTTTAAAAGATGAGTGTAGGTGTGCGTCATGTCAAAAGCATCTAGAGATGCTCAGTGCTCATTTGAAATGATTATTTAATCAACATAGGGAGGGAACATTTCAAGTACCCTGCCAAAGGTGACAACCGGACATCCCAATCAAACACAAGTAGAATACATTGAAAATAATCATGTTTTGTATACCTGGCAGTATAGAATGAAACTCATAAATATCATCTTCTAGAAAAAATTTGTAACAAAGAGTATTCCCGAGAATATTCTTGTTTTTGGGGGGGAAGATTTGAAGTGAAGAGAGTGATATAAAACCATGAAGAACTCATGCCACAAGGGGGTTTATTTTTCTGAAATTTACTCAAAGAGAGAAAAGGAGAGAAAAGTCGAGAGAAGCCATTTTCTGAGAGAACTTATTTGAGAAACCAATTCTTGTGTGTATTCAAAATTGATCATGTCAAGATGGTTGCAGATGTATATCCATTGACAAAACTTTGAGATTGTAAACAAACTTTCCCTTGTTGATCAAATTTTGAAAAACCTTGAGTAATTCATGTTAATCATGAACTATGTTATGTCTATTATCATTTTGAGATATTTTCAAGTAGTTATCTATGTTCCTCTTGCAATCTTACATTAGGAATCCCTTTGAAATCACATAAAATATTGTCCTCGTGACACTATTGTGGCATTTGCAATTACATTATGAAGAGATATTTCATTTCATGATGCAATTAGCAATTTAAATTCACTTTACTTTCATTTTAGTGATACAGATTGTTTGTCAGTTCATTAGTGTATCGTAAGCGTGATATAATAGGGACTTCTAAGGTTTAATTAAGTCTTTAGGATGAGTTCTTATGTTAAATCCTTGAAGAATGTGTGAAGCCGTGTGTCTTTAAGCTTTCATAGATGCACAATTTTCTAGTTGAAGGTTTGTCCTGACTATTTGAAGCTATTTTTCATCTTGCCTTGTGGATCTGTCAACATTTTTTTAAAGTTCTCAAGGATTCGGTATAATCAACTTTATCCTACTTAACTTCCCAACCATAAAACGCATATCCAAAGATATATCATACATGAACTATCCTTGCTTGCACTGTGTATCCACAAATGATAAATAAGATCATTGATTTCATCCATCCTTTACTAAAATATGCAAGTGCAATCAGTTTTTATTGTTTCCTTTACTCCTGGGCCTTATCTAGAGAACATCTTCTTTTTCTAAAGTGACAACTCATGAGAGTAGGTTATGTTGTATTGGCCATGTTTTCTTGAGGTCTTCTTCAAAATATTGCAAAGGAATAGTCAAATATTGCCAATTAGTCGATGATTTCCATTAATACAGGTCACAAAATGGGTCCTCTCACCTTGGTTGAAGGCACAACCTAAAGTAGTAAGGGTATGTCAAACTCTTAGCATGGTGATACCCAGTCCTTTCCAAACCAGAGTGATAAAGAGTCATCTAAAATCCATCCCCAGCTACAAAACGACTCCTAATATGATTTTTTTTTCTCTAATCATCTTGATCAAGTTGTGATGCTGCTCAGTTTAAAAGGGAGGATCAATTTGGGCACCAACACTGATCTGGTGCCACTACCGGGGATTATTTATACAAATACATACACGTACCAACCCTGGAAATGTTTCTTATATGATTTAAGTGAAAATATGTTGTTTAAACGTTATCATTTGTTAGGATTTGTAAGATTTGTGCGAGATCAAATTTTACTGTGTAGTATTTCCAGTTTCTAGTGGTTATTGCACTATATTTGTATTGTTGGTGATAAATATGGGTAAAGGAAGTTCAGATCTGGTAAGCTTTACAAAAATTAAACATTGATAGACACTGAACAAACTACTTATAGTGAATTTTCACATCTAAGGTGGGAATCCTTGGTGGCAACTCCCAATTGTTTTAAAAATTTTATAATTACCAGTGTCTTAACCTGTGTCAAGTGAAATTTTTCATTAATACTTGCAAAGTTGGAGGGAAGAAGGTCTTTCTTCACTAGGGATCCTACTAGAAAGTTATTTCCGAAACTAGGAAAAGAAAATTCAGAAGGAAAACATGTCTGGAAAGTATTGGGAAATCAAGAATCAAGGGAAAAGGTGATATCAATTTTGGAAAGTGATCAGCCTGTAGTTGAAGATTAAAAAATATGATGGGAGAGTTCCTTCTGAAGAAGACAGACAACTGTTGATGAATGCAGTAGTTTCTCAAGAGTCAGAATATAATACTAGAAGTAAGGTTGTCAAAGGGGTAGGGCAACAAGACAAGCCAAAAAATCCAATTCTTACTAATATTCTAAAGGAACCCCCTAAAAAAGATACATCTAGAAAAGGCCTGATTAGCCCAAATAGAGCTTGTATTTCTGCCCATGCCCGGACTGTGAAAACTCCCATACTATCAAAAGAAGTCATGAATCTCCCTCCTAATATTGTCCTACCCAAATATATTCCTTGTGACATAGCCCAAATCTTAAGCCAGATCAAGGTTACTGTTCCCATTTTTTAATTACTTAGGATCCCTGAGCATCGAGAAAGGGCATTTGAGTATTTGGGATTTAAGGAAGAGAAAATTACCCAGGGTAAAAGTGTGAATGATGTGGAGATTCCTCCTATCATTGCAGAGTTAAAAATACCAGAAGCATTGGAGGAACTGGGAGAATCACTTGAGGTGTAATTGGGTACTTCTCTGGTAGAATCTCAGCTTGATGTGGATCCATTTTATACCACCTTAATTATTAAATATAGGATGCTACATAACTGCATGTTTGATTCAGGAGCCTCATGTAATCTAATTCCCCTTGAGGTAATGAATTAAATATCAAAGTAATAGTAGCTTTTGGGAAGTGTACTGGTATGGATTCAAGAGAAGTATCAGTGATTGGGTATGTTAAACAATTAGTAGTACAACTAGCAGCTTATCCAAGAAATTACTCAACCATGAATGTAGTTATTGTGGATTGTCTTGCCAAATGGGGGATGTTGTTTTCAAGAAAGTGGGCTACCATTGTAGGAGGAAGTGTGAAAATTGATATGTCATACGTGACCATACCAATAGAAGGGAGTCTTATGAAATTTTATGGTGAAAAGAAAATGTTACATCTAATTGAGGACCCTAACAATGCTTCTTATGAAGTATTGTACACAAACATTTATGTCGATGACTTTGTGGGTTATGTTGATTTTAAGGAGCATAAAATTGACAAGTGCAAGTATCCTGACAAGGTTGGTTCTCCTTGGACTCTGATGTTTGATGGGGATTGTTCTAGATCTGGTAATGGTGCTGGTGTTGTCCTAGTATCTCCAAGCCAAGAGGAATTTAACTTTTCTTTTAAACTCAATTTTGAATGCATAAATAATATTGCTGAGTACAAAGCACTACTCTTGGGTTTAAGGATTGTCTGGAAGTATCGTATCAAAGACATTATTGTTAAAGCAGATTTGGAATTAGTGGTTTAGCAATTTTTCAAGTTGTATGCAACAAAGTATCAGAGAATGAAGCAATACAAGCATGCAGTTTGGGATTTCATTGAAATTTTTTACTCCTTCAATATAGTATACCATGAGAGAAAACAAAATGTTGTAGCAGAAAAATTTAAAGTATTAGGATTTAGGTTTGAGAATTGTACAGTGTCTCCTTATTGTGAATATGATATTGAAGTATTAACTAGGTCGTTTGTCCCTAATAATATCAAGCATTGGCAAGTTTTTGAAGATGATGCCCAGGTTCAAAGGTTTTTACAAAACAAAGGAGAATTTACCAATCAAAATATGGACTGGGAACCAATAGTTTGTGCAAGTGAAGAAAAATAGACCTTATTTGGTAAGGACATTATTCAATTGAAAACCAATACTATTCCTAGAGGTTTGGTTGCACTGGGATAAAATTTTGATAATGTTGATCGCATTGTTAATGGACACATGTCAGCCTCAAGAGATGTTGAAGAACATAACCTAGGCACAAAAGATAAGCCTAGGATAATATGGCTAGGTAGCAACTTGGGTAGAGAGGAAAACAAATCATATGTCCAGTTGTTAAAAAAGTACCAGGACTGCTTGGCATGGTCATATTCATAATTGTAGGCATATAGGGAAGACCTTTTTCAGAATGAGATACCACTAGAAGATAATGCCAAGTCGTTTAGGAAGAAGCAAAGACCAATTAATCCACTCCTTTCCGTAAAAATACAAGAGGAGTTAAAAAAAATTAGGGATGGAGGAATTATACAACCTACAAGGTACTCTTCATGGGTAGCAAACTTGGTACCTGTTTGAAAGAAAAACGGGGACATAAGATTATGTGTTGATTTTAGAAATTTAAATAAGGCATCAATCAAAGACAACTATCCATTGCTAAATATGGATAACATTTTGTAATTGGTTACTAGTTCTGAGTTGTTGTCTACTTTGGATGGTTTCTCTGGGTATAACCAAGTGGTTTTGAAGCAATCGGAAAGAATCAAAACTACTTTCACTACTCCATGGGGTACCTATGTGTACGTTAGAATGTCATTTGGCCTGATGAATGTTGGAGCAATATTTCAAAGAGAAATGGATGTAGCATTCTCACGATATATAAATGACTTCATTGTTGTGTATCAGGATGATGTGACAATTTTTCAAGGAAAAGAAATGATTAGCTACGGCATTTAGAAAAGATGTTGTTAAGATGCAGGGAATATGGTATTTCACTGAACCCTGAGAAATGTCATTTTGGGGTTCAAAAGGCAAAGTTTCTCGGACATATTGTATTAAAAGAAGGGGTCATGATTGATCCTAAGAGAGTGGAAGCCATTGGCAAAGTTCTTATTCCAAGAACCAAAAAGGGAATTTAATCCTTTTTCAGACAGATAAATTTTATTAGGAGATTTATTTCCAACTTTGTTGAATTGACTATCCCAATCACTAGTATGTTGAAGAAGGATCGGAGTATCAAATGGGAAGAAGTAGTTATTCAAGCCTTTACTGGGATCAAGGAAGAATTGATTAATGCCCCTGTTTTAGCAGCTCCTAATTATAAAAAGGCTTTCCAAATGTTTTCCTTTGATTTTGAGAATATCATTGCACTTTTTTTGTTGCAAAATGATGATGAAGGAAGCGAAAGGCCAATTGCTTTCTTTAGTAAAGCATTATAAGGGGGAGAACTGAAATATACTATCATGGAGAAACAGGCCTTTTCTTTGGTGAAAGCCACAAAAATCTGTAGGCCATATATTTTAAGCTCTAAAGTAATACCTTATGTCCCTCATACTATGGTTAAGTATATCTTGTCAGAGATGGAAATTTCAAGTAAAAGATGTTGATGGGTGAATAAGTTGCAAGAGTATGACATGGACATCCAAACTACAAAATTGGTTAGAGGTCTAGGCCTGGCAAAGCTGATGATAGAAATCAATTTGCAAGTAGTTGAGATAAATGAGGTTGAAGAAGAAGAGGTGAATGTTCTTAAAAATTTGATAAACTATGTTTGGTACAAGGATGTTATATTTTATCTCAAACATTTACAATTCCCTAAGTATTTAAGAAAAAATCAAAAGAGACCACTTAGGTTGGCTTCCCAAAAATATATCATCACTGATTATGGGTTGGCTTGGAAAAACCCTAAGAGAGTTCTCTTAAGATATATCATTGAGGACGAAGCCCCGAAAATAGTTGTTGATTTCCATGGAGGAGTTTGTGGAGGGCATTTCGTAGGAAGAGTAACAACCCATAAGATCTTAAGGGTTGGTTACTGGTGGCCAACACTTTTTAAGGATATAAATTTATTGGTAAGAAAATGTGAAATTTGTCAACATTTCTCAGGAAGATTGAAATCTTCAAGATCTCTCCCTTTGCAGCCAGTATCAATTCAATCCCCATTTAAGCAGTGGGGAATGGACTTTGTTGGGGAGATTTCATATTCTTCAAGTACAGGCCATAAGTGGGTATTGGTGGCCACTAATTACTTCACTAAATGGGTGGAGAAAATCCCCACTAAGAAGGCAACCCACCAAATTGTTATGGATTTCATTTTAAATCATATAATTTACAGGTTTGGAGTGCCTGCTAAAATAGTTGTTGACAATGTTATGAGTTTTAGAGCTAAACCTTTGGTAGCCATGTGTCAGGAGTATGGGATAAACTTAGCATATGCTTGTAATTACAATCCCCAAGTTAATGGACAAGCAGAGTCAAGTAACAAAAATTTGTTGAAAATAATCAGGAGGACCTTGGAATTAAATAAATGAAAGTGGGGTGAGCAGTTGAAATTTATTGTTTGAGCTGACAGAATTAATATTAAAAGAGCTACTGGAAATATCCCATTTGAATTGGTGTATGGAACTCAATCTCTCCTCCCCATGCATATGAAATTATCTTTGTATCAATTTATCTGACAATTGGAGGACCAAGAGATTAGTCCCTATGATGCACGTATAAATCAAATTGTTAAACTAGATGAATAAAGAAGAGAATCCCATCAAAGACATGTGAAGTTTAGGGAGAAATTGAAAAAATTATTTGATAAAAAGGTAACCCCAAGAGTTTTTCAGTGTGGGATATCTTGTGCTACTCTAGGATAGCAGACATGAGGATAAGGTAAAACATGCAAAATTTGACTCATTATGGATGGGCCCTTATTCTATTGATATTAGGATTGGCGAGCATACCTTCTTCCTGAAAGATCTAGATGGGGAATTGCTTGAGTTTCCTGTTAATGGTAGGCACCTGAAACATTTCCTTGACTGATTTCTCAGAACCAAGGTACGCATCATTATACATTGTACAGTCTTTTGGTTTTGTTTCGTTTCTACGTTTTTTTTTTCTGTTTTGGTTTGTCCCTGTCCTTGGCAACTGGTTTTTGTTGGTTTCTCAGTTTGTTCCTAGAGGGTTGGAAATTGTTACTCTACTTTTCAAGTTGGTTCTTGACTCTGTGGCCTAATGGATTTTGGCACATGGTCTGTTGTTTTTTGCACTTTTTTTTATTCTTGCGGCACTCGCAAGGAGTGCCCATCCCCAGGTCAAAGCCGGTGTTAGTGCTTGATAATAATCTTGCCCATTTTTTTGAGATTTTCTTTTTCTATTTGCTTATCATGTTCAATTTTCCCATAAGTTTTTCCAGGTGCTCTCTATTTTTAACGTTTATATTTTTGTTCTTCCTCCTTTGGGTCGAAGGTCTGGTTATGGAGCGTACTATTTTAAAATTTCTCTTGTAGACTGGTTTTTATCTAAAACTGAATTGTTTCCCTTTGGTAAAGGTTTTCCTCAGTCATGTTTTGTTTTTCTGTTTCTCTCACTATGTTGTTTGTTGTATGCGGCAATTTTTAATTAGTGCAGTGAAGCGTGTTCAATTTATGAACTTGTAATTTTCCTATGAAATTCACAAACTACAACTTTGGTCCTGCAACCCGACGAATATTCCTCGAATATTCATGACCATAAGGCTAACACAAATAATTTTTTATTTCCACCCCGAAGGTGTACACGTGGCTCAAAATGGTTTTGGTTTTAAAGAAAGCGGAGAAGCAGGTCATCAGGGATTTCTAGTTTTTTTTTGTCTTATGTAAAAGAGGAGGTAAAATTACAAAAAATGCCCACATCTCCACTAACATCAAGGTATGGTTACATGTCGCACCTGTGTTCAAAGTAAAAAGGTGGATGGGTGGGTCAAATTTTTAAAAAGTGTAAAAGTCTTAAACATTGCAAAATTGCAAAAAGTGCTCCCAAATCTCACGTTAGCGAAGGCTTTTCCACGTGGACGGCTCATTTTCAAATTTGAGAAGGGTAAAATGAACGGTGATGATGCAATGAATTTATTTTTGCCACCATCAATGTTTTTACTCAAAAATCAAGGATGTTTAAAGTTTATGAATGCATTCTTCATTTATTATTAGTTTTTTGGTTCTTGTTGTTTCTATCAAAGCGTCTTATTGTGAGGTATTGCAATTTCAACTCTGGAACTCGACTGGAGAACCAAAGGATTACAAAAATTATTGTTTTAAGTTAGAATTTCTCAAGTGCTCGTGGAAAACTGGTAAGAACTTGAAACATTTGTGTTTTCCTCTTGTCGTCAAGGTCAATTGAGATAAAGTTAGGGTTTTTTGAAGATGAAGACTTTTCCCTCTTCGTTCTCACTTGTGTTGGGAATCACAAAAAATCTGGATAAGATTACATATACAGATTTAATGGGTGCCAATCTAAATGAATTCCTCCAAAGGATAAGTGATCCCCATGAAAGTGAATCTTTGAAATCAATTCAAGAAAGTCACATTGCTGAAGCTAGTGACATCCTACCTTCTGTTCATTTACTGGAGTTAGTATGGCATTGTGCCATGAATTACGATACTGAAAAGGGGGAGGTGTTAGATGGAAGTGGGGATGCACTATTGACGTTAACACCAGATGCCATCAAAATTATGTTAAAATTTCCTATTATCACAACCCCAATCACCATAGGCATTAAATTGGCTCTAGATGATTATCAAAAAATAAGAGGGATTATGCCAAACTTATAAGTTCAAAATGGCTCCTCACAAAAAAGACAACTATTAGAATCCCTAAGAAATTGGTTAAGGCACAGTTTACTGAGGAGGCAGAAGATATTATTGTATTGTTGAGTTGAATGGCAGGTCTAGAAACTATGAATGAATTTAAGGAATGGATGACTACATACATGTGGATTATCCTAGAGAGAAAAGGAAGTATTTGTTGGGCTACCTTCATTGCAGAAGCACTTCATGAATACATGGTAACTGCGACAGTGAAAATTGAGATGGGAGAAATTACAGACTTTGAATTCTATATGATGACATACCTCATTTATAATTTTGTTGGCCACAAATGTTTCCCATGATTATCACCACGTGCTGATTTCAAGAAGTGTCAAATGCATGATATTTTCCCTCAGCTGCAACTAGCTAACTAGAGTGGAAATGTAAGGTTAGTAAATGATTCCTTTTTCACACCAATTATCTATCTTTTTTAACCAGAATGGGGATAGTACAGAATCTCTCAGCAGGCCAAACATGTAATTTTGGAATGTGGTTGCTACTTTATTCAGTATAAGAGGTTCACATATATAATAGTCAGTGGTTTTCAAGGTAAGCCTTATAAGTTGCCCCGGTATGTTGATGACAAACTTTTTTTATGTGAGTTAACAAGGCAATAGAATTATTGGTTGAAAAGGATATTAATACTGGATTGGTAGTAGACAAAGTTGTGTCCACTTCTGTTGAGGTCACCAAAACTAGTGACTTTCCTTAATAATAAAAATTTTCTTTTGAAGAAAAACTGAAAATGACACAAGATACAATTACTGATGAGGAAATCATTATTGGTGGAAAATCACATCTTTCAATGGGAAATTTGGAGTTCTTTCTAGTGGAACAACATGTCATGACATTGCCAGAGGTATCAATGTGCATGAAGATAGTAGATTGGAAACTTAGCCTATTTCTGGAGAAATGGAACCCATGGCCCAAAATTTGATACAAAAGGGCGAATGGGAAGAAATTTTTTCCACCATGGTTTGAGCTGGAGAAGCAATGAAAGAGTTTCCTTTGAATATTAATATAACTCAGGTTAAATATGATCAATCTGAAATTCCAGACCAAGAAAAGAAGCATCCGGAAAAATCAGTAGTACAGAGTGAAATTGGCATAGGGACCCTTGAGGTAAGTGTCCAAGAAAAGATAGAATTATTGCTACAAACAGAACAGGAAATATCCAAGCAAATAGTAATTGTTCCTAAGAAATTCCAGCAAGGATCACAAGAAACAAAAGCTGGAACAAGTTTGAAAAAGGGATGGATCAGCAAATTAATTTCAAATGAAGAAGAGACCATTATTGTGCAAGTGGTTGATCTTACTACAATGTCTTTTCCAAATATAGTGAGAGTCCCTAAAAAGACCAAGACCATCACAAAGACTCGTACTAATTCATCTGGAGCAAGAACCTTAGAGATAATAACTCCTTTCAAGGGTAAGACAAGAGAAGACATAACTACTAACAATTACAACATTCAAATTATTCCCTTAGGAAAGCCTTCAAGGGAACAACTAAAGCAAGGAGTATCTAAAGCAGTAAGTGATCTTCTTCAAAAATTTGATGAAGATGGAATGATGAAAAAACAACTAAAGGAGCAAATTAAGGCCTTAAGTTCATGTTTGCAACAATTGACAGGGAAAACTAGTCATGAACAAGCAAGTGCCTATGTGAATACCCTTGAGGGTATAAATAAATTAAATAGTTCTCTTAAAAAGGTCCAAGCAGTGGACACTTGGATTGAACAATTGACTGAGAAGGGAAAAGAAGCTATTACAGAGGCAGGGTCAAAATATGAGGACCTCAGAAGTTGACTAATGGAAATTGATGGAATAATTGAAGAGTGCGACAATGAGATATTTTACTTGGAAGGAACTCTCCCCAAAATTGACTACATAACCCAGCTTAGTGATGAGTTGGTTGAGTAAGAAAACATCGTACCAATAGAGTACAAAGGGAGCCAATATGCTCTTGAAGAATTGTCAAAAATCAAGTTAGATACCTTGAATGAAATCAAGAAAAAACTTGAAGTCAAAAGGAACTTGGTCGATGATTCACTTGATGCTATTGATCGGAGATTAGAGGACATGGTGGTAAAAAAATTCAAAAAGAGTTATGGGGACTTAAAATTTTATTTCTTACTTGACTCCTTTGAAAATAATATCCAAGAAAGTGACTTCTCCTATGAAGTTATTGAAACTATGAGGAAGATTGAGAATAGAATTGAGGAATTGAAAGCCAAGCCACTGGAATATAAGAAAAAAATGGCCCATTGTATGGATTCAATAACGAGGCAAACATTGATTTTCCAGCACCATGTTGGACTTGACGAAGATGAAAAAAATGAATTATTCTAGAGATATGATGCTTATATGGCAAGGCTAACAGAGGAGCAAGATGCAAAAGAAAAGGATTAAGAGAAAGAGGATGCAGGCACAAAATATGATAAAAATTCTTAGGCACATTCTTCCTTAATTTGTATTCTTTTTTCATACTCCATTGAACTAATATTGTGAAATGATGTTTCTAATGCATTAAAATGTAATTATCTTTCTGAAATTTTATTGTTTCTTTGTTTCGATTGAAAGATAAAAAGATATAGTAGTTCGTAGTGGATTAGATTAAAATTCCACACATACTTAGAATAGACATGTGAACTATTAATATTATTGTATTGCTTGCAATTTGAACGAAAAACAAGATAGGGTTCTATAGGGGCCCCTACCCTTGATAGTGAAAGATGTATACACGCCAAAATGGGGACAATCGAGGGAGAACAACACTCAAATATTATTCAGTATGGTCTCATAGTCTCCTCCCAACAAAGGAAGTTTATTCAGAATTTTTTTTTCTCAGCACAAACTCATCTGAACCTTGTGTCATTTGTATAAAGATGATTGACCCAACCAAGTCCCTGGACATACCCATATCCATCACTGAATCCAAAGTCATCCTAGGGCAGTTCATAATTTTTTCAATCTTGATTTTCTTTTGATGGGATGAAACCCAATCCAAAATGTCTAGACCACCTGAGAAGAAACCCGTTTTTCCTTTCCCCTTATGAAGAGTTGACTTGATAGGATTACTTTGAGAGGGAATGTTTAGAGTGATAAGAGGGGCAGGCACCGCATGTTGTTGGTTAGATGAATTGTGAGGCCTTGAGCTAGTTCTGGCTTCCCATTTCCTTAAAAGGGGTGGGCTTTCCCTTGGAGAAGGAAGTGGTTGGGGTCCCAGAAATTCTCTCTCAGAGGAAGAAGCAAAATACATCAGACGTGCGGATAATCAAGTTACAAACCTACCTTTGTTATCCTAAGCTAAGGAGAGTGCTTCCCTTGAGCGACAAGCAGATATTGATTGGTCCTCTTCTCCATCTTATATAATAATTGGAGGTTGAGGTTATGTTTCGACCTTCCTCTTGCTCAAAGACGGTGTTGACGCTGGACCTGGTGGCAGAGACACAACTTCTGCTTGTTTCTTTTCCAGGGAGTGAATCCTCTTCTCCAACTTGTCCACCTTTTTGGAAATGGCAGGCACTCTATTGATGGAGGATTTATCATATAGTACATATGATTCCTTAGGAATCTCTTTTGATAAAATTTCCTCATTACATAAAAAGGGCACTGAAAACTGGTCTGCCCAGAGACATGAGGCCTTCTTACAACCCAATATTTCTTTAAATCCTCGGGTGTTTTCTTATGTTCCCATCTAAAAATATAGAAATACATAACCTGGAAGGATGCAAACACAGGGTTGATCCTCATTAATAGAGAAATAATTTCTAACCGTACTTTCTGGTATGCTAGGGGTCCTCTGGTATCACCCACACATTCTACATTAAATAGAGCCCTAACAAACGCTTTGTTAGGACTACTCAAATCAAAAATATGATTTAGGCCTTCTGAAGAAATATCTTTCAGGTTGTGAGCTACAAGCACTTTCACCATTTTCTTGATTGAATTCTTTATGTTTCGAGCAAGAAATAAAACATGTGCAGACAGTGAGGAAATACCATGCTTTATAGATGGAAGGTTTCATTTGGTCTTGTGTCAATAAAATCTTTCCCATAGAGTAAACCATATTTTTCTCAGTTCGCACAGAGGTGATTAAAGATTTGAAAGGAATTAAGAACGAATAGATCTGGTAGTTCAATAAGATTTGACAAACATCATGTGTGGCATTTAAACTAGTAAGACGTCAAGTGGAGTGCACTGATCCCAAGAAGAATTTTGAAAGATGGGAGTAGGTGTGCGTCATGTCAAAAGAATTTGGAGATGCTCATTGATCATTTGAAATGATTGTTTAATCAAAATTGGGAGTGAACGTTTCAAGTAGCCTACCAAAGGTGACGACCAGACATCCCAGTCAAACACAAGTAGAATACATCAAAAAGAATCATATTTCGTACACCTGGCAATATAGAATGAAACTCATAAATATCATCTTCTAGAATAAATTTGTAACAAAAATTATTCCCGAGAATATTCTTGTTTTTTGGGGGGGAAGATTTGAAGTAAAGAGAGTGATATAAAAGGATGAAGAAATCATGCCACAAGGGGGTTAATTTTTCTGAAATTTACTCAGAGAGAGAAAAGGAGAGAAAAGCCGAGAGAAGCCATTTTCTGAGAGAACTTATTTGAGAAACAAATTATTTCTTATGTGTCTTCGAAATTGATTATGTCAAGATGGTTGCAGATGTATAGCCATTGACAAAACTTTGAGATTGTAAACAAACTTTCCCTTGTTGATCAAATTTTGAAAAACCTTGAGTTATTCGTGTTAATCATGAACTATGTTATGTCTATTGTCATTTTGAGATATTTTCAAGTAGTTATCTATGTTCCTCTTGCAATCTTACATTAGGAATCCCTTTGAAATCACACAAAATCTCATCCTCATGATAGTATTGTGGCATTTTCAATTATATTATGAAGAGATCTTTCATTTCATGATGCAATAAGTGATTTAAATTCAATTTACTTTCATTTTAGTGATACAGATTGTTTATCAATTCTTGAGTGTATCATAAGTGTGATATAATAGGGACTTCTAAGGTTTAATTAAGTCTTTCCAATGATTTCTTATGTTAAATCCTTGAAGAATGTGTGAAGCCGTGTGTCTTTAAGCTTTCATAGATGCACAATTTTCTAGTTGAAGGTTTGTCCTGACTATTTGAAGCTATTTTTTATCTTGCCTTGTGGATATGTCAACATTTGTTTAAAGTTCTCAAGGATTCGATATAATCAACTTTATCATGCTTAACTTCCCAACCATGAAACGCATATCCAAAGATATATCATACATTAACTATCCTTGTTTGCACTGTGTATCCACAAATGATAAAGAAGATCATTGAATTCATCCATCCTTTACTAAAATATGCAAGTGCAATCAGTTTTTATCGTTTCCTTTAGTGACCTGGGCCTTATCTAGAGAACATCTTCATTTTCTAAAGTGACAACTCGTGAGAGTTAGGTTATGTTGTATTGGCCATGTTTTCTTGAGGTCTCCTTCAAAATATTGCAAAGGAATACTCAAATACTGCCAATTAGTTGATGATTTCCATTAATACAAGTCACAAAATGGGTCCTCTCACCTTGGTTGAAGGCATAACCTAAAGTAGTAAGGGTAGGTCAAACTCTTAGTACAGTGATACCCAGTCCTTTCCAACCAGAGTGATAAAGAGTCATCTAAAATCCGTCCCTGGCTACAAAATGACTCGTATTATGATTTGTTTGTCTCTAAGCATCCTGGTCAAATTGTGATGTTGCTTGGTTTAAAAGGAAGAATCAATTTGGGTACCAATTAAAATAAAAATCAAATGCAAAGGGACACGAAAAGAAATGGAACAGAATGGCGTCACAAGATGGAGGACGACAAAATAATGGGAATGTCTCCCACATTAGAAGACGCCTACGGTGTAAATATGATTTTTTTAAGTGTGTGTGACCTTTTCAAACCGTTTTATTAATGTGGCATTAAAAAAATGTTTAAGCAGTATTGAGTACCACTCAAGTGTTACAACTTGTCTCGTATTTTTCACCGCTAAACCTCCTTTCTCACTCTTATGTGAATGTTCCTTAGTTGATTTGAATGAAAATGTAGGAGTGTACGGAAGGCATGTGAATTATTTGACAAAATACCTTAGAGATATTTTATCATGGAATACATGGTTGCTTTCCAAGTTGGAATGAGGAAATGTCATTCACCCTCCACGAGGCCTCCTTTCAACAGGACCGCCTACTCCTTACTCTCCAGATATGGAACGCCATTGTTTGGAGACCTCATCTGATCGGCCATGTGACCCTACCCCTCAAATGCTTTCTTCTTAAGAAAAATAGTATGTTGAGCAACTACAAGTGTCAGCTGCTCACCCCATCAGGAAAGCCCAAGGGGATCCTCAACCAGTGTTCATTTTAAGAAACCTCTTAGAAATAGGAGGTGGAAAATACCTTGCGAATATCCTCAGAACTAGTTTTGCGAGAAGGCAAATTTTTTGGGGGTCCGGCAACATATTTTTTGCCTAATTTTTAAGAGGTGTGACAGAAGGTTGCAGGCGCACGATAGAAGATTTGTTATCGCACATCAACAAGGTGATTGACGCGCGTCAATGAACCTCACTGACGCACGTCAACGACCTTGTTGATGCGCATCAATGAGCCTCTCTAATGTGTGTCAACCACCTTGTTGACACACGTCAACAAGGGTGTTGTCCGAGCACGTCAGTGAGGTTCGTTGATGCGTGTCAACCACCTTGTTGATGCGCGACAAAAAAAAATATGTCACGCATCTGCAGCCTCTGCCCTCTGGTCGCACGACAACAAAATATTTGTGTCGCGCGTCAACAAACTCTATGTCACACATCTACTTCCTCCACACTCCTGTCGGACGTCAACAAACTCTCCATGTCGCGCGTTAACAAACTCTCCATGTCGCGCGTCAACAAAATCTATGTCGATCATCTACAGCCTCTGCTCTCCTGTCACGCGTCTGTAGTCTTTGCCCTCCTATCGTGCATTTACTATACTTGATAATACATATGCCCCCATGTGGTATGAGTGATCTAGTAGTGTTCTACATGGCGAATAATCTAGGATTATATAGTGGATAGTTTCAAGGGTAGGCAAAGCCAACCCCTAAAAAAAATTAAACTGTAATTTTTAGGCGAACAAGTCACTGACCCGCGCCAGAAAATTCACCTTTTCAAATTTTTCAATGGAATAATCACCATATTACGAATATTCGCCACTAAAATTATCCCTGTCCTCAATTTGTCTCTCAAGATTGGCTACAAAACTAAAATTCAGGTTAAGCAACATACACATGATCCACGGTCACATGCAATACATACCAGCAACCACTTGTATGCACAACCCACTTCTCAAGCACTTGTGCAGGTTGTCATGTTTTTTACTAATTCCTAGTCATGTTTTTTACTAATTCCTAGTCATGTTTTTTACTAATTCCTAGTCATATTTGTGATTCTCCATCCAGTGAAAAGTGAAAATGTATTTTGCCATTTTTTTACCTATTTAAATTAATTATATTATTTATTTGACACTACGAAAGAGCTCAATAACCTTTTTTAATCCTTGCTACAAAATATTTTCCATTGTATTGCGACCTGTAACATGTTATGGATATGTCTAAGCTCCAACCTGCAACATTACTCACAATGTCACAAGACAATCAAGGCCGACGTGGCCAAACACATACGATGTGCATACAAGAAAAATGGCATAGGACGCAAATAATAGCATACACTCGCAAACAATGGCAAGCAAAGTGTAATAAGAATCCATGGTGGCATATAGACCTGCAAAGTAAATGATACACATGAAGCACCCATTAACATGTTAGAAAGATATAAAATATGTTAAAGTGTGTATGTATCAATAGGATAAGTAGTGTACTAATAAGAGTAGGAAGTAGTAGAAAATGAAATAATAACACTTGTAATGTATAAGAGTAGTAAATGTAGATGCCCCCAACAACCTTGATGGGACTGGTAAGAGGTACAATGATAAGCATCATTTTTACATGTAAAGATATGTAGGAAGTCTCCAATTACAATGAAATACCAAGTGAACGCGTATGTTTATATAGAAAAGACATTGACATACTAAGTATCCATCTAGCATGGGAAACAAAGTGTAGATGTAATTATAAGAAAGAAAGAATATATAATGCCTCATTCGACGTTACTCCAGTTCATACTTTGGTGACCTTGTTGCTAAGCATTGAACGTTGTTGTGCTTCCATTTATCATTAGTCGGCTTCAACCTTATCGCAAAAAATAATTAGCATCCTCCCTCTTCGTCGTGCCTTCTTGTGTCTTAGCTCCTTAGTTATAAAACCACGATAGTTTTTTCCACGTCTACTACATCTATACATGTTACTTCTAGCGGGTATCTCCCTCTTAGGCCTCATGCTACACATGCTACTTCTAATGGGTCTCTCCCTCTAACGCCTCATACTATGTATTTTGTTACATATGTTACTTCCAGTGGGTCTATGTTAATTGGTTGCAATCCATCATTTTCTATTATTCGTCTGGCTTTCCTAGCTAGATAAATTACTTTCCACAGATTATCTTCCTCGAATCCTTGTGTCAATTTCCAAGAATACTTTACTAAGATATCTGGAAGCCTTGACAGACGACCAACAATAACATTTCTCAAAGAGCTCTCTATCCAAATAGCTAAATCATCCACAATGTTAACCTCCAAAACTCTGCATCATTTGTACAAGATATACTTTGGCACTATTGCCATCTAATCCATGGAATCATGCAACTCAATCTTGGCAAAAACATTTTCTTCACATATCTCTCCGAGTAAGTTGTGGGCTTTGAGTACCATTGCATCTTCCTAGAACAACTTATTCACACATTCGACATAATCCTCACCTCGAGTTGAAACATGAGGCTCTGGGTGCATTGTTTTCAGCCTGTAGAATTCTTTGTCACAATGATTACTTGGCGGGCTTCTGTACTGAGACTGTCCATAATATCAAATCTACTGATATAGGATTTATCCATCATATTTATCGAATCTCATGCTTCACAACAAACTTTCACGACAACTCCTACACTCTTAGATTTTCGGCCATGAAGTTGAATGATGACATGGAGTAATGACTTTGCAGGCAATTGGCCTTTTTTCCTTTCGTATTTACACTGTGACGATGACCTAACGTCAACTTAGCATCCAATGCTCGACTCAACCTGTTAAATAGGGAACTAAACACTGTCATGGACGGTTATAATTTCACCAGTACAATGACAACAATATGGCTGAAGACTTGGACGACACCAAATAAAACCTAGTGTCAGAGCCCCCGGACATTCTACCTTAGACAACGTCTTTAGGCATAATTACATCCTATCTAGCCTTTCTTACACCTCAAGTGCAATTTCTAGCCTACAAACAACAACGACGTAAGGTAATGAATCAGAAAGTCAAAAAGTGTTTAGCACCAGCGATAAAATGGATGTACTTACGAAGGCATTGTACTTAAACTTACTTTTGCTGCATTTGTATATAATGGACGGATTCCGAGGGTATGAGGAAATGTCTGACCCTCGGATTGTGAAGCTCTTGCCGTTTCAATATCTATTATGGCTTCATTGACAAGTTCAGATGGAACGAATCAGCCATTGCCACATACAAACAAGCGGCTCCCACAACTCCAACAAACAAATGATAGGAGACAAAACTAATCCAATCACAGCAACAGGAGCCAATGCAAAGGGACAGGAAAAAGAAACGGAACAGAACGGCGTCACAAAATGAAGGACGACAAAATAATGGGAATGTCTCCCACAGTAGAAGACGCCTACGGTGTAAATATGTTTATTTGTTTTAAAAGTGTGTGTGGCCTTTTCAAACCGTTTTACTAATGTGGCATTAAAAAAATGTTTAAGCAGCGTTGAGTACCACTCAAGTGTTACTCTTTATGTGCATGTTCCTTAGTTGATTTGAATGGAAATGTGGGAGTGTACGGAAGGCATGTGAATTATTTGACAAAATACCTTTGAGAGATTTTATCATGGAGTACAATGATATTAAGATATGCACAAAACGGGACTATTGATAAGGCGTTGTGCACTTATAAGTAAGTTTGTTTAGAAGTTGTAAAGTTAATCTTCACAACTTTTTCGAGCAAATTTTTAGACATACCTAAATAGGATCTTTAAAACTAGGCATGGACATTCATCATTGAATTATAGAAAAATGGATTTTTGACATAATATATTGTGTGGTAGTCTATTTTTCATATATATTAGTTTTCCAAGACGTTTATCCACTTACAGATAGCTATCCATGTCTTGTCCTAACAAATTTAGAATTAAAAATGATTGTGTTTTGATGACTGTCCATTTAGAATCTATTTGTATATTCCTAGACTAATTTTGTAGGAATAAGATGTAAAGTTATAATGTGTTGTTGTGATGATGTATCAGGGCACATTATGGTTGATTCCTTTTCTTGTTGAAAAATTGGCACTCTTATGTAATTATGGAAGAATGAGTGGAAAATCAATGTGTGTAGAATACCCAAAATTAATGGAGGAATCAACAAATATATATATATATATATATATATATATATGTGACTTAAAGAATCAAGAGACTTACAATAAAGAGTGAAAAAAGAAATATCAACCATGTACAATCTATACATAAATTATTTTCTAAATTGGAATAACAACTTAATTCTAAATTTAATTTTGATAAATTTTGTTAATAAATGCGAGGAAGAAATCTTAGTAAAATTTGAAACCAAAGAAAATATATGAACATAGTAAATTAAAATGTTTCAAACTTGGTTTTCGTACATGCTCCATTACCCAAGGTATACCCAAGTAAATACTTATTGAGCTCTAGATTATATTGGAAGGTTAGGTCACAGATGTGATTACCTTTATGGATATCATAAAGAAGCTTTCTATATCCTGATAATATGAGATAAGGGTTGTGTATGGATATGATATTTGACTGTGTTGGTCAATGTGATCTTGATTATTATCCTCGAATGTTGCACAATTGTTTTTGTATTTTTGCATATACATAGAATTGTGAGTTATGTAGTAAAGGTGATTAAAACTTGGAAAGTTTAGTATAGTGTGTTATTGAATTTCTTTACTATGGTGAAAAGAAGGTGTTGATAACCTTATTCCTTATTGATGCATGTCCATTTTTTAAAGTACTATGATTGGAAGGTGCCTATGCTTTTACATTACAATCATATATGTTTAGATTGATTGTCATGCATAAAGTGCAATGTGATCATTGTGGTAGTATAAACCATTTGAGCTTTCTCAGGGAAAACCATTAAGAGTTGAGAGAAATGGATTTATGTTTGAGGAATATTATTCATAATAAATAAGAGGATAATGTAGAGTCCTATGTTTTAAGTCCTAGGTGGGTATAATTTCATGTTATTCTTGGAAAGTTGATTATTCTACTATGTTAGAAACCTTGATAGTTAGTGATCATGGATAAGGCATGGAAAATGAAATCATTTTGTAAACTCTGGAATTTTACCACATATCATGAAATGTTCTTAACGTTGATAAAATCGCAAGATGATCTAGAGTGAACTAAGGCTATAAAAAATTATTTTGGTATGATCATACTAACATTTGTGCACAGAGTCCCATCAAAATGACGTAGCTAGGTACATTTAAGTCAAATGAGTGACCAGGTAGTTTTAATGAAGTATTCTTGTGAGTGAGTGAATAATTTTGTGATAAAGAAGTATTATATGTGTGTCACAAGACATTTAGTGATTCCCATCTTTTCCACATTGGAGACATCCAATAATGAATTTGTAAAATATTTTCTTTACAAGATATAGTCCAATAGAGGATATTTAAATTCTATTGGGGAGAGACGACCCCTTATATTTAGTAATTCATTTTGTCGATCAAATTTAATCCACAATAGGACATATTACTTAAATCAATTCGTAATCGAAATACCTTATCACGTGATTTGATGATTATTTATCCCTGATATGAAATGATGAATCTTATTTGTGATGTCCTTACTCAAGTGTTGAATAATGTGATATATTTAATACTATCTTAAAGTTGATAGTAGTACATGTTGCTTTAGCTAATGAAATGGTGATATTGTGACTTATGGTGTGATATTTTCTTGATCCTATAGATTTGTTTTAATAAGGAATAAATGAACTAAGATATTACATAATGAAATAATTTTGCAACTAAGAGTCAAATTGAAATTAAATTTCGTGATAGTAATAGCATAACTTGGAAAGAAGGATGGAAATATTTGAGATCAAAACTTATCTTGGTTAACTAATCATGTTTGTGTTATGTGTGTAAGATAAAACTTGTGCTACTGAGAACATCAACTAAATTTATAGGGGGATAATGTTACATGACTAAATACCCATAGAAATATTTAAGTAAATTAAAAGGATTAAATAATTTAAAAGTTACACAAGTGTGTGTAAGTGAATAATAAAGATAATTAAAGTGAGACATAAAAGATATTCCCGAGAAGTCTTAAAAGCTTTATGCTAGAAATAATCATGTATTATGTTAAAATCAAAAGGTGTGAATGGAAGCATATGTCCATTATGAAAATCCACTTTCTCGACCCTATAAAAAAGGGAGTAAAGTTATTCAAATGATATATATGTGTAAGTATGTGGAAATCACATGAATACAATATGCTCTATATGATAAAAAGACAATAAATAACATTTTGGTCAGTTAGGTAAAGGGATGGAGACCTATAACACTCTGAATAACAACGAGATGGGGCACCACTGAGTGCATCCAAGGGGTGGCACAAAGTGAATATCTCAGTGTCTTGGCTAGGACCAATTGAATGTTGTTTTTACATTTTGATACGAGACCGCATTTGGTTCCTTGTTATTGAGTTTGGTCTCATTACTCGCTTACGTAGACCAAGTGGTTGTGGAAGAATTTTATCTTCATAAATGTATTTAAAACTTGAAACTATTAATAATAAGTTTATATTATCGATCTATGTTATTTGAGCTATAAATGTTAACATATTTAAAGTCTATACTACGTATTTCAATGTAAATATATTATGTTTAATCTATTTATTGTTGTATAAATATGAGTCAAAATATGGAAAATAAGCACATCACATTTGATCTCTAGGGTTTCTAAAAATCCAAAATCATCCTTATGATTTCTATTACCTTTCATTTTCTCTTTTCCTTTTCTTTTTTTCTTTTATAATGTTGTAGGTTGAGAAGGATCTTTCATGGAGTCTTATATGTTTATTGTTATTCTATTTATTTTATTATTTGAAAATACCTGTATTAGGAGGTAATGTGTGTGTATAGACACATATCATTATTATTTATTTAAAATTCACATTGAAAAAAGGGCATCTGGATCCATTTGAAGTAGTTGTGTGAGAGTGTATACACACATATATACATACACGCACACACACACACACACACACACACACACACACACACACACACACACACACACACACACACACACACACACACACACACACACACACACACACACACACACACACACACACACACACACACACACACACACGTGCGTACACACACATGGTTATGTAGGGGTGTGATTACGGCTGTGTAGGGGGGCAGAAAGAGGAGAGGGTTGTGTCCATTGCCAAATGGGGATTATGTTTACTATTTGAAAATGCAATAATTTTGGGGGTTTGTGGCTAGGCCGCCGCCCCCCATTGTACTTTTTGTAATATAGAATAAAACTTATATATATGTCTATTTGTACATCTTCTAAAAGAATTAATTTGTTTTAAAGAAAAAATTCATATATTAAAACCTCCCTTCTATATATAAAAACATATATTTCATAATTAAACTTGTCCCTTCTTTAAAAATATATACAAGACATATACATATATACATACATACATATACATATACATATACATACACACACACACACACACATATACACACATGCATGCATGTGCACGCGTGCGCGCATGTGTGTGTGTGTGTGTGTGTGTGTGTGTGTGTGTGTGTGTGTGTGTGTGTGTGTGTGTGTGTGTGTGTGTGTGTGTGTGTGTGTGTGTGTGTGTGTGTGTGTGTGTGTGTGTGTGTGTGTGTGTGTGTGTGTGTGTGTGTGTGTGTGTGTGTGTGTGTGTGTGTAAACAATTTTACAAGTAAAGATATATTTCATCATTCCTTTCTTGGAATGAGGAGATTATAATTTTTCCCTTTGTAACCAAATGAATAAGAGATTAAATCGATAAGTGAAGATCCTTTTTTGAATCAATATATTACAACATAAACATAGAAGAGTGATAAACAAAAACACAACTTCTTAAATCATGCAAATACAACAACTTTTATTCCATTTTCTCTTTTTGCAAATTTTAATCAATCAATAAACTTATAGAAATACTTGCAAAAATCCACAAGTTCAACCTTTACGTTTTAGAAACCGACTTGAATTGAAAAACATAGCTTCATAAGTATTCTAATAAGCTTCATGATTTCAACCTTAATTCATATTTCCTTTTTATTCAACAAGATGATTATTTCCTTTACAAACAATGGTAAATAGCAAAATTTCTATCTACACAAGTTAATAAATTTCCTCATTTTCAAATACAATATTTACAACAAAAAAATTATTGAGGTTACCTAAGGAGAGGGCCCTATCCCTTTGTAGCATCACCATCCCACACTGGTCGTGGAACCATCTAAGGATGGAATTTTAAGCTCTTTGTTAGACATGGATTAAACCACATTATCGTGGTTCCCTATCATCAGGGTATCCAGATCGTCGGTAATAAGCCGCCTTAACATGGAGCCAAGATTTGAACCTCGAACCTCCCAATTACTAAGAGACCTGAGAATTGTTACACCACTACCCATTGGATACAATATTTACAAATTGTTTCAACATAGTTTCCCAAACAATAATAACACTAAACAATTATTTCCTTAACTTGAAATTACAAGATTTCAATAAATTTAAAATGCAAGTATACAAGCCTCTCACAAATTGGGAACAATATGCTAATTTTTTTCTTTGATTCCATAATCACAAAACATGTAAACAAACTCCCAAGTTCCAACTCTACCGAATAAACATCCAAAGCTATAAGATAAGGCTTTGTTTACCACCCAACCAAATGGCATCATTACATGCCACAATCTAACAAATGGAGAGCATGCTAGCCTCCCTCCAATCCCATGAGAGAGAGGAGAATGCAAGTCTCCATTTGAGCACCAAAGAAGGGAAAATGCCCAAACACATCACCAAACCAAAGCATAAATAAGATTTTGATAAAAACAACACAAAAAATCCTAGAAGTTCCATACTTCTATCTAAATGGGGAAGAGAGAAAGAGAAATCCAAATTATAACATATCCAAAAAGTAGCGATATATGAGTCCAAAAGTTTCCAAAAATTCCCAAATTACCTCCATAAATCCATATCCCTCCAAAATCCTTATACCTCCTTGCCTCCTCCTAGCTAATAATTTTCAAACCTTGGAGATTTAAGGAAGGGAGATGGTTCCCAGAGAATATGTGAAAGAAGCTCTCGTTTCAAACCATATGAAGGGATTAAAAATAAGAAAGCCAACAAGGCTTTCCTAGCAAGCCGTGTGGGAATAGAGACGATTATTTCCTCTTCCCCTACAATTTAAAAATCCATCTATAAAGGGAATGGATGGAGAAAAAAAACAAAAAGACAAAAAATCATATGCAAACTAATAAAAAAATTCCAACAACCAATAAAAAATCCAAAAATGAGCATACAAGATCCTTTTTCAAAAGCAATAATCATAAATATAAAAGTGTGGGGCTTACCTCAAAAGATAATTTATTCCAAGCTTCAAAATACAAGATCTCCAAGCCCAAAATCAAAGCTCTCTGATAAGATTCCTTCTCTCCAAAAGTTAGCCAAAACAAAAACAATCAAAGAACCCCCCAAAACCTCAAAGTTAGAGGATAATAAAGGAAAAGAAAGCCCAATCCTCAACCCAATAGGAAGGTGACATGTGCCACTCCTCCACCTAAGACTCCAAGTCACCTATGTACTTCCAAAAAGCTCTTTAAAATTAAAAAATGAAAATAAATTTAAAAACAAGTAATCCAAGTCTCCACATGAAGCTGCGAGCAACTTGCACACAAAAACCAAAGCATACATAAGATCCAAAATAATAAATTTGGGTTGTTGGAAAAGGGTGAAATGGGTGAAATTAGGAATTATGAGCCTTTAAAATAGATCACCCACATGTAGATATGATACTTGGGGCTCTTTTCAAGGCAAACATACCCTCTAACTTGCCATACACTCCTCCAAAAAATCACTTCTTGCCCAAATTCGAGTTTTGGGAAAGATGTGGCCGTTTAAGAGAGGTGGTTGATCTACCTTATCATGGATTAGGTAATCCTAAACCCAATCGAAAATAAATTAAACAAGATAAATCAACCCATGTAAGTGGGAAATGATTAACTTAAAATAAAAAACCATTTAACTATCAAAATACAATGGGTTAAATCAAATAAACACAATTAAGATCAAAGCACGATAATAAGGACTAAATCAAATCAATTAAACATATGCCAAGGGGGTCATTTCCCTTTTCAAAAATTTAATCACACAAAAATAAACATTACACCCCTTAAGTGCTATTTTTTGGTCCACATGTTGCCCCAACATAATGCAAGAGGGAAATTGGAAATTGATGAGTGTTAGAAAATAACCATGGCATAAGAAAATATGATTGAAGTGAGGATAGTGTCACTCCAACCATGTGCTGGGAAATAAATTAAAAAGGGGATCATTATGGAGGAAGAGGTCCAAAAAATTTGGCCATGGAGAACCACCTTAGTGTTGAGCTGACAATTTTTAAGAGGGATGAACAAGACCTTACGTGAATTGGTGAAATATTACACATAAACTAGAACACCGGTGAGAAGTTCAACTCAGGATGGAGATCACAATATTTAGATGATTAGATTTGGGTTGGCCAAGCCTAATAAATCCCTCCAAACAAAGTGAACCCACAAGTCAACATGAGTAACCTAAGCACATAGTGGGTATTATACTCCAATTCAAGACAGAGATAAGAAAAATATCAATTCTAAGCATAACATGGAGCCCAATCACAACCAACATGTTTTCAAATAATAAAAATCCAAACCAAATCTCACAACAACCAAAAGGGACAAATGTGTTTGAAGGATAAAACACCACATGCAAGTTGAGAAAAAGATCATGTGAAATATATAGAACTAAGAAAGAGGAATATTGGACGTGATTGATGTTTACCACTAACTGCATGACCAATCCCTGATGAATGAGATCATGTAGGATTTGGATCTTAGCGGAAGACACATAGACCAAGTGGGAGAATATCAACACACGAACACATGTTATTTTGGACAACTGACCAACAGTCCTCATGGAGCTAGCTTTCAATGACATCAACATAAAACCTCCATCCTCTCTTTCCCTGATGTGTGCTAGCCACAATCACCTCAATTCCCAATTGTAAACATCCTTAGACGTAACTATTTGACATTTTGAATTAGTTGAGTCGAGTACCAAATTCCCTCGAAAAAAATCTCTACTATATATTTCCCTAGCATGTGTCAGCCCTAACCACCAAATTTCCCATATGTAAATGTATTTTGTTGTAATTATTTACAATTTTGAAATAACGTAGTTTACATTTGTTTCTTTTTTAAAACCCATTGGCTAATTTGGACCTGATGGACATAATGTATTATTTTAGAATTGATTAAATTGTGACAATGTGAAATATACTAGGTAAAATAGGGACCTCATATGCTCTTTCATTGGATCTTATCCCACAAAATCCTCTAATGAGGCATATGCACTCCATTACTTATCAAACTTACAACTCCGCACAATCTAAAATTCTCATAAAATCTACCATACATGGTGCCTCTTACCCTAACCCTTCCACTTTTTCCATGTCATTTTCATAGTCACCCTTCCTCCTCCTCTCATTTAAATACCCATCAAAACTTTAGTTACTGTTAAAGATTTCATTGAGCTTGTCACATAAAAAAAATTAGTAGTGAAATTTTGGAGGAAATGGATTCATTTTTAAATAATTTGGGATATTTATTGGAAGCAAAAGTTTACAGGGTGAAAATTTTAATAAATATGATGCCGCAAAAAAATTCTTTTATTTATCGGAAGTGTTCAATTCTTATTTTCTGATGGTTATAAAAATAGGATTCAATTTTGGATGTTGGTTCTTCCTTGTATGTCCTTGTATGTTTTGATACCACATTTAAGGCAATACTACTAATTTTTTCCTTCTCATTCACATAGGAATAATTAATCTTATTTTGGTATTCAAGGGTGATATGAGTGATAAATCACTCTTTCACCTCATAGGCTTATGTAAACAAGTTACATATCCCACGTTACGTTGGATGTAAGGATGGAGGAATTTAGTAAACATGATGTAACATGAACGGGCATGCAAAATCTAGCTACACAAAAACATGGATGAAAAATATAAAGAGACAACAAGACTTATATAAGGTTGAATATACATGCATAAGGCCACTTGTATCAATAGTTCATGGAAAGTGAAATAGTCAATGAGCATGTGAGATTTGAAATGGTTCGTGTGAGTGAAGGAAAGGGCCATGAGGATGGACTTGTGCTAATCAATTCACAGTACCAACTAGATATGGGCAGATACCATCGCCAAGGGGTTTGATACCTCATATAAGGACTTGTTCTTGCTTCTTGTGCAAGTGGAATAAAAAAACACCACAATTGTGATGTTTAGGAAATAATGCCTTTTGGAAAAGGCTCATCATCAACTTCAAAAATGATTGCATCAACGATGATACCTAGTTTCTACATAAAACAACACTCTAAGGCATGGAGGAACTTCCGCTCCGTCATTGTGGGTGGTCTATTGTGTCTTCTTATTATTTCATGTGTCATGTGGAAGAATGTAATACACATGTACATCAATGAATAAATTAATCTATGCTATTGCAGCTTGTCATTGTATTCCCACCTTGTTCCAATGTGAAACATGTGAATTGATGTAATGATCAGGTTTTTTTATCAACATCACACAAGTGTAAGTTCCCACTCATTTCTTGAAAACATAACTCCCAAATATACTCAGGTCACACGCAATGTCTACACATGGGTGTAAATTGACTCAGTGTATCACCTTAGTTCCCAAAATAGATGGGCAAGTGGGGTTTTTAGAAAAATGGTTGCATATGAATGTGTGAGATGATCAAGAAATAAGAATAATAAGCAAAGAAGATGATGGTGATTATGGGTAGTGAAAAAAAGAGATGAGTACAAACTAATGAGACCTAGTGGAAGAGAAGGTGGTGGTCATAGTAGGAGTAAATCCATATTCTTGTGCTATGTTTGAATTGTTAGTTCCGAAAGAACATGACCCTCATGTTGGAGGCTTGTAGTCAAGATACACGACATGAGAACTAAGTTTGAAGGATGGAAGAATTAAAAAAGTCTTTCCATTGTGAAATGAACAGAAGCAAACCCTCAAGAAATGAAAATGGCATATCAGACTTGCAAGTGAGTTTAAAGGGTCAAAAAAATGTCAACAAAAAAGGATCCTATGTGTAAAGAACTAGTACATGGCTATGCATGGAAAAAATCAAGATGAGCCGACCACATGGATGTGATGCCATTTTGACAACCTCTTGTCTTGTGAACTCACAAGTGCTTAGTTAAAAATAAATTGCACATGCTTATTCACCCAAAAGTTTTCCCTCATCAAAAATAGTCATCGATATACATATTTTTTCCATCAAGTACTATCAAAGTTTGCAAGTGAATTCCTATTTAACTAACACCTCTCGATACAATAAAAACATTCCTTAATCCCAACACCAAATAGGTTTATCAGGAATTTCACAATAAATTCGCAAACAATAAAATTCATTAAAATTTCCCACTTGAAAAATGTGGTCAGGAATTTATTGTTAGTCACCTCCTTTGCAAAATGTGCCTCTCTTTTCAAAAGCTCCACACTCCATAAAATATGCTCCCTAAAAAATTATAAAAGACTTGAGGCTTGTGGAAGTTTTTGATTATTATTACCATGTAGGCAAATAGTTGGAGTTTGAAGTGTGATTTGCACACCATACCTACCCTATAAAAAAGGAACTTGCATTTATTGAGTGGTTAATGCTTGACTTAGCATCCACCTATTGAATCTCAATAAGTTATGGGATAATATGACTCTCTTAAAACATAATGGTGGGATAAGAAGTGAAATATGTATGCAAAGACGTAGTGAAAAACTAAATCAACCAATCTATACATGTTGATAATGGTAGGAGGAAGATTCGCGAGAGGACTCGAGTTTTATAGAGCTAAAAAATATCACACTGAGATGAAGAGATGGCGGCGAACCAGGATCATTTATGACACTCAATGATATAGTAAACTCTAATTGTTTCAAATAAGAACAAGTTTCGAGGGGATGTCCTGAAGCGGAAATAACAAGTTGGTAGTGGAGGATTCTTCTCATGCTTTCGCAAATGAGGAGATTATGATCGCAGTAGTAAAAGCCCACTAGACAAGCATGTAGTATGCAAGACGTTATACCAAGTGACTATCCGCAGTGAGGAAAATGTTGGTGTATGTGGCATTTTCTTCCCCTTTTATTTATTTATTAGGTGTATTGCCACCTCACCAAGTGAGTCATCTCACTTAGGTGGGAGCATGGCTCATAGGTGTCATATTAGTTATGAAAAATTCCCTTACGAAACATGTCATATGTGTAAGTATACATCATAGGAGTTACATTTCCATTTGGGAACGTAACTCCTCTTCTCCATCATGGAGGCATCATTATCTGCATGGGAATTACTCATCACTCCCCTATATATACATCTTTCCCACTTGATCTATGAGCATAGAGATTTGAGCCCTTTTTCTCTTGTTGCATGCACATTGTCTCCATGGTTGAGTTCTTGCTTGAATCTTAAAGCTACACCATTCCATTGTTGAGTGCAACTCCTTGATGCACATGGATTCCCTCCAGATCTTCTTCATTCCTCCCTCCGTTATGGTATCAAAGCTCAGGGATTGGAATCGTGTTGCTCGCTTTGGTTGCTTACTACTCGTCATCTTGTAGTTTCATGTGCAAGTTCTCCTCCTTGCTTTGTGCTCTACTTGCATTTTTCAAGGGTTTCTTGTGGTTGGTTTGTGTGTATCTTGCTAGTGTACTATGTTCTGGGTCATGCAATTTGCAGGTTGAAGGTGCATTGTTTTTCTGAGTTTTGAAGGTTGGAAGTAAGTTTTGAAGCACCAACTCAGCCCCAACTCGTCGAGCTGGGAACTGAGTTGTCCTTACATCTCACCCGCATTGCCTTCACAACTCGCCGACTCATGCCTCTTTGTTCACTTGGACGGCTCGGGTTTGCTTGTGCATGAACTTGTTTTGGTCTCCGACTCGGTCTGCGAGGTTTTTTCACTCGGTCACAGCTCAATTTTTGGGCTCTTGCATTGGTTCAACAATTCACCTTTTGCATTGGCTTTCAC
The DNA here is from genome assembly GCA_019776745.2 of Taxus chinensis. Lineage (NCBI taxonomy): Eukaryota > Viridiplantae > Streptophyta > Pinopsida > Cupressales > Taxaceae > Taxus > Taxus chinensis. The sequence continues at coordinate 199,389,354 of CM034146.1, read as the reverse complement.
CCGTGAATCGGCATTGTACTGCTCCGTCACTCTGCATTGAGTCTCCATTCAACTCTGCAGCGTGTGGAATCCTCCCTGCCCGCAGCTCCTGGCTCGTGATGCTCGCTCCCGCCTTGTTAAACCTGCACTATTGTTGACTCGGGTTCCTCTCTACATTGGCTTGTTCCTCTCTGTAATGGACTCGTGCTTTGGTGTTTCACTATACATATTGTACCTTGTTTCGAGCCTACAGTCATGTTGGAACATTCTAGTTCGGCACCACTGGCTCATGTTTTTTTCTGCGTTGTTTTGCAATTGGTTGTCATTGGCTCGAGCCTTGAATGTTGGAAATCTTACTGCTGTGCACTCGGCCCCACTGCATGAAGAGTTCCCTCGCCTTGATCCTCTGCGGTCGTGGAAGGTTCGTCCTGGTTCTGTTTTTGTTTTCCTTGCCTATGTCTCGACACTCTGCCCCGTTCAAGAGCTCATTGGTCTGAATCTTCGCATGGCACACACGTTGCATTCTTCCCGACTATTTCAAGCCTCGTAATCTCCTCATCGTTACAAACAAACCTGACACGTAGATTCAATGGTTACAAATCTGTGTCGAATCACTCATCGTGTTCTGCACTCCATTATGTAGCTCAACATCAACATGTGGAGATTGGTAACGGCTAGCTCGGCCAGAACTTAGCATAGCAACCCATGCAACTCTCAAGCTTGTCTCGACGCACAAGTGTTGCACCGTCTGACTGACTCGACTACACGAGCCTTACATAACTCGATGGCATTTGCAACACCCAACTCGGGCGAATCAACACCTTAGCACAGCTCGGCATCACCTAGACCGGCTCAGTGCAGACCCACAGCTCAACTCAGCATCAACGCCGACTCACAACTCGACAACATTGACCCGTGACTTGGTGCATTGGCTCTCAGCTCGATCAACCATCGAGCATCTTGGTCATAGTGTCTCAACTCACACTATCCCTTTAATTTTTTTGGGTGGAAAACATTTATTTCCTTAGCATTATAATAATTTAAGAGTTGTTTGCTTGTTAATGTATGCCCTTCCTATGAGCGTCGAAGACGGAGGACTAAGTTTGAGGTTGGCATGAGGCTAATCCCCCCTCACAAGCAAAACAAACCCTATCTGAAGTTTTATGTCATTTCCAAAATACTACCCCCTTTTCACATGTTTTGGGAACTTATTTAATCCATTTGCAGGGCTTATTAGGTTTTTCTGTCAGTTGTGGGAATCATTTTTTTCTATAACTTTTGACCAGTTGCTCGGTTTTGAGCACTTCTTTAGTAAAAAATGCATGATTTTTCGCACACTACATGATAGGATTGTCATTTTTGTAAACCCACTACTTTATAAAGTGCCACATTTTGGGGGGTCATTGAAATGCTTGTTTAGACTTGTACTTTTCACACTAAGTTATAAAGTGCCATGTGGGACCTTTTTGGGGGTTTATCCACACTATGGAGTTCCATCATTATGGTGTTCTGCTCGATTCAAAGAACTATTCAACATGGAAGGAAGGCATCATTAGAAATTACATCATGCATGATTTACTTCCTACCTCCATAGTCTCGTTCCTAAGCCTCTCAAACCTCTACAGAAGGATTAGTGGTTTAACTGCACTAATGAGGTCTATGGCCTTCTCGGTCTTACTATTTCTAGGGATATCTGATGTTTGTTCTAGCACACTAAGTCCCCTTTCACCACCTGGTCCATTATCTGACAGTTGCATGTTGATATTGCTTCACCATCTGAGAGTGACACTTCCTTAGACCACTCTTGTGCCACCATGGATTATCCCCCTTCTCACATCCATTCCATTATTGAGCGTTCCTCTTTTCCTGTTACTTCCTAGGAATCCCTTATTGGCTGTCCACAGCAAGACCTTGCTTTTGAGGCCACTCACACTACTACTACCACTACAAAGCTCATTATTGACCATGTTCATTTTTCCTTTCACTTTTCGCACTCGTGTTCCATTGGAGACCCTTTATCTGAGACAGATGTGACCATTCCCCCTTGCGCTCCCTCACATATTGATTGCTTAGTTGACAAAACTCTCCCTACACTTGTTGCTTCCGTTGAGTGCCACGTTGCTTCACCTTGGCCTTCCAATAGCTCTCCGCAGTATTCTTCTCCTCCTACTTCATGTGTTGCATTGCATGCTCTGTTTGAGCCATCACACGTCTTGGAGGACCTTTTTATCTCTCGCATTGGGAGTTTTTCCCTAGGGACACTTGTCACCTCCATCATTTTAGAGCTTCTTCACAATCCACCTCTTCTTGTGGATCCCTTTCTGAAGTTCATTGTACCCCAACCTTCTCTCTCTGACATGCATACTACCATGGCATTACCTTTGTCTCATATGCACTCTATTGCCAGATCTATGTCACCTTCAAATTGCAAATCAGAGTCATATTTCGGAGTACTGTAAACTTCTTCTTCGTTTGCAGAGTGGGTTGACTTCTAGTGCTCCCTTTCTGTCCTTCCTAAGGGCAAGAACACTTTTCGATGCAAGCAGGTTCTCTTCAATCCTGGCATAGAGGACCACATCATTGACACACTTCTTAGAGGACCTTCTTGTTCTCTCTTCTTTCTCTCTCTACTCTGGAGTATGATTTTATTTGGGTACCTTATCAAACCATGTTGTCGGGACCTATTTCTTCTCCTTCTCTAATCTTCTTGAGTGAATTTGTCTCTCTTTTGGGGGGGGGGGGGGGGTGTTTCCCATTGGGTTTTCTCCTTTCACTCCACTTTTGAGAGTTTCTTGTACTTGGGTACCTCATCAAGATTGTGGTCATGACCCATTTTTCATTCTTTGTGTGTTTTGTTGACTTGCCTTGCCTCTTCCTAAGTTACGATGAAGGGGGGGGCGGGGGGGGTGGGGAGGGGAGGGCGGGGGTTATGTAGGTGGAATTTTCTTCACATTTTATTTATTTATTAGGTGTATTTCCGCCACACTATGTGATTCATCTCACTTATGTGGGAGCGTGGATCATAGGTGTCATATTAGCTATGACAGAAACCCTTACAGAATTTTTCATATGTATAAGTATACGTCATAGGAGTTGCATTTCTATTTGGGAACGAAACTCTTCTTCTCCATCATGGAGGCATCATTATCTACATGAGAGTTACTCATCACTCCCCTATATGTACACCTTTCCAACTTGATCTATGAGCATGGATTTTTTAGCCCTTTTTCTCTTAATGCATGCACATTGTCTCCATGGTTGAGTTCTTGTTTGAATCTTGAAGCTACACCATTCCACAGTTGAGTGCAAATCCTTGATGCACACGGATTCCCTCCAGATCTTTGTCCTTCCTCCCTCTGGAAAAAAAATTATAGATCCAATCTGAGTTGAAAATGTAAAACCATTGGTGGTAACACATTGCAAACAAATTGAGTTGCATTAGAGAGAAATTGATCTTGTAAATGATAAAGGTGACGGTTTGAGTTGCCTAGGATGAACAAGGCAATGGGAAGCGAATGAAAAATATTGAAGGAGCTCAACCATGGCTATAAAATAAAACAAACGTTGAGGACGGGATGTTGTAGATGACATAGCCAATGGAAATGATGGAACAACATTGTCACCTTTCAAGCATTTGATTTGTTAGAGGTTGTTGGATGACTACTAGTATGTATGACAGGTGGATGGAATTTTAGGCTCAACTCATTTTAATTTTGTGTGAGTGGACAACCATGTGGAGGATGTCGAGGTAGAACAACCTAAACAAACTACTTATCTTCATTTTTTTATTTTTTAAAATGGCATCTTATTGACACATGTATACTACCTAATGTTATTACCATCTTTGAAAACAATTGAATGACAAAATACTACTTAGAGATGTTAATTAAACCACATAATCTAAGGTTCTTACACATATACCATATAACTCAAATATTTAATCTCAATTAAGATAGTCCATATGACCTAACAAGTGCATGATTAAGACTCGTATAAATGTAAAATTAAAAAATTAAATGGTGGCATCGAGAGTAATAACAATATGAATAAATAGTAAAAATTCTATATATTTTTTTTTATGAAAAAGATCTTATATTATATTAATGCAATAAGATACAAGATAGATTTCAACAAAAAAGTGGACGGTATGAGAGCACACCCCAAAACCATGAACAAGTTAGGCCGAGCCTAGAACATCAAAAAGCAAACCAGGATGAGCTTAGGAGAGTACAACAAAAATAAAAACATCACCCTAGAAAAAACAAAGGCACAATCAAGCAGCAGCAACAAACATGCCCGAGGCAGGTGGATCCTGATCATCCGACCACCCCGAACCAGGCAGATCTTTTCCAGCATTTGGAATCTCTCAGCTAGTAGTAAGTTCTTCCTTTGAGTCTGTTTTCCCGTGTGTAGGAATGGTGAGATTGAGGAGAGAAAATTTATCAGATGATGGCGGGGGTGGTGGTTGGTGCCAAGTGTCTTGGTGTGAAGCATCGGCAAAAGGAGAACCCCAGCCCTGTTGTTGAGCTGATGAATACGGCAGAGAACCCCACCCATGTTGTTGAGGTAGCGAGCCCCAACCCTATTGGTGAGCCAATGAGTGTAGCAGGGAGCCTTGGCAACAGCGATGTGCAGGCAAATGACTATGCTGATGTAATTGGCCCTAGAGAGTGGATGGGTAAGACTGAAAGCACAGCACTGGGATCGGCTGCGCTGACCACCACGGGCTGAAGGTGAGGAGCGTATGGTGGGAGAAGGAAGCACTCAAGAAATCTTGCACAGGGCTTCCCCCCAAATGACGTAGCAGGGTCTGGAGGTGGTCCACCTCTAGCACCACCTTGTTTGCTTGAACTTGAATCTGTAGAAGTACATTGGAAGATCACCATAGATTTAATATAAATCAAGAAATATTGATCAACTGCAGAATTAGCAAAGAAAAAAGCATTTCTTTCTTTCCATATCCAAAATAAAATCTCCCCTCTAAAAACATGCCAAATCTGGGTGAACATAGGCAAAAGTTTGGGATTATCTCCCAAGAGGATATGTTGCCAAGTGAAATAGTGGGGCCGAGAGGGAAAACAAAAAAAATGGATCTAGTTCCAGGAAATTTGAGCTTTGGGACAAAACCAGAAGACATGCAAAAGTGTTTCCAGATGCCCACAGAAGGGGAAATTGGGATTCAGAATCCCAATTTGAACAAGATGAGCCCTGATAGGAAGGCCTTGGTGTAGAATACACCAAAGAAAATGAGCAATTTTGGGCTCCACACATATAGTCCAAACAATCTCAAATCATCTACCCTAGGTAGACATAGTGGCATGAATTCCCCAACGAGTATTAAGCTTTTCCACCATGGGAAAATGGGGCAAGAGCCATTGATAGCCTTTGTTGGCTTTGTAGTTACAAAAAGGAGTATCAGCATACCACTTCCAGTTTGTCCACCAAGGGCGAGAGGAATGCACAACAATCTTATGCAACATGTGATCAGGAACCGAATTGATCACAATATTGAAAGTATCCTGATCTTGGTTGGAAAGCCGAAATAGAGATTTAAAATCCAACCAAGATAACTAGGATTGCGTGTTCTTGCAGAAGAAGTCCTTGATGGTGTGAATTCCGTGCTTGAAGAATTTGAGCGCGAAGATTCCTGGGACCTCTGCTAAGCATTGATCTTGGGATTGAAAAATCAGCGACCACTAGAGAGATTACTGGTTAAGAGATAGCCCATTACGAAAGTCATCCCTTTTCCATAAAAGTTAGAGTTTAACACATTCCCATGCTTTCTAGATACTTTTAAGCATAAAAGTGCTAACAATTTTGATAGGCACAAGAGTGATGAGAAAATTGACAAACCCTAAGCCTTTCCACGCAGGGCGGCCATAAGGAGAGCCTTCCACAATGTCATGTCCGTAGGAGAACTTTCCAAGCTTCTTGGCTAGTAATGCTTCTGATAATCACACTTAGCACATGAGAGCTTGCCCTTGGCGCTGAATGTGAATAAGCCTGAGGCCTCTAGAATTGTGAGGCAGACAACATATATCCCATGCTACTCGATGAAAACCTTTTCCAGTAAAAGCATTAGCCCATAGGAAAGCTTTGAGCAAAAATTTTCAAGCTTCTGAATGGAGGCTTTGGAAGGAACCCAGCAAGACAAGTAGTAGACATGGGTAGCAGTAAGAACTTTAGAGAAAATTTGGAATTTTCCAGCCAAAGACAAAGGCCTAGTAAGCCAATATTCTAGTTTTTACACCACCCATTGAATGACATAATGCCATAGTTTAGCCGGGGAGGCTTGAAAAGCAAAAGGAATACCTAGAAATTTGAAAATCTCACCATGCTGCAGAATTTTCCAATCAAATGTGGCAAGCCAGTCCGGCGCAGGAAGGAAAGATTGTCGGTAACATTGGGTTTTTTTGCCATTGAATGGATGAGCCAGAAGCTAGGTAGAAAGTATCCAAGCATTGCATAGCATTGCAAATGTTGCTCTCATCCTTGATAAGCGTAAGGAAGGAATCGTCCACAAAATGCCCATTGAGGATTTGTGAATTGGGCTCATCCGGAAGTGAGATTCCACAAACAAGACCATGCACTTTGGCATGAGCTAATAGATAATCAAAACCTTCAGCCGCCAGCACATAAAATGCAGGGGCAAGAGGGTAGCCTTGTCTGATAGACCAAAAAAGTCCAAAGGGCTCCGAAGCTGAGGCCATTGATAGAAATTTGAGCAGAAGCATCTGCAAAGAGCATATTGATGGATTGAATAAAAATGGGTCCAAAGCCAAGGGCCTGAAGCATGACGAGAATGAATGGCCATTCAATCCAATCATAAGCCTTCTCAAAGTCAATCTTGATAAACATGGTGGCCTGATGAGATCTGCGAGCCCATTCCATGCCTTCCCATACTGCAATGATGTTATCCAGGATGAAACACCCTTGTATGAAGCCTATTTGCTCTGGCTGGATAATAACAGGAAAAATATTGCACAATCACATAGCTAACGCTTTGGAAATGATTTTCTAGGAGACATTCAAAAAAATAATCATCTGCCAACAAGTTATTTTCTTAGGATCTCCTTACTTAGGGATAAATTTTTATGTTTGCCTTATTAATGCGTGGCCCTAGGGATTGGTTCTGAAATCCTTCAAGATAGACTTGAAGAAGGTCTTGCTCGACAGAATCCCAAAGATCTTTATAGAATTCACAAGGGAATCCATCGCAACCCAACACTTTATCATTAGCCATTTGCATAGTGGCTTCATAGAGGTCTTCAATGGTAAGCATTCTTTCGCAGATCACCTTCTGAGCCTCTAAAAGCTTGCGTGGCACAACACCCAAACATTGGTCAAGAGCGGCTCGGAAAGCTACGGAGGGTGGATGAGATTGAAAGATGATATTGTAATGGTGCACAAAGGCTTGCAACATAAGTTGCGGGTTAGTAATTCAAGATTCTGTTATCCATGATAGCTTGGATATGTTGAGAATGATTTCTGGCTCAGAGAGAAATAAATAATTCTTTTGAAACCCGATTTCCAATCATGAGCCAATGCATTCAAGCCCGGATCTGAGCGCCTCTAGCATTATAATTGTCAGATGCAATTTGGATTTGATGCCGGAGTGTTACAACTTACAATTGCAGAGCGTCAGAGAAGGGATCTGCCTTGAAGCACCACCATCGCCTGACTAAGAGTTGAGGTGTTAGCGGTGTATGAGCGGAGCCAATTATTTGCCAGCTGACGGCCATAGATTCTAAGAAATCTGGTAGTCCGAGTCAGTGCATCTTCCCACCATTGTAACCAGCTGGTTTACATAGGTGGATGAAATCGCTGATAGTGACTGGGTCATGGAGCTAAATTCCAAACCCACTTGATATGATTGACAGTGGGGCCATGTTGCATCAAAGCAGTATTAAGAAAGAATTGGCCTTTATGAAAAAATGGGTGCGCATCATGCCAACAGATACGAAATCGTATAGGAGAGTGGTCTGAAAGGAAAAATTCAGACATGACCTCCACTGGCATAGAATAAATGCTATCAAACTTTAAAAAGTGTTGAGCTGACAACATGGCCCTATCAAGCCATTTAAGGACGTGATCTATCCCTCCATGAAGATTGGACCATGTATACCAAGTTGTAGAGGTGAGAAAGCGATATGCGTTAGGATCAAAGAATCTAAATTTATTTTACATGAAGTACCATGCTTCCCTTTCACCAAGTGTCCACCTCATAGGCAAGTGGCCACATTTATCATTTAGGGATTCAACCATATTAAAATATCCACTTATTACCTAGTAGGCATCAGGAATGGAGTTAGCTATCCACCGCCACAGATCGGCCCTTTTGGCCATATCATTTGAGGCATAAATATTAATAAGCCCAAAAAGGTGGCCATCAATATTAAAGAGGACCCATATGGCATAGTTGGTGGGATCGATTCCATGGTCAATTGATAAGGGCCGACCATTTAGGATCAAAAAGTGAAAATTAATCCCCCATGCTATGCTTTATGATTGCTACAGAAATCCAAGCTATTAGGCCAGATGGATTTGCATACCATCATGTAATTGAAAACCTATAATTTTTACATCCTGTAAAAACATAAACATCTAGATTTGCACATTGTTGTCAAGTTTCACGCACCACTTACTTATGACAGGAGTCTATGAGACCCCTAACATTCCAAGATAAACAATTCATGGGAAACATTGGTCAAGAGCCATATCCCAATCCTCCAAGCCATCAACATCATCATATTGATTGTGCAAGAAACGAGCAGCATTATGCTGTAAAAAATCCTACAAATCAATTTTTTTCCGATCGGTGTACTCAATGTTGTATTCCACTTCGATGGAATCCACGTTGCGTGTTGGGCTATGGTCCCGAGAGATGTGAGAGGGACTTCGAGGTCATTTGAAAGGCCCTTGTGAGTTGTTTGGCAGCAGCAGTGGAATTGAATGTGGGATGGGGACGTGAGAAATGAAATTTGTCTGGTCCATGAGAACCGACACCACGAGGGGTGTGCTGGAATACTTTGGTAACAGGGTAGGCGAGATAACAGCAGCAGTTGGTTCTTTAACACCAGTTGTAGGTTCTTTAGCCGGAATATTGAGATATTGTTCCTAAACAGTTGGTTCCTGATGCCCATAGGAGCCAGAGGCTTTGGATTGTTGGGCTTTGTTCTTGTTTCATCGGCCCCCGGGAACTTACCAACATTCCTCCTGTTAGGGTTTGACTAGCTCGGGAGATGTTTTGGCCGCAGGGCAGTTACGGAGAACATAGAGCGGACAATTTATGATCTTATGATCAAATGCTTGACAACGGAAGCAAGTGTTGGGTAGATTGATATACATGACCCGCTGGAAATAGTGTTTATCGCCCATTTGAATATCTACAAATTCTTTGAGATCCTGTGAGAGATCAATCTCAACGCATACTCGCTTTTGAGGACGAGAATGGTAAAACTTATCGGCTTCTAGGCATACTATCTACCCAAGCGAAGCGGCAATTTACGGCAGAAAATGTACACATGACAAAGGAAGACCAGGAAATTAAATCCATACAGGCACTTTAAGGGCGGTATATTCAGATACCACAAAGTCCTTGTGCCAAGGTGTTAACACAAGCAGCGAGTTATGAACATACAAAGTGGCTTGCTTAGCCAGAATATTGGGTGCATTAGCACGGTCAGAGAAACGAAAAAGAAAGAAACCCTTGGTCATGTTTTGTACGCTATCCAGGCGGACCCTGTGAGGGGTCCAGACTGTGTTAGCCCAGGATTTGAGCATGCTTTCAGAGGGAATTCGACCCACAAAATACCCAATGAGACAAAACTGTTCTAACCATTGACGAGCAACATTAAATTCAGGAATGGGCAAAACTACATCTGGAGGAGAGAGATTACCTCGAGAAAAACCTTTGGGACGAACTTCCTGGGGCGCTTTGCCGGCAGTGCCATTGTTCGCTCCACTATCTCCTGCCGCGGTTGAAACAATCGAGTTTGAAGATGGCGAGGTCATTAAATAGGGGACGTCAAGAGGGTAAGAAACCCTAGGAGAGACTATAGCAATAAATTATCACAGAGCCCGAAAAGGCCGCGGTATGATGGTTAGGAAGAGGAAACCCTAGAAGAGCCGACTCCAATTTTACGCCAGAGTTACAGAGCATTTTTTCTCGGAATCAATTTTTGCAATTGAAACAAATCAATTCTATAAAGAATCATTTCATTCAAAAACATATAAAATCAATGCATGCTATCCATTTCCTATGTCAGCCGCAAGAGGTTTCCATCCGATTTGGAAGACGTTTCATCCGCATATGTTTATATAGCTAGAATAGCTTACTCGTAAAGCAATTCTATGATAGACATGTGCATAAATATGTGTTCATTATTTCCCAAACTTTCTTCCTTGTTTTCAATATTTAAAGCCGCCACGTTTCATTTTGATATCGCGCTTTCCGCTATATTTGAGATTGCGTTTATGTTAAGAGCGAATCCTTTGAAAATTAAAGGTTTTACCAAAATCTTTATAAAGTGGGAAATCATTGCTTTGACAATTTAAACCAGAATTATGGGCTATTGACCAACTTTAGCATTTGCCAAAATATTCGCAGAATTATGGGCTAAGTATAGCTTGAGTTATGCTACCCACCGACCAACTGGTGTGAAGTGGACAGCCCGTACTACAAATTCTCTTATATCACCACATCCTGAATTTTATAATAGTCCACTCTCTATCACTTTCTTATAAGAATAGTGCTTATAAATTTTAAGAACGGTACCTATGCAAAATATTAGGGCTTGATATAAATTTTATGCGTTTAAAATTATGTAAAATGTATTGTATATATTGTTCAGCTTAAACTTCTTATATGTTTCTAAGATTAACTAATCAACCAATCAACGATAAATCTCTCTTAAAAAATAGTATAAATTATTTTTTAGGTTTTCTTTCTCTGTCTCTTCACATATCAAACATAGAGAAAAATCATGGGATATATGTTGCATATTTCTTCACCCTCCACATATTCATTCTTCAACAAGACCATTCACTTTTGGGTGTCAAAACTGTTGTATCATTTCCACTACCTTCCCCATGTGCAACATCCCATGGATGTGTCTAGAGTCCTCGAGTTGTCTAATGAGATGACAGCTCTGCTTCATGTTATTCCTCTCACTCACAACACAACATGTTAATTATTTTTCTCTCTAATTCTCAACTTTTATTCTTCTTGTTGGGGAAATCATCCATGTTTATAGATGTTTTAACTTTTTATGTTATGCAAAGCTAAAAGAAATGTTTGGATTGAGTTGGGGGAATGATTGGAAAGAGAAGATGTGTGAGAGATGCAAACATATACAAGCTTCCCTATGATGGTGAAAGAGACTTTGCGAATGCATCCACTTGCTCCCTAGTATCATGGACACCAATGTGCGTGATGGAATGTTTTGGTAATAACTTTGTTAAGCTCCAAAAACATATATGTCCATATGTAGCATAAGGTTTTTTATATTTCTATTAAGAATGCAATCATCAAGTTGAATTTTTATGGAGCAATAGATTCTTTTGTTATTAACAAATTCTAACTACTTCGGGTTTTGTATATTTGAAATTTATGAAGACTTTTTTGTATTATAGGGTTATCCAAGAAAGAAGAGTTTAGGTTGTAGGTGTAGTGTGGAAATAAAAGATTGAGTGGTTTTATTTAGTGAGATTTACAAGGGATTTATTGTTCCAAAGGTGACACCAGTTGAAAGCATGGTTGATGCAATCTTTACATTTTCGGTTTTGAAAACATTTATGGGTTTACTTTAATTTGTTTTTTTTTCTTAGGGAATCGATAATTTTAATGTTTGCGGTGTTTTAATAAATTTAGGGTTTTATAAGCCACATATTTTTCTAACATTTTTTTAGTTACATTATTGTTTTGTAAAATGTAGAGCTTACTGATAAGTTTATAGTTTTAATGGTTATTACAACCTTTCTTTTGTGCAGCTAACAAGGCATTGTGTTTAGTAGCTTACGAGGGTTATGTTCCCATGTTCCTTCAGTAACCTGCATTCTTGTTGACCTAATCAAGGCCATAATCACAAATTATGTTTTTCTCATTTCACACTTGTTTCTAATGTATTTAGGGCTTATAAGGATAAATTGCTTGTTTCCTTATACAAGATTTGTATTTTGACATGTGGGCATTGACTATGGTGTGAGAAATTTTCTTTCTAGTAATCCCTGCAAGTTATTTTATGTATAAATAACTTGATATTTTAATTTAGAATTGTATTATGTGGAAATTGTGCAAACCGTCTTATATATTTTCTAAAAGAAGGTTATTGTGTTTTTGACTATGAATCCGTCTATTTATGAGCCCTTCAAATCTATCTTGTAAATTATATTTGATGTTTTTTAAATTATAATTTTTATTATTAAGAAATCTTATTTTCCAATATTTACATTTTTTTCGTTCATTAGATTTAACTAAATTGTGTGTGTTTTTAGTTTAGTGGCGCATGGGCAAAAAGCGTATTCATAATGAGCTTGAATACTTGCAAAATGACCCCACCCCCCATCATGGACTGTAGGGCTAGTGGACGAGGACCTCTTCCACTGGCAGGAAACTATTATGGGCCCAAATGAGATCCCTTATGTTGGATAGATATTTTTTTTCATGATCCATTTCCCTCTTGATTACTCCTTCAAAATTTTAAAGGTTAACCTCAAGACAAATGTAACAAAAATTACATATAGTTAAAGACGTCAAAATAATTTATTTGAAAAAAATTCTAGTCGAACTCTTAATTATAGTTTTAATGGACATGTTATAGCTAGTTGTATTTGTACAAATTCAATCTAGTAATTCTACTGAAAACACTACCAAAACCTGACTATGATATAAAAATGAACTTCCTCGACAAAATGATTGGATGCAATCTAGGTTTTTCATAGTTATACATTTCTTGAACAAGATTAATAATGTGAATATTATTGTGGATTTGACATTGTAATTGTTTTTAATATCCAAGTAGTCCACTACTAGATCTCTCATGAGGGAGAAGAAGCTAAAATATACACATTAAATTTGTGTTAAAAACATTTTTTTAGTTCTAAGGAGAAAACAAAAACCCATCATTTTAATTGAAGAGATCCTTTAGTGTGTCCCATACTTATTTTTGAGTATCCTTTCCTTCAGTGTGAGCTTAGAATGCTATTTTAGGTTTAACTCGTAAACTTATTTTTTATTATATGTTGTGGCATAATATTTATGTATATGAGTTAGTCCATATTTGCAGCATTATAAAGGTGCTTTTACTCTTGTTTCTAATAAATTCATTATTATGTTATTTTATTTTTTATGAGACATTTTATTTGTTTGTTTAAGTATTTTGAAGATGACTATTTTATATATATATATATTTTACAAGGTAAAGAGATCTATTGAATATATAACAATTGATTTAAACATCTCATCTTCTAATCTCTTATTTCATTGCGAAACTTTACAAATTTATTTATAATTTTATATTCTAAATAAATTTTAGATGTTGTAAATTACATTATTTATATTCAATGCTACACTAATAATCATGAGAATTCAAATATCTAATCATGCCAGCATTCAATTTAAATATGACTAGTATATTTGTGTAAAATGTTTAACTTTGTATATTCTTATAATAACGCACGATATTTCGAAGAGTTCCATGTATTTATTATATTGAGAGGAATAAACTGTTATAACATATGAAAAATTGTTTTTGACTTTAAATTTGAGTTCGTTGGAATTTGACATCCATTTCATCACCCTATAAAAAAAATAAATTTTCTAATAATATCTCGAAAATAAACCAAAAAAAAATTGACCTTATATTTTTCCCAAAAATATACACTTGAAAATAAACATAACACAACTAAATATGAAAAAGTATAATAAATGGAAAACCTTAGAAATCGATCTCTAATCTACTATAAATAATATATTAATATGTCTATATAACTCGACTAGCTTTTAAACATGTGCATAAATATGTGTTCATTAATTTCCAGACTTTTTCATTGTTTTCGTTGTTCATATTCGCCGCCTTTCATTTTTGAGATCGCCCTTTCCGCAATATTTGAGATTGTTAAAGATTGTTTTTAGCACATTCTGTATAAAGTGGGAAATCATTGCTTTGACGATTGAAACCAGGATAATATTCGCCAAGAAACTCAAACATGGCATGAATTTATATCCTACCGACCAACCGAACGAAGTGGACGGCTGGCAAAAATTAGTATCTTTTCGTCTGTAAATTCTCTTATATATTGCCGTGGCCTGAATTTGACAGTACTCCGTGTTCTAACAGTATTTGGAGAAGATCTTCAACTGTAACAGTTTGGAGGGTGTTGTATTACATACAGAAAATGGGAAGAGCTCCGTGCTGTGATAAAATGGGGATCAAGAAAGGGCCGTGGAGTGGTGAAGAGGATAGGAAGCTCGTCGCCTACATACGCAAATACGGGCATGGAAACTGGCGGGCTCTGCCCATGCAAGCAGGTCAGGACTCAGAACCCCTCACCTTTCTTAATTCTATTTACAGTAACCTGTTCTGTTTAAGATGTATCATTGTTTTAATTCTATGGCCAGGACTTATGCGGTGTGGGAAGAGTTGCAGACTGAGATGGAGTAATTATCTCAGACCCGATCTCAAACGTGGAAATTTTACTCTCCAGGAAGAACAGACAATTGTTCAGCTTCACCAAATTGTAGGCAATAGGTGAGATGATTCAAACAATATCGAATATATTATGATGTGAATGTATAGTAGTCAATAGCTGTTTAGAAATCATATTTTCAGAAGGATCTTTATAGAGAATCCGCTTTTAAGTGAATGTAGGTGGGCGAAAATCGCGTCGTTTCTGCCCGGAAGAACAGACAACGACATTAAAAATGTATGGAACACTCGTCTCAAGAAGTGTTTGAATAATGTTACAACGTTGCCGGAGAAATTCGAGGAAAATTTTTGTGATGAATCTAATTTTGTACGTGCTGAGACGGATGCTAATTCTTTTCTTGGACAGCGTAATTCCGAGATGGAACAGCAGCTATTTATACGCAGCGCCTATTGCAATTCTGTCAAACCCAGCATTCCAGCAGAGGAGAATATAGAGGTTTTGGGGTTTAATACTGTTGAGAGCGATAAGAAGATGAGATCGGTAGCTGATTACATAAACTCCTTAAAACTAATACTCGATATTAATGATGAAGATATCTCTCATGCAAATTTAATGTGTTAGAAAAACATTGGGAAGGTCTCATCTCATTTCAATTCCATCAGCAGTAGCATTGCTGTGTAGAAACAAGAATTGGAGATCAGAGGACTCGGAGTAGAGTAAATCACAGACACCCCTCTCAAATTAATATGTTGTGTTTTATAAGCTGAACAGGATTTTGTTAATATTGTTATGTAACATGCATGCTTCTTAATTGTCAATGAAACAATCGAGTAGATCCCGTCAAACACATAAGTTTTCTGTTTCTTTTTCCTTTTGGAGGATTCCCTCATCAAGAGAGTGGCAATTAAGCACTATCCTTTGGCGGCGTGAAATTAGTTGAGTGCTTAACAATTCTAGTGTAATGTAATGACTGCTCATAAGACCTACATTAAAATGACTAAAAAGCACCAGTCAAATCCGAGAGTAATTAATAAATCCACGAAAAGAGCACCATGGTTACTCATCAAGGGCACCGGCTATTCTTACAATAGAATGTACTTATGCCCATTTAAACATATGCACCCATTCCATACATACGTGTTATGTGCCCCATTACTTAATTTTTTTCGCCAAGGGAGAATGTATCTATGCCCATTTAAACACATGCACCCATTCCATGCATGTGTCGCATGCCTTAGTACTTAGTTTTTCGAAGAAAAAAATTGGTTGAAAAACATGTTGTATTTTCCAACCCTGCAATTTGTTGGTTTTCAACGCCTAGTCCTACCAACTGAGTTGTAGCAAGTCAGACGGTGCATTCTATCGGTAGAATAGTTGTCAGCCTCATCGAGGTTGTACTTGGGGAACATTTTAGGACGATTGAATTAACCCTAAACATAAGAGTTAAGAGTTGGGGGTTAATGTGGTTCTTATTTATTTATAGGATTAAGGGTTAGTAACAAATAATATATTAAAATAATCAATAAATATTACTGTATAAACTAAAGTATATTATTATTAGTAATTTACACAATAGAATATTAGAAACAATTGTCAAGAAGATGAACATACAAGGAATAAGGAATAGGGTGCATTTAGATCTAAAAATTGATTAGATAGAGTTGTATGATTGTGTAAGCTAGAAATGATCTGCAAGTGTTTTGTCTCTAATTTTGGGAGTGCAAACTAAGGAGGGAAAAAACCATTGAGGTTGTATGGAACCATCAAGCAATTATGTGCATGGAAAACAATTTTGTATGCAGATGAGATGGTATTTTACAACTTTCATTAACCTTGCGACTGACCGTGATGTGTGTTGCTTTGAAACCTTAGGTATTGCACATGTGGCAAACCCTCTATATGATGTAAAATAGTAACAAACCATAATCATGAGTAGGAGACCTCACAAAATCCTTAGTGGTTGGGTTCAAGAGCAATTCGTACACCACCTACGTTGGCAAAACCCTGAGGAGGTCACAAACTACATGTACTTTTCCACCTAGCATGAGCTATCTATATAGATACAACTATCTTTGGTAATATGATCACTTGATAATGTGTTAATGGCATGATGTACATTGCAATGACTTGGCCTGAATATTTTGTAGCATGGGAAGATTGACTCAATAACCTAGTTGAGTGTGCTTCAAACTTGTTTAGGGGTTGCTACTAGGGTGTTTTGTTTTTCGGTATTCATGAGAGCTTGGAGTGCTTTAACAATAATATTTACAATAAGTGCTTTTGAAAATGCCATGTGCGTAAATAAGTACACTAGACTTTCCTATCTAGGAATTCATAGGTATAATTTCACGTTAAAACCGATCCATAACAAAAGTAAAAACCAATAGAAAGATATCATATTGAGAAATTGACCATTGGGGGATGGGAACAAAAAAATTAGTTTTGGACCAAACTATTTGGAAATTTGGTCCCTCTTTAGTGGTCACGTACAAACAGGGAGTAAAGTGCTAAAAAAAATAGACACGACACTTGGAGGTGATAGATTGTGATTACACCATAAAAATAATAACATGTGATATGTATTAACTTAGGATATTATATTGTTATAGTAAATTAGTAAGGATTCATATCATATACATTCAATTTACACGATTGGAAACTAGGGTTTTGTAAGCATAGTTACTCAATAAACAAGCAATAGTATAACTAGGGTTAGAGAGATCACTTAGTTGGGTTCAACATATGTTCTAGATGTGTCGTGAGTGGATATGGGTAGTGTTTATACTCATGAAGGTGCTTAGAGCCTCAGTGTGGCCTTTTCATACTTTGAAACAAAATTGTCCAGCTCAGTCTAAACCATCCAACAACTCCACATATAGAAATTGATGGTTTCATACTCGTAACTAGTGCACTTCCTGATATAATTATAGTTCATGTAACCCTTACATCTCCAAATGTATATATGAAACCCTAACTTCCTGTGAACACACTCAGGAAAACATTTAATGAAAAAAGGTTAGGTTCTTGAGTTAGGTTGGTCTCAGTGGTCAACCCCAACTAATTCTGACTACTTGTACACTACATTTGAAACTCCATTTACTTCTCCTAGTGCATGTGTGTATGCAAATTATTCCCTTTTCCTAAGCTTTTCCAATATGCCTCAAATATGATGCTAGGCTAACTATGCCCCATAGTGGAACCCTTTTATGTAGATGTAAAACACTTAAAAATTAGTAATTTCCCTCTTATGATGTGTTCTTGAGATGTGATATGATAGTTCTTTGATCATTTCTAGATATTGCATCAGTGGTAGCTAGATATTAAATTATCTTAGCAAACTTGTATACATAAGACTCTTTCACTTTGAAATTTGAATATAGTGGCATGCAATGTCAATCTAAAACATAAAAATGAAATGAAAAAAATTAACAACGAAGACCAACAATTAAAAAGGACCCAAAACCAAAAGGGGAAGAAAATCTTAACTACAAATGAAATGGTTGGATGGTTTCATCTAAAACTAATGGTTTAGTACAATGAACAAAAAAAGGAAAATAAGAAAAATAAAAAATCTAATGATCTCTATGATACAACATAATCAAATGTGTAAGACCACAGCAATATAATAATAAAAATAAAGCAAGCCAAATGACCAAATACCAGAGAAGAACTTGTGCCACTAAACTCTTATTTCATTGTTCAAGACTCATATATTGTAACACCTCAAATTAATTTCCCCTAAAATTGAAGATTTTTTTAACTACGGAAATCTTCATATTCAATCACATAAGTGAAATAAATATTATTTAGAGAAATCAAATATCAAACTTCATGACTAAATATTAATTTAATTTGATAAAAATGATAACTCTTTGGAGTATAAACCTTGTGCAACTAAAAAGGGTTATTCAATTCTCCCTTCAGTCCACTCATTTAAGAGTAATCATGCAATCTTTAGTATGTTCAGATTTACCTTTTTCAAGGTTGAGACATCTATGTTTCTATCCTTAAATGTCTACCACAAAATTCAATCTTTGTATTCTGGTATCTAACATACATCATTAAGGATACAGTGAACAGACAATGCAATCAGTCACTTGCATTACTTTAGCCAAATTTTTCACGTTGTGTATAAATAGGGTATCTCGAGACCGCACAAATCCTAGAGATATAGTCTTCCATCACCAAACATTTATCTCGACACAATTATATAAATATTTTTGTTTATGAAGGTGAACTTGTTAAGAAGGAGGAATTATTCTTTACATGACCATCTTCGTAGATGAAAATATATTTAACTAACTTGGGGTTCTTACGGAAATGGAGAGACCATGTAATGGAACTCATTCCATTACGTTCAGGGAATAGGAAGTAGATCATGCTAGATATTATGAAATGACAAATGTATATTTCATTTATAATGACTGTACATGTAAGCAATGAAGCTATGAAGTAATCTCTTGAGTTTATTTTCATACCTTGATGTATATGTTCATGGGGTTTACCATCTATATATTTTCTCTTCATTAGGCTACAATGTATTTTTATGATTGCATGATGAATTCATAAATGAAAAAAGGGCTGATGACCCTGATGTAAAGTGTAGTTATGAAATTTGTGAAGGAGAGTTATGTTCAAACATTGTATATTTTGGTGTTTAATAAGTTAAGGAGGCCTATTTATAACACTACAAGTAAAATTAGATACTTTCTACATTTATATTTACTGACTAAACTTATACAATCTGTTGATCTGATAAATTAACAAATTGTATTCAGTATCTTATGATGAAATAACAAGTTACTACTTATTAGGATTTCATAATGAAACTTGTATTATGAATGGATTCATATTAATAGGAACCAGGACTGAACCAAATAAGTAACATGAATTACTTTAGGAAATTTTTAATATGTAAATGAAGTACATGAATACTAAATATAAATGGTAATGTTATTATCTTTATTTCATAATAGGAAATTATTATGAAAATGAATATGCAATCTAATCTTATTTAACCATAAGGAAGTATGAATATTCAAGACAATTATTCAAGGGTTATTAACTCCTTAGGAATCAATAAATAAACCTTATGAAGAAAGAATGTTAATATCTCTAATAAAGGGATCGGTTAGTACACTAAGTCAATTAAATTTCTTAGTAGTCCATAACCCTATTAAGATGAGTTTATATATGACAATCACTAAATTAATCTATAACACAAATAGATTACCAAGTTATGGTTAAAATAATTAAACGATATAAAAAACCTTTACTAACCTCATAAGACTAAGAATGAATTAACTAAAATCAACCTGACTCTTGGGATATGTTAGTAAAAGGTAAGGAGGTTGTGGTAGTTGACCTTAAATACGACGTAGACATAGTACTAATAAGGTGTAGTTCTAAAAAATGAAAGAGGATGTAATGGAAATCATTTCATTACGTGGTATCTCCATTTTTTGGAAGAACCCTGAGTTAGTTATGTATCTTTTCATATACGAATATGGTCATATAAAGAATACTTCCCCCTTCTTAACATGTTCACCTTCATAAAAAAAAATTAGATAACTGTGTCGATATAAATGTTTGGTGATGGAAGAATATATCACTAAGCTTTGTGCGGTCTCAAGATACGTTATTTATGCATGGAAATAAACTTTGGCCAAAGTAATATAAATTTTTGATTACATTGTCTATTCACCACATCCTTAATGATATATGTCAGATACTGGAATATGAAGATTGAATTTTGTGGTAGACATTTAAGGATGGAAATATAGTTGTCTCAACCTTGAAAAGGTAAACCTGAACATACTAAATATTGTATGATTAATCTTAATGAGTGGAATGAAGGGAGAAAAGAATAACCCTTCTCAATTTCACAAGGTTTATACATAGAAGATTTATCAGATGGATAAAACTAAACGGATAACTAATAATCAAGTTTGATAAGTGATTTCTATAAATAATATTTATTTTACTTATGTGATTTAATATGAAGATTGTTACAGTTGTAAAAAAAAAGTCTTTATTTTTTTAGAAATTAAATTGAGGTGTTACATTTTGGTATCAGAGTTGAAGGTTCCATCTCATAGACTTAATGTGTTAATTATGCTAACATTAAGTTATCTATGTTTTAACAACAAATAATTGTAAGAAGAAAAATGAACAATGATGTTGCAAATAATTCAACAAACCCTGAGGGAACAACAAATGAAAAATTATATGAGATCCTCTTGGTTCTCCAAGATACTCGTAATCGAGTATTTTTCTTAGATATATATGAGGAGGAACATGAGGAAGAAAATCATCCCAAGCAACAAGATAATGAAAACCAGTGAGAGAATAAGAAAGCTCACATGATTGTTGAATTGGCTGAAGACATTAAAAGAATCAATCCACCAAAAATTGATGGGACTGCACTAGGGGATGAGATAGAAAATTGGTTAAGTGAAATAGAAAATTACTTTGAGGTGAGATATTTTAATGAAGAAACCAATGTTTGTGTGGGGAGAATTTCAGCTCTCTCACAAACCTTCCACTTGGTGAGACAATCAAAAAAAGGAACGAGGAATTGAATCCTTAGCTATAATCGGGAATAGTTCAAAGGATATTTTCATCAACGATGATTTCCCCAACTATATTTTGATCACAAAATGACATAATTCTAGAGTTTAACTCAAGGGAAATTGTTAGTAGTTGAGTATTGGGAACATTTTACTAGAATTCTGAAATATGTTCCCCAATATCAAAGGGATGAGAAGTTCATCTTGGGTTTGAATCCAAGTATAGGGGGGGAAGTGGATGTGCATAGACCATCCACTATGGAGATAATTTTAAAAAAAACTATAAAATAGGAATAAAAATTGTGTGGAATATTTGTTGCAAGGGAGGAAAAATGAAAGAAAATAAATACTAACTCCTCACCTTCCTTTGTTAAAAAGGATTGGAGAAAAGGATTTGAAAAGAATGGAAAACCTAAAAGGAAAAATATAGCAGAACAATGAATAACAAAAAGGAGAGACAAAAAAATTCTGGTTTTCAAAATAGATTTGAGAGGAAGGGACCTATAGGGGGCTCTTTTAAATGCAAAGGTGATCATTATGCTAGTAAATGTCCCTAGAATAACCAGGGAAATAATCAATAATGGAAAAAGGAAACATTTCAACAAAGGATGCATGTTGTTGTAGGCAACTATGAGGTAGAAAAACAAGCCACTCCTATTGAAGTTAAGGGTGAGTTGTTTGGCTTACCTGTTATTGTTTTATTTGATACTGGAGAAACTAAATGCTTTATTTATTCTAAGTTGGCTTCAAAATTGTCTAAAAAGGCTAGATGCATAGAAAATGCATGTATTGTTAGATATGGTAATAATGATGTCCATAGGGTTACTCAATGTTTATTTGAAGTAAATTTAGAACTACCTGAGTTTACTACAGAACTGAACCTTTTTATAGCTCCTTTAGGGACTTATGATGTTGTAGTGGGCATGAACTAGTTGTCTCAACACTAAGATCCTATGTAGATTTCCTAAGAAAACAAATAATATGCCTTGATGATCAGTATGAAAAATAATAGTCTTACAAGGGGTAAGAAGATATTTTCTAGTAAGACAAATCTTTGTTATGCGATTGAAAAAGGCTAAAAACAAAGTTTGCATATTATATGCAATAAAAATAACATATTCCAATGATGGAAATGAACCAAAAATAGAATATTACCCTCTGTTAAATGAATTCAAATATGTTTTTCCTGAAGAGATACCAAGTTTACCCCCAAAACGAGAGTTTGACTTTGTCATAGACCTCAAACCAAGAATTGGGCAACTATCAAAAGCACCCTATGGAATGACTACTACAAAGTTAGTGGAGTTGAAAGCACAACTTCACGAGTTGTTGTCCAAATGATTGATCCACCCAAGTGTATCACTTTGGGGAGTACCTAGTAATCTTCATAAAGAAGAAGGATGGATCTTTAAGACTATGTATTGATTATCGAATGTTAAACAAGGTAACCATTAAAAAATAGATATCCCTTGCCAAGAATTGATGATATTTTTGATCAAATGAGGGGTGTCTCAGTCTATTCAAAGATTGATACTATGATTAGGATACCATCAGTGGTGAATTAAAGATGAATACATCCACAAAACAACATTTAGGACATGTTATGGGCATTATGAGTTCACTATTTTAACGTTCATACTCACTAATGCACATGCAACCTTTATGAATTTAAAGAACAACGTGTTTTGGGAATACTTATATCAGTTTTTGTTAGTATTCCTTAATGATGTTCTTATATATTCAAAACATATCTAGAGAAACATGATAAACATCTAAGAACAATTTTGTAGATTTTGAAGTAGCATAAATTATATGGAAAGTGGTCCAAATGTACATTTTACCAAAAATAAGTACAATATTTAGGTCATATAATTAGTAAAGAGGGAATTTTAGTAGATCCATCCAAGATAGAGGCTATTCTAGACCGACCATCTCCTAAAGATGTACATGAAGTTAAAACTTTCATGAGACTGACTAGTTATTGTAGGAATTTCATCAAAGACTTCTCTAGAGTGGCAAGTCCAATCACTACCTTGCAAAGGAAAAATAAGAAGTTTGTGTGGGATAATAAGTGTGAAGAATCCTTCAACTTATTAAATCAAAATTTAACTTCATCTCCAATCTTAAGGGTTCTGGATCCAAATGGGAATTTTACAATAGTAATAGATGCTTCAGGAGAAGGATTGGGAGGAGTCCTTCTTCAAATGAGCATGTAGTAGCTTTGAAAGTATAGAAATTAAAAGTACATGAAAAAAATTATGCTCCTCATGATTTAGATCTTGGTTGCTATTGTGCATGCATTATAGGTTTGGAGACATTATCTGTTAGGGAAACCATTTGAATTATAAATAGATCATTTGGGTCCAAAATACATTTTTACATAACCAAACTTTAAATTCAAGACAACGTAGATGGTTAGAATTTCTATAATAGTATGATTTTGATATAAGTTATATAAAAGGAAAAGAGAATCAGTAGCAGATGCCTTAAGTTATAGGAAGAATATATCTTTTATTGTAACTTTAAGAACTCAATTCAAAGATGAAGTTAGAGAAACAACTTCAATCAAATTCTTATTATCAAACAAGTTAAAACTGCACTAGAAAAAAATCCTTGTGACAAGAGGTATGATGGGTTTAAGGTTGAACATGATGGAATTTTGTGTTATTTCAATATAATATATGTACATATAGGGGATGAATTAAGAACTAGAGTACTTAAAGAATTTCATGATGCACCTTATTCAGGTCATCCGGGAGTAACCAAATTGTTAGCTAACATAAAAATACAATATTTCTGGAAAGGAATGAAAAAGGATGTAACAAATTATGTGGCTCATTGCTTAGAATGTCAAAGAGTCAAGGTGGAACATTTACACCCAGCAGGACTATTGTATTCGCATAATTTACCGCATTATAAGTGGAAAGTAATTAGCATGGAATTTGTCCAAGGACTGCCCATGTCCAAAAATAAACATGATGTAATATTGGTTGTGGTGGATAAGCTCACTAAAGTGGCACACTTTATACCTGGAAATATGAAAGATGATTCACTGGTACTAGAAAGAATATTTGTTCAAGAAATATTTAGATTGCATGGAATACCAAAGCTGATCATATCAGATAGAGATCCTATAATGAATTCCAGATTTTGGAAGATGCTTAATGTGGCCTTGGGAACAAAATTGAATTTCAGTTTAGCTTACCACCTATAAACTGATGGACAGACTGAAAGGGTAAATCAAGTCCTAGAAGATATGTTAAGGATGTATTGCATGGATCAGCAATACAGGTGGGAAGAATATCTTCCTCTGGTGGAGTTTGCATATAATAATACTTATCATTCATCTTTGAAAATGGATCTTTTTGAAGCCTTATATGGCAGGAAATGCATAACACCCATTAGCTAGGATAGTATTGAGGATAGGGAAATTGTGGGACTTGAAATGCTAACTGAAATAGAAAAAGAAATGAAACTTATCTGGGAACGATTAAAGGAAGCAACAGATAGATAAAAGAGTTATGATGATATAAAAGAATAGAAAATAAATTTAATGTAGGAGATAAAGTATTTATGAGGTTGAAACCCAAAAAGAGTTCCATTAATTTTGGAAAATCTACCAAGTTATCACCTAGATTTGTTAGACCATTTGAAATTTTGGAAATTACAGGTTATGTAGCCTACAGGCTAGCTCTACCTCCCACATTGTCCAAAATGCGCAATGTCTTTCATGTATCATTGGTGAAAAAGTATGTTGCTGATTTAACACATGTATAAAATTGGGATTCATTTCCAGTACAAGATCCTCAAATCATCACAGTTGAGCATATAAAATGTCTGGAAACACGCAATTTGTAGCTAAGAAATCATGAAGTTTCACAATGTAAGGTTCAATGGGACCAATACTCTGAAAAAATGCAACTTGGGAAAATATGGAAGACTTGTAGGTTATTTTTCCATTTCTGTTTAACAAATATTGAAAAAGAAAATACTTATAATATTGTTATTTGGTCTTAAGTGACCATTTGAGTCATGATTGCTTATTCAAATTTGAGTTACTATTCTTAAAAAAATGTTATAATACAATATTCTATATTTATGAAATGTTAATTGTTGTAATGATTAAATTTTTTTAAAGCATGAATAGGTCATCAGGACGATGACTCTTTTTAGTAGGGAAGTATGTAACATCCTACTCTTTTAACCCGAAAATTTGTTATCTCTTAAGTGGTCAATTAAACATGATCAAATGGTATGATCTCACCAACCGGAAGTCTTAGCTCGCACAGGTAAATCTATTAATATTTGATATCACCACTGGCTAAGGTTCAAAAAATTTTATCGATGATTGTTAAGAACGGTATGAAAGGAAATGGTATTTAGTTTGTACATGTTTATATTGTTGAATTAAGGCATATGTGTGTGTGTATTTGATAACACACACACACACACACACACACACACACATAGATATATGTATATATGTATATATATAGATATATGTACACACACACACACATAGATATATGTATATATGTATATATATAGATATATGTACACACACACATATGTATGTTATGTGTGTATATATGTATATGTATATATATACATATATGTGTGTATATATGTATGTGTGTGTGTGTTTCTATATATATGTATGTATGTATGTATGTATGTATATTGGTTATTTGTTGGTGTCATATGCATTATTAATACAAGGATATGTATTTAAATGACATTAATGAAAGCTTAGACTTTTAAATACTAAGGTTAACAAAATGGAGATAGATGTTTGTGTGTGTGAATGGTTAGTAAAGACGTGGTTTAGACCTTAATGGTCTATGACATATAAAAGGGGACATTACTAACCTAGACCTAAGGGGGAAGATGGTGAACGTAAGCCTAGACCTAGGTGGACACCATGCAAGCTAGACTTGGATGATATTAAATTAGCAAAGGTAAACAAGGTTGGAATGTGCCTTACGTGGCAAGTAATTGTAAGTAATGGAAATTACGCAGAAAATTAACAAGGTGGCAAGGTTTTTGGTTTAATGGCCATTAATGAGGTCAGGCTCCTCAAGATCATTCAGCTTCCCTGAGAAGCCAACTCCAATTTCATTTTTACGCTCATCTCTCTCTCGTGAGCTCAATTTCCTTTGTTTTGGTTATTCTGCTATTTTTGTGGGAGGTGAGTAAATGGGATCTCTCCGCCACTGCACTTTTTTTTTTGCCATAAACATGATTTCGAGCTTGAATATGGAGTTATTTTGTTACAAAGAAGAAGATTTCACCTCCAATATTTTTGCTTTTGATTTTAAGGGAAGTTGCAAGAGGAAGAAAAGGAAGTTTGGTAAAAACATGCATAAGTCAAGCATGATCTCCTTCCTTAATCTTTGTAACATGTTTTATGATTTGATATTGGTAATCTAGTGTTTTTGCTGCTCTGCTTGCTAGAAAATGTGGGTATATTGTTATTATGTTCTTTACATGTTGTATATTGCCTTACATGTCAAAAATGAGAGCTAGGTATTGTTATTTTCCTTATCGAGGATGAAATATAATATGGGTTGAGTTAAAAAGAGTCTATAAAATAAATATGAGTTAAGCTTAAGTGATTTCATGGAGATTTGAATATCTACTAATTGTGTATTGTTTGTTTTTTTCTTGAATGTTAAGCAAAAATATGAACTAGTTGTGTACATGAAGTCTGTCGTATAAATGTGAGATAACCTAGTTAATTTCTTGGCCATGTGAAGAAATAATTAAATGGGTATTGTTATTTGTCTTGTGATGAATGGTTTACGAACATGGTCAATTTATATGGTGTTTAAATAAGTTGATATGACCCAGTATAGTTTCTTGCATGGCCATGTGAGGAAATATTAACTAGGTGTGTTATATTTTAAAGGAGATAGACTAAATCAAGAATAGTTAAAAGTAGATTTGTAAATTGGTTTATGAATTTAAAAGGTATATCATTGATTTGGTAAACGGGTTTCATTTTAGTTGGCTTACGTTGTGTATTCGAGCAACTAGAACATATTCTATTTTACATTGCAGGAGCAACACGACCTAAGTATAAGTATTTTTTTAAAAATATAAGGGAGATGAGTTCTAGGTTCTAAGAACTCATATTGTGTTGAATGTGATTGTTTATATTGAATGGAAAAATAGGTTGTGAGATTTAGAAGGTCGTTCTGGTTGGTGCATTGATTTTTAATATGGAAAAGAGTACGCCAAATCCGACTGCATTGAAGAAATGCTTTTCGTTCTTCAGAATTTTAGATCCTTGGTAAAGTTTAATTATTTAGATTTGAGTATACAAATCTTTGTAGGGTATGGCAATGGTTTGAATTTCTTCAATAATACTGAGTGAGTTTTTATCTGGTGTTTGAGATATTATCATATGAGTAAATACTTGTTAAATTTGTCTTCTATTATTATTTAAAACTTGTACTTAGATATTCTGGAGTTCTGTTCTTAATAGGAGAATGCACAAGTTATATAATAAGACATATTTTTGGGAAATAGGAGATTAGGGAAGGTTGAGTTTGAATGTTTTCAAAGGATTCTTATGCAATTTGTAAAACGATGAGTGAAATAGTTTAATTAATTTGTAACTATTGCATGGAAATATGGTTGTCAAAAGTAAGTAAATGGGATTTGTGTATATTTAGCTATAGAATGGAAGGGTTATATTGATTGACAAATAATGGTTTCGATCATTTGCTTATTTAGGGACTAATTATTTGTGATAAATTGTGAATATTTGTTGTATGATGGGTCTGTATCTGTATTCAAAAAGTTTGAATGAGATTATCCTAGTAGAGACCTAAATTTTATGGAAAGAGCATTGATTGACGGATGATTGAAAATTTTTATTATGGTTGTTATACTATGATGACTCTATTATTGTTAGTCTAATGAAAGTTCGGTATAGATAGTGTTATCTAAATTTTGGTCCAAACAGATTATAAATATCTTATTTTATCAATTACGTTCAGAGAATAGGAAGTAGATCATGACAGCTCTTATGAACTAACATATGTATATTTCATCCTCAACAAGGAAAATAACAATACCCAACTCTCATTTTTGACATGCAAGGCAGTATACAACATGCAAAAAACATAATAATAGTATACCCACATTTTCCAGCAAGCAAACCAACAAAAACACCAAATTACCAATATCAAATCATAACATGTTACAGAGATTAAGGAAGGAGCTCATGTTTGGCTTATACATGTTTTCACCAAACTTATTTTTCTTCCTCATGTAACCTCCCTTAAAATCAAGAGCAATAATACTGGAGGTGAAATTCTTCCTCTTAAATGCAACAAAAGAGCTCTATATTCAAGCTGTAAATCATATCTATGGAAGAAAAACAAGCGCAGTGGAGGAGAGATTTCATTTTCCCCACCTCCCACAAAAATAGCAGAATAACCAAAGCAAAAGAAACTGAGCTCGTGAGAGAGAGATGAGCGTAAAAATGAAATTGGAGTTGGTTTCTCGAGGAAGCTAATTGCTCCAAACGAGTTTGGCCTCATTAATGACCATTAAACCAAAAAACTTACCACCTTTTTAATTTGTCACCAAATTTCCATTGCTTACCAAATTACATGCTAATGAGGATCATCAATCCTCGTCATTAATAATGTCAATTCATGGTTGGTGTCCGATGGTTGTATGCATTAAGAGAAGAAGATATTGGAAAGAAACTCCTTTAAACACAAACCAAACTGACATAAAATAAAATCATACATGTGGGAATTTAAATGCACACTTGCAGAAAAGTAAACACACTTGCATAAAGGAAACCACACTTCACACTTGCAGGAATAAAACACACTTGCATAAATTGAAATCACACTTCACACTTGCAGGAATAAAACACACTTGCATAAATTTAATTTGATGAATGGGAAATAAGCAAAATTAAACGAAACACCTACATGTTTACAATAGATTGAATTTTCACAATACGAAGATAAAAACAATACAACATAATGAATTAAAGACAAATGAATAAACATAAGCATAAATAAAAAGATCCATCTTCCTTGGAATGAGTGGCCAGCTCATTCCTTGGAAGAGGATTTGAATCATACTTCTGAGATCTTCAAACTACAGAATATTTGAGAGGAAAGAACGTATCTTTATTTCTTGGGAGAAAAGCATTACATATCTAAGTGTGGAAGGTTGCATTTATAATTTATGCATCCAACCAACTGCTTATTTTGGGAGATACAATATGATCTTATCTTTATTCTAATCCTAACACCTAAGATTTCATCTCCACAAAATATGGAGAGAGATATATTGTTGGAGTCAAAGTCTTATCTCACTTATTTTAGGAAGATTTACTCTCAAATCTTCTCCTTGCTTTTCAGTAACAAAAATCATAATGATCTTATTCCTCTACATTATTGGAAGGATTATTTTCCTCAAAATATGATTTTGACCAAATGCCTTTATTGGATTTTCCATTTGACTTTGTTGTTTTTTACTGTGGAACTTTTGACGCTTGTCTGATACACTTTTTCCTTGGACTGCAGTTCACTAAAAGTTGAATTTATCTTAATTGCTAAAACTTGTAGAAAATATGAATGAGGATTTTTTTAAAAGCACTTCTATGAACAAAAACCTCTCTTAGATTTTCCATTTGACTTTTCTGTTTCTGTTTATGGAACGTTTAGCGTTCGTCTGATACACTTTTCCTCGGACTGCAACTCACTAAAAGATAGATCTCTCTTTATTGGTAAAACCTGTAGAAAATATGAATGAGGTTTTTGTTAAACACGTTGTTATGAAAAAAAAAATCTCTCATATTTTCCATTTGAATTTTTCTATTTTTGTTTATGGAACTTTTAGCACTCATCTGATACACTTTTCCTCGAACTACAGCTCACTAAAAATTATATCTTTCTTCATTGGTAAAACCTGTAGCAAATTTGATTGAGTTTTTTGTTAAAAAAAATTCTATGAACAAAAACCTTTCTCATATTTTCCATTTGAATTTTTTGTTTCTATTTATGGAAATTTTAGTGCTCGCCTGATACACTTTTCCTCAGACTGCAACTCACTAAAAGTTAGATCTCTCTTCATTGGTAAAACCTGTAGCAAATCTGAATGAGGTTTTTGTTAAAAACATTGCTATGAATAAAAATCTCTCTCATATTTCCCATTGGAATCTCTGAGTTTTCACAATTCCTCAAAAAATTTCATTTCGTTGATGAAAGTTCCGGAACTAAAGCTGTCATTCTTTTTATGCAAGTTCCCGAACTAAATTTACAAGTTTCGGAACTAAATCTACAAGTTTCTGAACTAAATCTAATTCCACGAATTGAAAGTTCCCTAACTATCATTCAATTGATACAAGTTCTGGAACTAAATATGTGAGTTCTGGAACTAAACCTGGGAGTTCTGGAACTAAACTTGCAAGTTTCGAAACTAACTCTGTGAGTTCTGGAACTAACTCTACGAGTTCCGCAGCTAACTTAAAACAGCTATAACTTTTACATGCAACCTCGGATTGAGATGATTATTTTTTTGAACTTGTATAATTTTTTGAGAGGAATATGAATATGAAATCAGATTTGATTTTAAATTTACTATTCATGATCAATTCTAATTTTCCCAATACTAGCATTATCTTTCCTTTATGGCCTGCATACACAAGACTTTGCATCTTTTCCCAAATAATCAATAGGATTAGTCAACAAGATAGATAACAAAATATTTCTAAAGAATGAACAAGATATATATCCTATACTCTATTTTAAGAAAACTATAATTTCCTATATTACATTTAAATCCACTTTTAAAGGTAACTTGGAAGGACAAAATAATGGTAATTTATGGCCAATTTATGACCTCATCACCTGCCACGTAATCCACATTCTAACCTTGTTTAACTTTGCTAACTTAATATCATCCAAGTCTAGCTTGCATGGTGTCCAACTAGGTATAGGATTATGTTCACCATGTCCCCCCTTAGGTCTAGGTTAGTAATGTTCCCTTTTAATATGACATGGAATATTAAGGTATAAACCATGTCTTTACTAACCATTCACACACTCACACATCCATTTTATTAACCTTAGTATTTAAAAGTTTAAGCTTTCATTAATGTCATTTAAATATGTATCCTTATATTAATAATGCATATGCCACCAATAAATAACCAGTGCCTATATGTATTTGTATGCCTTCATTCAACAATATAAGCATGTACCAAACTAAATACCATTTCCTTTCCCATCGTTCTTAACAAACATCAATCAACTTTTTCAAACGTTAGCCAATGGTACTATCAAATATTAAAATATTTTTCAGTGTCAACTAAGACTCCCAGTTGGTGACCTCATACCATCTGATCATGGCCAATTGTCGCTTAAGAGATAACAAATTTCTAGGGTTAAAAGAGTAGGATGTTACATTTATATGAATAATTTTCTAAAATTTTATATAACAATACTTTGCACCAAATTTATGTGTCTGCACCCCCTTGGTTTAGTGAATAACATTTACTACTTTAAAGAAGAGAAAATAGTCTACCAAATAGTGTTGAAGTAGAGAAAAATGTTAGTCACATAGAGGGATTAATGAGAGCATCTTGAATGTTTTGAGATCCATCAATTGACCAATATAAAGATAGGGAGAAATCTTTGTTGGTGTCAAAAGATATTTGGACATATAAATATTGAAATTATGCTTGTGGAGAAATGGGGGTGATCAGTCCCCAATTTGTGAAATAGGTAGTTTAGAGTTAAGAGGGATTTAGGTATCCTAGAACCGAAGCAGGGTGTTGTGGGGCATTATAGTTACCCTAGAAATCATTCCATGAAAAATGAGTTAGAGGTATGTTTCCATTGGGATTTCTAGTCACCCAAAATATTCCAATCATTGGACCACACCATTGAAGATTGATCCCAAATGAGAAAATCCCTACAAAATTAAAATTGAATGATGCCTCATGCCCCCACCTTGCATTGTATGAGTGTAAATAATTAAAATTAGTATTGTAATTATTAAGTTTTCCCTCGCAATCATGAAAAATATAGTAGTGCCTTGATTTGAACTTAGTACTTTTAGTATTTTTACATCCCTGTGTTTGGATTTGACCATTGTGTCATTAGATTATCTCCTTGTACTAATTTGTATGAGAGAAGTGTTTCACCATTTTCTTTATGGATTTGATGAAACAAATAAGGTGATGGGCCAAGGATGAATGCTTTTTGTGATGGTCGGTTTAAATGTCGTGCGCACGTTCTAACTTCTTGATCTAATGTTGACTACGAGAGCTTCCTTTTGGCTAGGAGGAACTACCTGAAATACACAACAATACCACAAAAGAGAGTTAAAAATATATGTCAGTGGGTTGCCTAGTGTGTGTTAGATCCAGGAAGTGTGGTACTTCCTTGGTGATAGTCAACTCACTATTTAATATAACTAAATGTAAGAAATGTCATAAATAAATAGTGTCCTACTGTAGTTGATATGATTTAGGTCTCTCATTTAAATACAATAAGTAAATCTAAATAACAGGCTAGGTTATGATCAGATCTTGAAGTACGGTACGTAATCAAGGTACTGGAACAAGTCAGGGTCATATTCTTGGTAGCTTGGGTTTCTTGGATGTAGGTTTTAAAGATTCTATTATTGGCAGGATTACCAAATATAGAGACCAGCGTCGCTGAGGTATGACCAACGACGATTAAGAGGGAACCGACGACGGTTAAGGCGGGATGGTAGAAATTCAATAAATTGGGTTTTGGGAACTTTTTGAGGTAAGACAATGAGTCTGAGGAAAATGGCTAGGTTTGCAATGGTGCTAGGGGTACTCGGAGGTATTCAGGGATCAAGTGTAGGTGATCAAATTATTATAGGTGATAGAATGGTTGGATTCACAGGAAGGTAACAAGAGTGGGATGAAAAATACAAATAAATGTTGATAAAGAGAGATGAAGAAACTTTGTAATCTGAATAAGTATGGAATGATGCGGGTTAGAGATACACTTACTAGTGCTTGTAGATTTGATGACTAGATGATGGTGATGGTTGATATGTGGAATGGTTCTTAGTGTCATGGCAATGCTTCCCATAATTCTATCGTGAATGCAAATACCTTCGGATCCATCTTGGTGTTGGCTATGGTTGTCTAGATGTGTGAAAGGGCTCTGGTTCTTGCTTGCATGCAGATCTCCTTCATTCCAAAACTTGAGAATGTGGCCAACCTCCAAAACAAGGTCACCAAAATGAATAAATGGTAACTAACGACGGTTTAGGGTGACCGACATCGGTTTAGGGTTAACCAGTGTCGGTTAAGGTGGGAAATCCTAAGTTTACTAAAAATAGTAGATCTTAGCAATCTCTTGGCTAGCTCTATCCATTCTCGTAGATCAAAACGGGATTTTACGCTTAGATAACCGGGAATGTTGTTAGAGGAAGAATAGGCATGTGATTTTAGGGTTATACTAAGTCTTGGTTAATTAAAGTAAGAAAAGTTAGAGTCCTAGTTAGTTAGGAAACATGCTAAGAATAAGTCCATGATGAGGTGTCCAGGTGAGGTGGTGGGCTGAGGTATCTAGGTGAGGTAGGAATTGGTTTGAATAAAGGTAATTAAATAATGAATGAAGTGAGGATGAGTATTACTTTAATTATAAATAATTAAACTAATATTAATGTGGGGTAAAAGGGTCATGGTTGGGTGAATATGTTTAAGTTGGCTATTTGAAAAAGGACCAAGGGGAGTGTGACCCAATTTTTGTGTCTACATTTTACCCCTTTTTGTTGCGTAGCTTGTATTGGTAAGTTACAGTGACAAAAACAAGAAGTGATTGCCCCATATGTGAGTGAAGGTGATCCCCCTCAAACTAGGCATTGATGAGGTGTAATATGGAATCAGTTAGAGGTTTGATAAATTTGTTGTTGGCGAAGATAGGTGGGAAAGGGTATGAGTACTATGGGAAAGGATGATGGTCAAGTTGGGTACTAAGTAATAGGTCGGGGTCAAATTTGGGTCACGGGTAATGGCAATCAAGCTTTTCAATAATACGGTACTAGGTTGAAGAGCTTGCAAACTCTAGATTGTCCAAGGTTGATAGGTTTATCCAAACAAGGGTGAAGTGTTCAGATATCCAAGGTATAGGATATGGTCCGGAACACAATGTAGGTCAGGTGCAGGAATGTTTAGGTATGTTTCAGTAGTTTGGTCGGGATAAACAGCACTGCAATAGGCAAGGTATACTTATTAGGATAAAACAACATAGGTAACAGTATTGCAAGGTATAGCGAGTACATAAGGTCAATGGTCACACCAAGTAGGCCAGGTTCAGGAAGATAGGTCATGGCACATGTAAGGCCAAGGTATAGGTAGAATAAAAAATCCCAAGATTTAATGAAGGAAATGTAGAGGTAGGTTGAGCTTGTAGGTAGGGTTCAATGGGTGTCCAGAATGATAACTGGTGTGTAGGCCCTAATAGTTGTAGTAAAAAGGAAGCTTAGCAAGGCCAAATAGTTATAAGGGTTGGCCAATGTCGGTTATAGGGTGACCGACGTCAATTGGCTAGGGCACAAATATGACCGGCGTCGATCAACTCAAGTTGGGTTTATAAAATAAAAATTCCATATTTTATGGAATCATTGTTGTGTTGTGACTTTCGAGAAAATGATAGAGACATTCAACCTTTTGTAATTTTTTCTGAGAGAGAAGGACAAAGCATTATACCTGGTTGAGTTACAGAGTACAAGTTGGTGAGAGGAGCTAGGGAGACGGGTCCACAAGCTCAGAGGGATCGATTTGATTGGTTGGAGTAGAGGAGTGGATTTGGTGATTTGGGCATGGTAGAAGAGGGAGAGGGAGAGGGTGGGCCACCGGTGCAGTGGTCAAACATACCACCATGCCAACGACACTGCAATGCGGTAGGATTCGTTCCCAATTTGTCATTTGTTGTTAAAATAGGTTGGTAAAATTGGTTTTGGGTAAAACCGTTTTAGGTGGGGGTATAATTTTTAATTTGTGGTTAAATTTTTGCAATGAAGGAGGCGGGAGGTCCTAGGTAGGGTAAATAAGGGTGGGGAGTGTTTTAGGTTAGGCTTGGGTAAGGTAGGATACAGTTTTAGGTTAGATTTGAGAATTTTGGGAGAAATAGGGGGATTTCGGATTTGGTCGCTACGAAAATGACCGACGTCGCTCAAGATTTAGTCGATGTCGGTTGTCATTGGTAGGCATCAGTCAAGTAGCAAGTGACTGATACTGGTCATGATGGACCGATGTCGGTCAGATGTGACCGATGTTGGTCAGGTTTTAGGAAAAATAGATCAAGAAACAAGGTAGGGTGGGAGAAAAAAGATAGGCAATTAGGTGGAAAGGCAAGTTTATTAAGAATGAGTAGGGTAATAGGTATAAATGGTACGAGTGGATAGGTGTAAAAATAGGTAATCTATAGGGTTGGGGTACAATAAGAAATAAGGGTTTGGGAATAGGTTTTTCGGGTAAGAGATGTGTTGGGTAAGGTGAAGGTATAACAATGGAATGATTTGTTGGGTGTAGGCTAGGGACTAGTTTTGGATGAGAGATAGAGTACCACCTTTGTTACTAGTGGTACGAGGGAGCGTGATGGTAGAGGAGTGGCATCACATTACAGATGTCAGTCTTATTAGGGTCAGACGATATAGGCATATAGTTCGGGAGCCGAGCTTGTTGGTCGTACTTATAGATAGATGGGATTCAATGACTAAAACATTTCATCTACCGGCGAGTGAGATCAGAGTCACCCTAGAGGGTGTGTACAGGATATTGCGATTACCGATAGAGGGGACACATGTGTATTCTATTTCTTCATAGGCATCAGAGGAGCTGATGTTGACATTATTTGGGGAGGGGATGACATAGATGAGGTTCCACAGCGCAAGTCCAAGCTATGTCGATATGTACGCGACCCATCCAGAGGAGATGAGATTGGTGGTCTTGATCATGGAGGCAATGTG
Organism: Taxus chinensis; assembly: GCA_019776745.2. NCBI lineage: Eukaryota > Viridiplantae > Streptophyta > Pinopsida > Cupressales > Taxaceae > Taxus > Taxus chinensis. The sequence continues at coordinate 199,353,163 of CM034146.1, read as the reverse complement.
TTATTTTACGCTACCAGATGCGGAGGGTGGGAGATTCCCACGAGCACTGATGGGGGTTATCCATTACATGATGAAGATAGGACATGTTTTTCTTGGGCACTAGCCTACTTGGTGTAGTTATACAAGGAGTTGTGGGCCTACAAGAGGCTTCAGAGGTTCAGTTTATGGTGCACCTTTCTTCTCCATTGTGGGGCATACGAGCACATCATATGTGTGCATCCGGTTGGTATGCCCCAACCGGATGCATTCAAGGTGGGCTTTGTTCAAGTTGACTACATGCATTGGGTGCCTATTTTTGGAGAGCATAGGGTTACCCGGGCTACACACGATGTAGCATACTACCGATGTATATGGTCATAGGTTGGCTTCCCATCATACAGGAAGATGGTGGCAAAGTTGGATGAGCTGCAGCAACTCAGATGGATAGAGGGGCATCATGCCGGAGAGCACGAGATGATACCCGTAGATAGAGTCCGACGGTAGTTTGGGCTACCCCAGCATGTGCCTCCACCATTTCCTCAATATAGGAGAGATAACTTGGAGAGGCCTATGCCTCTACCATAGCTATCAGTTCTGACAAGGCAGGAGGAGCAGGCTATGGATTGGTGGATTGATGTTGTCAGGGTTACAGATAGATACAGGCAGTGGTGGTCAGCTTAGATATGAGGAGCACCACCAAGGCCAGGGCATCCAAACTTGGCAACCCTTACAATTCAAAGGGATACTTTACAGGGGAAGGTTACCACCTTACAAGCTCAGATTACAAGTTTACACAGGAAGTTGACATGGTCTGAGGCATAGGTGGCCACATTACATACATAGGTGGTGGTTTTGCATGCCCAGATTGCCTAGGGAGAAGCACCCGCACAGGGTGGAGATGGAGACAGGAGACATGTGGCCACCTTACAGGCACTAGTAGCAGGGTTGCAGGGCCAATTAACCACTGTACAGGCATAGATTGTTACCTTACAGACCCAAGTTGTAGTACAGGCACCGGCACAGGATCAGGAACAGGGTCCCATGATATATGTAGCATCGGGATAGGGTCCCATGGTATAGGTACATGGTTTAAAACTGATGGCACCACCGTAGATAGTATCGATGGCCAGGTTCAGGGATTCCTTAAACGAGGCACGGTATTATCAGGACCATCTGACTACCACGGGCATAGATGCCCCCTCGTATGCATAGTACAGAGCCCAGTAGGCCTTGAGTGAGAGGATTATATCTCGCACACATAGTGCAAAGAGTACATGGGGGCGGTGAGCCTAGAGACATGGTCAAGGTGAGGTGACTAGCTCACGGAGGCTAGACCCTTTTCTTGGGTCAGGTAGAGGTTGCACCGAGACCCATATAAGGCAGAGAGATGCTAGCGGGGCGCCGCACTGGGGTAAAGGAGTAGGAGACAGATGAGACTTGTATGGACATCAGGTGGGGTGATGATTAGTCATCCTATAGGTTTAGGATATAGATTTTTCATATTTTTTATTTATACTGGCCTACTTGCCGAAGATAGCGAGGATGTACATGAGATTTTTTGAGATTTTGAGTATTATACTTGATCCTCGTCCCATTATCAACCTGCTGAAGATGTTGAGACTGTATATCGGGTGAGAGGCACATGTATTGATTTTGCTTATGTGCACATATATATGGACACACAAATTATGATGATTTTTATAGAGATGGTGATATTTATGGTATGATGTTGTGCTTATGTGTGTGATTTTCAATGTTATTGTTTATGTGATGGAAATTAGGTGGATTAGGCAGGATTGAGTCAAGGTCTGTTTAGGCATAATAGAGTTAAGTAACTTAGGCATGGTGGAGTCAGGTTGGTTTAGGAAATGGTGGAATTAGGTCAAATTAAGCATGGTGGAGTTATGTAAGTTAGGCATGGTTGAGTCATGTCAGTTAGGCATGGTGGAGTTAGGTATAGGCATGATGGAGTCGGGTCATAGGCATGGTTGAGTCATGGTTTATGGTTTTGATTTAAGTTCCAAGTTGTTGGTAACATGGGAGACAAATGGTGATGTTTATGCATGTTATGGTTTAAATTTCAAAATATTTTCTATGGTGGAAATATAAAAAATGATAAATGAATGATTTGATGAAGTGGTAAAAATGTTTGTTAATTGGTGCTTGTTTGGTTGAATTTCCAATTGTGGATATAAAATGGAAACTAAGGTAGAATGTGAATAGGAAAATAAAGGGGAAATTGGTTAGGGTAAAGGGTGGTTGGGCTAACCTCCAATGGCCCCATGCCCTTGGAGTGTTGGCTACATAGCCTCGGCAAAAAGGGGGCCTTAGGCTGATGTAGTTCTCCCATAAACTAGGGTAGAATATCATGAGGTAGAGGAATGGGTTGGTAGGTTTTTTGAGGTATGATTGAGTGTAGTTCATAGGCATGGTTGAGTATTAGGTGATAGGCATGGTTGAGTCTTAGGTGATAGGCATGGTTGAGTCATTTAAATGTAGGTGTCGGTGGTATGGTCCTGTATAGGATAATCAATAAGTAATGAGGAAGGTGAATGGTAAGAGGTGGTAAAAGAGCTGCTTAATTGATAAGAACCCTAATGATTCTACCATACCCAAGATGGGCTTATGAACGTAAGACCCTAAAGGCATTGCATAATGGACTTTTCTAAGGGTGAAGGAAGTCACATGATCACGAAATGTCGTAGTTACGGCAAGTCCCTTGAGGAGAGAGATAATTAGGGTGAAAAGGTAATGAGGTGAAAGTGGGTGGTTTAGCATAACTTAGTGTACGATGATATGTTTACCAGGAAAGAAACCTATGCTCAAAAATAGGCAATTCCATGACAAAAAGTTATCGTTTTATTCATTTGTTTTTTTTTTATAGACTGATCGATGTGGGAAGTCTATATGGGATGAGTATATTATCTCCTTGAGGTCTTCGTGAAGCTGATTGATGCGAGAAGATTCTGAACATTTTATTATATTTTTGTAATGACTTTATATAGTTTTCCTTCGAGGGAGCAGTCTATTTATAGTGGCGACATAAGAGATGTCCTTTTTGAGGGAGTCATTTGTTTGTTGGAATTTTGACTCAAGGAGTTGAATCCCATTTATTTTTTGGACGTTTAAGTCATGGACAAGTCTATAGAGGAAGATTAAGTTCTTGTTTAGAATACAAAACCATAGTACACAGAAATTAACTATGAAAAATATGAAAAGTATCCATGAGAATCATGTTATTAGTAGAGCCGCGATACTCATTTTGAAGACAAGGCTGAAAGATGACGAGTAATCACATGATTCTTGTTTAGTCGTTGATCCTCAAAAGGTGTAACATGGAAGGTGAACAATGCTCAAGGGACGAGCGATCAATAGATAGAAGGTGTTATAGGACTTGATTTCAACAATAAAATGGTCAAAGATGTAAAATGTTGAGGGGATCAGGTTCAAGTTTACCTTTGAGTGAAGACAAATGATAAGCACCTGATCCATAGGCATGAGTAACGATATAGGGTCCAAGCCAATTAGGAGCAAATTTTTCCCGTTTAATTTTATTTTCTTTGGTTACATGTTGATTTTCATTTGGGATGAGATCGCCAACCTAGAAGGTCCATTCGTGAGTTTCATGTTTTTTGTAGGCACTAAAAGGAATGATAACCAGATCGTACCAAGCCAAGAACACAGATGCTAGTCAAACACCACGATCAATAAGATGAAAGCAATTCACCATAATAACTTTACATAAAAACTTTGCAAACAAATGAGAAACAATATAATATATTATTATGGAATTCAATGCAGTACATTGAGATTGGGCCTTGCTTAAATAGGCAAGGAATAACAATCTAAGAACCAGTCAAGGTCGTATATCAAGCCATAAATCAAAGAAATAACTAGTCATCAAAGAACTAGTCAAAACCATAGATTTAGGAGAGAACTAAACATGAAGGATCTAGTCAATACCATAGATCAAGGAAAGAACTAGTCAATACCATAGATAAAGGAAAGAACTATACCTAACAACTAGATAATATCTCCTAATATCTAAATAAGATAAAAGAAATATCCACACACATAAGTGGGTGAGGATAAATACAATAAAGGTAAACAAAGTACCTAGGTGAACATGAGCTAAGGTAAATACCTACTCTAACACCCCCCCCTCAAGTGAAGCTAAGGGAAAAAATAGATGTGGCATGTCCACAGTATGAGTCCAGACAACTAATCCTGATGAGGTACTCATGTACAATAACTAAGAAAAAAGGGACACCGCAAGGTACCCAAAACCAATAACAACAAAGTAAAGAGACCCAAAAAGATATCAATAGAGTGGTGTGCACTGTCGAAATCCACTGTGTAAAAAAAACACCAAACATAATTCGATCAAGTGATTGTAAATAGGTGTGTCACGATCCAAGAACAATAACCAAAGTAACAAGGCAAGGACACAAACTCCAGAGTGTCACAATCCAAGAAAAGCTAAGGTAACAAGGCAAGGACACAAAACCTGAAGAAGCAAAATCAGCACCACACCCTCCCATACTACTAAATGGGTGGAGTGGCGCTACAAATCTGTATGAGTTGTCAAAACAACTACTCGAACATTGACAAACTAACACTGGGCTCCACCAGAATAGCTCCCCCATAAGAGAGACTATCAACATGCCAAAAGTGTCAAAAATACAGATACAAAATCTCTCAATAAACAAGAGAGATACACTACACCTGATTAAGAAAAATGCTCAAAACAAGAAGCATCACAATGCAGAAGGTATAGAAAGTGAAGCAAGAGGCCAAATGGTGGAGGATCCATGCCTGTAGAGTCCTCTTAATGAATGCCTATGTCACCTCCCTGAATGATCAGATATCCACCCCAAATTTAGCACGGATGGATGAAGAAGATGCCTACATATGACTTGGTGTAAAATGCACAATGGGTGCATGCAAAAGAACATCAGAATGTGTGTCAAGTTAATCATGGCTGACAGCTGAAATCTCATGTTTCTCAAGCCTGAGTGAAGGTGTAGAACTCATGTGTTGCTCATGATCCTCAGAAAGAGTTGAGCGAACAAAAAAATAGCTCTGTCAATGTGTAATCCCAATGAAGTATCTGCTTGAAAACCAATGTCATGATGAGAATTCCACTTAACATGTGGAATAGAGGAAACAATACCTTGTGAATGTCTATCAATGCCTCCGCCAGTGAGACCCATAGAACGGAGCATGTAAAAATTGAATGCAGTGGTATGCTTCTTAAAAAATCCATGCAGGTGAGCAGAAGTAGGATACACAACATGTGGTATTGTAATAGGCACAGATGTGGAAGAGCATGTAGTAATAAGCTTCACAGGTTTAGAAGCATCAAAAGCAGGTTCAGGCTCAAAGACTGATAGATCAATGTCAGTGGGTACAAGAGCAACAACTGCAAGTGGATTAGGAGCATGGATATGGTTGTCCACAATATGATGGTGATGATGTAGGCTAGCAAGTTTGTTATGTAGGGAGTGTATTATTGTATCCCTATCGTGAATGAGTGATTATAGAAGAGAATTTCACTTCTTGAGTGATCTATTTTCTTCCAAAAAAATTAAAATATCCTCTTGAAGTCCACATACTTCAGAGAAAAGCATATCATTCTTAGAATCCATAATAGGTACAAACTGCAACTCCCAAAAATTTAGGACGTCGAGCTCAGCCGAAATTGCATCCATAATTGATTACAAGACTCCTACATATTTGGCACTTTATAATTATAGTGCAAGTCTCAAAATAAATAACTCCAATGGAAAGAGCACAAAAAAACAAGCACTTTTGTAAAAAATGGCACTCAAAACCGAGTTACCGATCAAAAGATTATCAAGCTTTTAATATTTTTCTCTGTTATTTATTTTAGTTCCCACTTAAAAAAATAAATTGTTGTTGTCTTCACTACAAAAAAAAAATTAAAGGGGGCTGAAGTTAAGCACCTACTAGGAGGAATCACAAGTTTTAAGCCCTCATATGACTTGGGGTGTGTCGCGTGCTTTCAAGAAAGTCACATCCAACTGCCTCTTCTGGTAAAAATACTATTTCTGTACTGCGTAGACAATGACCTTTATTGCTGAAAATAGCTACCTGCGGGTTTGCCCGAAATAGAAAAAAACGTGCATAGCATCCGTGGACACCTGCCAAAAAATGAAAGATCCGAAAAACGTCCTACACATAAACCGAAACAAATACGCTGCAATAGAAAATTACCCTCTGTAGATCTCAAGAAATCCAACAGACCCGAAAAAATAATCCTATGTTTTTCTTCTTCATGGCATGGATCCCGAGGTAGACTGGTGTGCTTCATGCACACAGCAACAAAATACGACCACATCCTACATATATGAATATACAAATATTTTATTTACAAAAAAAAAACTTATAGACGGATGTCACCAACAATCTCCTACTCTGATACCATGAAAGAAACGATAACTAGATCGTACCAAGCCAAGAACACAGATGCTAATCAAACACCACGATCAATAAGATGAAAGCAATTTGCCAAAATAACTTTACATAAAACCTTTGCAAACAAATGAGAAACAATATCATATATTATTATCGAACTCAATGCAATACATTGAGATTGAGCCTTGCTTAAATAGGCAGGGAATAACAATCTAAGAACTTACGTCAAGGTCGTAGATCAAGCCATAAATCAAGGAAATAACTAGTTTTATCAAAGAACTAGTCAAGACCATAGATTTAGGAGAGAACTATGACATCAAGGATCTAGTCAATACCATAGATCAAGGAAAGAACTAGTCAATACCATAGATCAAGGAAAGCATTATACCTAACAACTAGATAATATCTCCTAATATCTAAATAAGATAAAAGAAATATCTTTTCACACATAAGTGGGTGAGTTGATAAATACAATAAAGGTAAATAAAGTACCTAGGTGAACATGAGCTAAGGTAAATAGCTACTCTAACAGGCATGCTTGATACGTTTTTGGTAGATTTGGAGATCGTCAAGAGAATTGAGATGACGTTCATCTAATAACTCAAGTTGTGTTAAATAGTCTTGGCAAAATTCATTGTCGTTGAGCATGTCTTGTAGTGAGATGCGAGAGAGATGGAATCTGGACTTCGCAAAGGTAAGACAGCCTCGGTACCGTAAACCAAAGAGAAAGGCATGGCAACAGTCGAAGTGGGAATACTAGTGTAGTAAGCCCACAAGGTGAAAGGAATGTGCATATGCCAATCCTTCCCAGTATCGTCAACTACTTTCATAAGAATTTTGTTCAAGGTTTTATTGGTTGATTCTTGCTTGGCCATTTGTTTGTGGGTAATAAGGTGACGAGAAATTGAGTTGAATTCTAAAAGCGTCACAAAGTTTTCATAGGGTTTTGTTTTTGAATTACTTTCTGTTATCAGTGATGAGACGGTGAGGGACACCAAAGCAACAAATGATGTGATGGTTGATGAATTCACATATTTTCTCATCTTTTCTAGAAATGAGGGGAATGGCTTCTACCCATTTAGTGTAATATTCAGTAGCAGTTATAATCCATTGATGGCATTGTGAAGAATGAGGATTGATCTCTCCGAAAAGGTCCAAACTTCATTGAGAGAAAGACCAAAGGTCTCGTGTGACCTGTAAGGCATGACTAGGTGTGTGATGGAGATTAACATGTTACTGGAATTTCACACAATGTTTGACATAGTCACAGTAGTCGCGGTTTAGGGTTGGCTAGTAATAGCCAAGGGGAAGAATGTGTTTAGCGACAAGCTAAACCACTAAAGTGGCCTCCAAAAATTCCATCGTGAACTTCCTTGATGGTGTAGGGAATTTCAGAACTTGTAAGGTATCATAAGAGAATACCGTCGAAGCTGCGCTTATAAAGGAGACCACCCATGATGACATAGCGAGAAACACTTTTAAGAAAGGAATGTTTTCCATTACAAGTGAGATCAAGAGGTAGAATGGAAAGGGAAAGGTAGTATGCAAACTGTTTATACCAAAGGTCAAGTGGGTCAGGTGCAATAGTTTTGACGGAGATGACCACACAAGATAAATAAGATGGTGATTGTAACCTTTGTATTGTGAAAAATATTTTGGAGTCAGCAGGTGAAGTGGGTATCTGAGAATCCATACAGGCCATGGTATCTGTAAATTTATTGGTAGAATGGGGGTGGTTTGAATGTTGTAGCGATCAAAGGTAGTTAAAAGTGTGTCGACATGACATTTGTACTTTTACAGTACTTCATTATGACACTTACAACCATTGACTTTATTTATAACCAGTTGGGAATCACCAAAGATATTAATTGATTTAACATCTAGGGAGATGGTGGTTTGAAGCCCCAATATGAGTGCTTCGTATTCGGTGATATTTTTTGTGCAATAAAAATCCAGTTTGAAAGATAAAGGCATGGGTTCACTGCCAAGAGGAATGAGGATAACACTTGCACCACCCCCATGCGGACATTTGGAACCATTAAAGAAGAGGGTCATTTGGTAAGTGGTATCATCCAAAGAGAGGGTAGCAATGGATTTGTCAGGGAAATCGAAGTTAGATGGTTGATTTTTGGAAAGAGGTGTGTCTTCCAATTGGTCAACGATGGCTTGGCCTTTGATAGACTTTTGATGGATGAATTCAAGGTCAAGGTCGGAAAGAAGCATGAGCCAGCGTACAGCACACTGATATTGGTAGGGTTTGGCATACATATAATGTAGAGGGATAGTGTTAGTGACAACAAAGGTTTTATGGTTGAGTAGGTAATGACGTAGTTTATTGGTGACAAAAACTAAGGCTAAGAAAAGTTTTTCAGCATGGGTGTACCTAGTTTCATAATCTAAGAGGGTACGGCTTATGTAATAAACCTCTTTCTCTCTATGTTTCTCATCGTGATGAGCGAGCATGGCACCTAAGGAATGGTCGGTAGCAGAAATATATAGGTAAAAGGCTTGGTCATCCTTAGGAGGAATGAGCACCGGTGGTTGAAGAAGGTATTGTTTTAAGGCATCAAAGGCTTTATAACATTCATCCTCCCATTTGAATGAGACGTCCTTCTTGAGGAGATAATGAAATGGTTGATAGTGGTCGGTAAGTTGCGAGATAAAATGATGAATAGATTGTAACTTACCTTACAAGCTTCGAAGTTAACAAAGATTAGTAATTGGAGGCATTTCAAGAATAGCTTTCACTTTAGCAAGATCAACTTCTATGTCATGCAAAGAAATGATGAAACCAAGGAGTTTTCCTGAAATTACCGAAAAGACACACTTCTTAGGTTAAAGGTGAACGCAATACTTGATGAGGTGGTCAAAGATGACCTTAAGGATTGTTAGGTGTTCAGCCTGATGTTTGGATTTGGCAAGAAGGTCATCTATGTAATCTTCCAATATGCGATGCATGATGTCATGGAAGATATAAGTCATGGTCGTTGATATGTAGCACCAATGTTTTTAAGGCCAAAAGGCATGACTCGATAGCAGAAGGTCCCCAAAGGAGTGATGAAGATAGTTTTGTGTTGATCTTATGGAGCAAGTAGTATTTGATTATAACCCAATAAATCGTCCATGAGCGATAACATCTCATGGTTAGTGGTGAGATCAACTAGTTGGTTAATAGCAGGTAGAGGAAAGTCGTCTTTAGGGCAAGCGAGGTTGAGGTCATGGAAATCCATGTAAATGCGGAGTCCCCCTATCGCTTTCATGATAGGGACGATGTTAGAAATCCATTGGGGATAGTCAATGGGTAGGATAAAAGAAACGGAGATAAGGTGCTAAAGTTATTCTTTGACAAGGAGAGCAATGTGAGGATGCATTTTCCGCAGCTTTTATTTTATGGGTTTGGCATCAAGAACGGTTACGATATTGTGGACCACGATTTTTGGGTCAATACCGAGCATATTGACATAGGACCAACCAAAAGCATTGATATGGTCCTAGAGGAAAGAAGTAAAAGCTTCTTGTTCAGCAGTATCTAAAGATTGGCCTATCTTTAGAATGTGTGGGTCATCCTGAGTATTAATGTTGATTTCGATAGTCAATTCATTCAACATGGTCTGCGTCTCAGAAGGTAACAACCGGTGAATATAAGAATCTTCCGCACTAAGGTAGGTGAGGATAGACTCATCATCCTAACATTGAATGACGTTAATAGAAGGTGTATCATCATCGATCATGTCAGAATACAAGAAGGGAAGAGAAGAGGGAGCCTCGCCATCACGTTGATAAATCAGATTTCCCAAGGAAATCATGTTTATGAAGAAAAAAAAGTTATGAGGAATAGATTTGGGATCTATGGACTTCGTGGATGAAGATGATGATGTTGGTGAATGGGGTGGAGAAGTTTTTTCTTCCTTAAAGAGGTCAACACGGGCCTTCTTGGAAGGTGGTGCAGCAAAGCTAATACCACTGTGATCGTTGTGTTTACGGGTGGTACATGAAATGATAGTATGGCAGCCTTGTTCGTAAAAACCAAAGCTAAATCCTTTCCATGCACAATGGTGAAGGAAAGTGTGGGCGAAGTGATGGTTAGTAAGGGATTGGAGGTCAAATGAAAACCGTCGTGTTTGGGATGGAGGTTCGGGTGAATAAGTAGCAGTATCAAGTCCCCCATAAGTTAAATTAGTGTGAAGGTGGGGAGTACCATAAAGAAATACCTCGCTTACATGGTAGTCATAACTAGGGTACTGGTGTAGGTTCTCATACTCTTGTGGAGTCAGAAAATGTGTTGATATTGTATAGGTGGTACTCCCCCAAAGTGAGGCATTGAAAAACACCTTCTAAGGGATCAGTAGTCGATATGTGGGTGGCGGGGATAAACAACTCACTAGATGATTCGGTAGGAAGGGTAGTGGTTGGTTGGGAAGTAGAGGGCTCAGCCATAGAGGCTGAGGTGGAAGTAGGAATAGAAGAGTTAGATGCAAGAGAGGTGGCGGCAACATTGGTGGATGGGGTCATGGGTGAAGGAGAAGTGAGGGTAGTAGCAAATGCCTTGACTAGTACAAGTACATCGTTGGGCCGGTATAACATGTTACAAGTTTTAAATGGCGATGGGTCGGTCGGGATGGTATAGTTATGTCCTACATGTTTGAATTTTATACATCGGTGTAAATTTGAAGGGACACAACCCATTACGTGAATCCAAGGTCTGTCGAGCAATAGGTTATACTAGAACTCCCCCTCTAAGACATAGAATAGTTCCGGGATAGTGTGAGGGCCTGGGTGAACATGAAGGATAATGGTGCCAAGGGTGGAGGTAACGGTGTCGTTGAAGGAGTGCAACATAATAGGGTTATTATGCATACAATTAGAAGGGATATACATTTGATTGTACACGTGGGAGGAGATGATGTTAATGTTAACACCACCATCGATCATGACACATCATACGCGTATGTTATTGATATAGATGGAAATGAAAAGGGTGGGATCAGGGTCATCTGACTGGTGAGGTACATGTTAATGTAAAATCACAGCACCCCCAAATGAATCGTCAGATCTACTTTTCTAAGGCATATTCATTTGGTGTGATTCACATAACATTGAGTTTTCCCCAAAGTGTGGGACTTTGCAAATGGGAAAACTCTCCAGATTAAAGGTTGGTTCCTATTCCTCTGTTTAGGTGCATGCATGGAAACTTGCAGAGGACCTATTCCTAAACCTAATCTAAGTTTTACCAAGGAGACAAGGATAAAAGGAATACAAGAAATCAAAACTAATCTACAAGGTGATGCACCGAAGGAATGATGAACATTAGTTTTGCTGATAGACACAAACCAACAAAATGCATATAATAATCAAGCACAGATAACCAGATTTATAATGAAAGACCAGATGAGAGCAAAGGAGACAAGAAAGGATCTAAAATCAATCACAAATGTGTTTTATTACTCTGCAGATTGATACAATGCATTACAAATGGCCAAAAGGTAGGAAACGTATTGCAATTTAAATGGAAGGTCTGAACTCCATGAATTCCTTTGCCAGAAGGAAAGGGGAGCCTGCAAAAACAAAAGAATGTCCAACCCTTTACAATGAGTTTCGACCCTGCTTTTATAGATTCAACACATAGGGGAGAAAGAGAGAGAAGTGGGAAAAATAGTTCCAAGCTCAACCACCACTATTAATGCCTCCCATAAAATCTACCCCCAAATCTTTCTTGACTGCATCAATTTCTTATTCGGTGCCTCGAAGGAGGAGGAAACAGTGGATCAGATCGAATCCGATCTGGTTGTTGGGGGTAAAATAGATCCTGCATTAATGGCCCTTAAGACATTTCTCCATTTTCTCCCACCTAACCTCCCCAACCTTAAAGTTTCAGATCTCCATGGTGTAGGCGAGGTCAAGATCTTTCCAATGATGCCATATTTTCTGGATTTTCAGCCTTGAGTCGAATGATATGCCTCTTCAAAGTTTGTATCAGGTCCATACAAAAAGGTGGGAAAACCAGTTCAAAAAATGGCCCCCTTTTAAATATGGGACACATGGAGTGATGGTGCATGTCTGAGGGTGGCCTCTATATTTTTCTCTTGGAATGGCACGGGGCTGACACGTGGCTTCCTCCACTGACCTACTTAATTTCTATGTTTTTTGGCTAAGTCCTTTGCTCAGCGGGGTCATATTTCTTGACCAGGGACATGCGGCGGTCTGGCGCTCATCTTAAAAACCTTCTCTTTATTTGACCCTTGAGTTAGTGCCATTTGGACACTTGGCACTCTCCGCCAGCCTGCCACCATGCATTGACTATTCAACCCAAATCTGTCCCCTTTTTGAGACTGGATGCGTGGAGGCTTCGTGCTCGCTTAAAAGCCCGATCAAGATTTTCCTTTGAAGGAGCATGGGTTGACACTTGGAAGCCTCCACAGGTCTTTGGACTTTTCAACAACCTCCCTCTTACCTTTTTAGACCTTGGACTACGTGGCAAACTGGCGCTTGTTTGAGCCTCTGCTTTTGGATTTACCCTTGGAGATGTGTCGCTTGGACACGTGGCAGTCTCTGCCAGCACTTCTATACTTAGCCTTTTTTGAGGCCTTCCCTGTCCACCTTTTGACCTCTGTTGACCATTTGCTACGTGGAGGGCTGGTGCAAGTTTGAGTCTCTGCCTTGGGCTCCCATTTTGGAATTGCGCTGAGCTGACACTTGGCCCCTTCCACCGAATCAGACTTTTCAATGGCTGGTGCAACTTTCTGGAGCTCTAGATGCATGGAAGCCTGACACTCGTTTGAGCTTCCCTTTTTGGATTCAACTTTGGAGAAGCGTCGTGCTGACACGTGGCTCTCTCTGATGTCTCCTCCATACTTAGTCAATTTTTGGACTCGTTCTGAACTGTTTTGAGCCCAAAGACTTCAGATCTTCACTGTTTCTTCTCTTTCTTGCTCCTGGCTTCTCTGTGACACTGCTCCTCCTTCTCTAACCCTGATATTCTATTTCCAAGCCCACTTGTAACCTGTTAAATAGATTTAAGACACAGATTCACTCGACAGAGATGTTTCTTCTCTTTCTTCTTATATAGAGTCGTTTAGTCTTTCGCATGCCCCACCACTCCATTATTGAGTCCTTTTGCGACCTATTTAGAGGATTAGAATCATTATTTCTCTGGTTCTTTCTATGTGGGGTCATGGCTGATCCAATACTTTTCCCGAGGGTGAAATATGGATAACAATTTGGTGACTCACAGGGGTATTTGCCTGCTAGATGAAAAGACCAATTGCCTTGTCATATCCATTGGGCATGGAGTCGAGAACAATGGTCTGATACTGATCCTACCTCTGATTCATGAGCCCGACTATTTGCACTCTCAATTTTCATAAGAAATCTCGAAATGATGGTTTCTGAGAGTAGAAAATTGCTTTGACCTGGGGCTTCATCTGTCTCTGAATGGGCTATGTAAGAGCAACAAAACAACACCACAACTATATACAAAATTTGAAATCATACATGCTCCAAGTAGAACATGCAGAGCATGTAAATCACTTAGGAGAAAATCAACCTAAACTACAACAAGACAATGTGCACAAGCACTTAGAGGAATGAGAAACTAAACTAGTATGTACAAGGTGAGAACTTTCCTTCTAGTAGCAGTGTTTAAGATAGATTCCATTCACTGGAATTTGTAACTCTTCACCATCCAATGTAGACAATTGGAAAGCATTGCTACTTTTACATTTTGTGACCATGTAAGGGCCACTCCAAATGGCATCAAACTTGGAATGCCTTCCTGGTTTTTCCCGATCTGCATCCCATTTCAAAACTAGGTCTCCTTCCTAGAAGGTCCTTGTTCTTGCCTTCTTGTTGAAGCATCTCTTGATTGAGACCTGATCCTTCTCCATTGTTTGAAGTGCATGTTCTCTGGTTTCTTCCAACTCCATCAGCTCTGCATACCTGGCCTCCATTGGTTCAAACTCAGACATCTCCAGCTGCTTCATGAGTTCCAATGCTGAAGCAACTCAAGTGATATAGGCAACACTGCCTCTTTCCCATAGACAAGTTTGAATGGAGAGCTGCCTGTAGACCTCTTGGGTGTTGTCCTATCAGCCCATAAGGCTGATTTGAGTTTCGTGTGCCAAGTTCTCTGATTTTCATCCAGATTTCTTCTGACAATCTTTAGCAGGTTCTTGTTTGTGGACTCAGCTTGGCCATTACCTTGAGGGTAATAGTTTGATGAAGTGCTCAAGTAAATCCCATTCCTAATGGCCCATATTGTGATTTTGGAACCTATGAATGCCAATGCATTGTCTGATATAATGGTGGCTGGCACTCCAAACCTGGTCACTATCCCTTCATAGAAATCTAGTATGCTAGACTCATTAGCTTCTTTGAGTGCCACTGCCTCGGTCCACTTGGTGAAATAGTTTGTTGCCATCAGAATCCATTTGTGGCCTTGGCTCAAATTTGGATTGATGACCCCAATGAAATCCAATCCCCATTGCATGAATGGTTGGTCAACTGAAATTGGGTGCAATGGAAGTGCTGCTAGCCTTTCTTTGCCTTTGAAGAATGCACAGTTCTTGCACTTTTTGATCCATGCATAGTAGTCACTAAACACCCTGGGCCAATAATAACCTACCTTCATGATCTTGAGTGTTGTCACCCATGGAGAAAAATGGCCTCCAGCTACTTCATCATGGAACTCTTGTAACACTCTCTCAATCTGATTTGTCCCAATGCATCTTAACAGAATGCCATTGATGTCCCTTTTGAACAAGACGCCATCAATAAGCACGTATGGGATGGCCTGTAGTCTGAAGTGTCTCCTTTTTGTTTTACTCATTTCTGGAGGACACAGGCCTGTTTGTAGGAAGTGCATAATACTCTGAGTCCAACAAGGAGTGGGCACATCATCATTTTCTTCCTCTTGACTATTTTGCAGAACAAAAACAGCTTCCTTTTCACCACTTGCTTCATCTTGTTGACTCGAGGCCAGTTGTTCACACAATCCCTTCCCATGGACCAGCTTAGTAACCTTGATCTCAATGTCATACTCCATGACACGAGTGATCCATCCTGCACATTTTTCATTCAGATCCTTGCTGAGAAGGAAGTCTTTAACTCCTGCATGGGAGACTAACAGTTGGATTTTATTGTTTGAAACCAGATGTTTAAACTTCTTTAACCCTCTGATCACTGCCAGGACTTGCTTTTCAATGAAGGAGTATCTCACTTCATAATCTTCCAGACCCTGGCTGAAGAAGGCAATTGGCTTTTTGTACCTTCTTTGTTATGTTGTACTAAGATTGCAGAAATTGTGTCACTGCCACCAAAGGCATATAGTATGAAGTCCTTAGAAAAATCCGGATTCATGAGAGTTGGGGCTTGTGATATAGCTTCTTTGATGGCCTCAAAACTTTCTCTTCCTTCAGCTATCCACCTAAATGCCAAGCTCTTCTTCAACATCAACGTTATTGGTTTGACAAGGGCAGCAAAGTTTGGTACAAACCTGCGGACAAAATTGATTTTTCCTAAGAAGCTTTGAAGAGCTTTCTTATGGCTTGGCAATGGCAATGCTCTTATTGCTTCAACTCTCTCTGGGTCAATTTCCAAACCTTCCTTTGACACAATATGGCCTAGAAGCCTTCCCTCATGGGCCAAGAATATGCATTTTTTAGGGTTCAATGATACCCCAAATCTCCTACACCTTTGAAACACCTGTCTTAGGTGAAAAAGGTGGTCTGCTACATTTTTGGAGAACACAGTAATGTCATCCAGATAGATCAGTACTATTTTGTTGATCAACCCTTTGAATGCCATATCCATTTCCCTTTGGAAAGTGGCTCCAGCATTAGACAATCCAAATGGCATTTTTCTATAGGCATAGGTGCCCCATTTGGTGGTGAAAGTCATTTTGAACTGATCATCTTCTTTCACCATTATCTGGTTGTACCCTGAGTAGCCATCTAAGAGAGAGAATCTCTCTGATCCAGACACCACTTGCAAAATTTGCTCCATTGAGGGGAGTGGGTAGTGGTCTTTGAGGGATGCTCTGTTCAAGTCTCGAAAGTCAACACACAACCTAATCTCTCCATTCTTCTTCTTGACTGGGACCAAGTTTGCAACCCAGCTTGAGTGTTTGATTGGAAATATGATACTTGCCTCTATCAGCTTGTTTAGCTCTTTCTTCATCAGAGGTTCAATGTGTGGATTGACTAGTCTCTGCTTTTGCCTGATGGGCTTAGCAGTTGGATCTAGTTCAATTGTGTGTTGTGCTAACTTCGGATTGAACCCTCTTAGGTCTTCATAGCTCCAAGAAAATACATCTGGAAACTCTTGGAAAAGTTACATGAATTCATACCTTTCTTGCTCGGTGGCCACTTTGCCAATTTGAAGTGTTTTGCCTTCTCCAACTAGAATTGACTCTGAATCTTCTCCTTTGATCTGTATGTTAGCCTTCTCTTTTCGAAACTGATCATTAGGATTGAAGATAGATTCTAATGTCACCAAACCTTTGGGAAGCTTGTTTGTATGCAGCTGCACTACTTGATCTCCATATTTCTGCTCTAATCTGTTTTGATTCCTAGCTGAGAATTCAGCTTCCTCTTGCAAAAAATTGATGATCTGTTGATCATTCTCAAACACCTGCCAGCATGTGTTGTTATCTGGCACTGCTGGCCTCACAATCACATGGATATGTGGTTGTCCTTTGTCCCTCTTGATGTTGTCAACCACATCAAATGTTTCTCCAACTGCTGCAAGCCTATCAGTAGCTTTCAGTTCTCCTTCCTGGGTATGGACACAATGTTGAAGGCTTTGAAATCCTCAATGAGATCCCATACCCTATTCTTGTAGCTTTTGAGCAGGTCATTCTTGACAGCATTTTGTCCTTTGACTTGATTGGCAACTAGTTCACTATCACCAAACACTTGCAGGTTCTTGATTCCTCATCTTCTAGCCCAATGCAATCCATGAACCAAAGCCTCATATTCTGTTGTATTGTTTGAACAGGAAAATTGGAAACGAAAGCTGAGTAATATTTCATACCTTGGGGTGACACAATCATAGCCCCTCCTCCAGATCCTTGCCTACTTCTCAAGCCATCAAAGAACAATTTCCATACTTCATTGTCATCTTTGTGTTCTGGCTTAATGATGTCAGGAAGAGGATGATTCTCCTCATGCAGGTAGTAGACTCCTAGCTCAGATTCTTCCATCTCCTTATAGGGATCAAAAGCATGTCTTTTGACCACCCATTCGTCGAGAGTCAGGTCCGGGATACACCCCACCTTGGTATCTACTTCACAAGTGTTTAGGAGGTCCTCTTGATCAAAATCTGAACAATTTGCATTGATTGGGCTAGGCACATAAGACTCAATGTGATAATCCACTATGGGCTCAGATCTGATTGTGGCCTTCACTCCATACCTTGTTCTAAAGAGCATATGTGACCAGTCAGTAGACAAATAGCCTCCAATTTTGGCAGTGAAGTCCCTAGACAAACACAATGCAAAATGTGGTGGCAAGTCTATGACTGATACGTTCTGCAATACAGTCACATTGGGGTAGGCATGCAGAGTGAGGCTCAGATCCTTGATGATTCCAACAGTTGTCACTGTTGTCCCATCCAATTGTACTACCCCTCTAGAGATGACTTCATACTGGAGACCCAGTTGATCAGCTATTTGTTTGGGCATTACAGAACTACTTGCCCCCGAATCAATCATGCAATTATGCACCAATTTGTCCCCAATGATTAATGAAACATAGAATGGAGGAGGTCTCAGGTTCTTACCTTGTTTCTCTCGATGGTTTCCCCTAGGTTGAGTTGTATTGGTAAGCACTTTCTCTTGCTGGTTAGGGGGTTGATTTGAGCTTGACCAATTGGCCATAGCAGTCTGCAATAGATCCCTCTGCCCTGGAATGGCCAGTGACTCCCATAGTGAAATGTTCACACTTGTCTTCTTCATTTTCTCAATGATATTAAATGAGCTATCCTTCTGCTGCCCCTTCCCTGGCACATTTTTTCTTGCACATGGGTTGTTACAACCGGTGCCTGAGTGGATTTGGAAGGTGGCTTGGATTGGCTCTGCATATTGGGAGTTGTATTTTGAATGCCAATACCTTGTGGAGCAATGGAGGATTGAGGATCACCTGAGTTTGGTGAATGTCCTTCTCCAATATTTCTCTTCTTGGACCATGTATTGGCAGCTATACTTTGAGAAGGAGCCTGATTCATTCCACATAAGTCTTCAGCTTTGCCAATTGACAAGCATAGTTTCACTTAGAGGTCCCTCTTACTAAGCTCCTAGCTATTGATTTTCTTCTTGGCTAGGTTCTTGTGACACACCAATGGTTTGCACCATCAAATCCTGATTTAGTGCACCATTGAAGCACATCGATTGATTATGTGGCTGATTACATGGGAAACACCAATCATATTCTTATGTCATGTTATTTTGTGCTGGAACCAATGCCCTTGATGTTGAAGTTGTGTTTGGATCATATGACCTAAAAGGTCTAGCAGCTTGAGGTTGTCCTTGGTGTTGAATCTGATTTACAGCCTGAGCTGGTGGTCTATTTTGCTGATACGAGGGTCTAGCCTGATACTAAGCTTGAGGCTGATATGGCCTAGAACTCTGAGTCTGTTGTCTTTTGATGGTTACTAACTCATTCCCCAGGTTTTGAAGTTGTTTCATAACTTCCTGAAGCTCCTTTGAGGTGTTAGATGATGAGGTGGAGGCTTCAGCTGAACTTTGACTCCTGGGAGTAGGTATAGGAGCTAATGTGGGTGTTTGGCTGGTACTTGGGTTTCCTAATTCAGGGTATAGAGGCATGGATGGCCTAGGAGCAAGTTTTCCAGCCTGAATTAAATGATTCTCAGCTCCTATGGAAAGGCTATAGGCTACAGGTAAGGTTGTGCCCCCCATTGACTGAATCATTAAAGCAATATCAGAATTTAAAGCTCTAAGAAAGTATAAGAAGGCACCTTCTTCAGTGGGCTTTACTACTGCTAGAATCCTGTCCTAGGTCCATTGAAATCTGAGTTTAAATCCGTCAACTGCTCGTTCAGAGCTCTTTTGATTGTTGTCAGCTACTCCAACAAGGATAGGTTATCTCCCTTTTCTCCAAACTAGTCATGAAGAGCTCTGCACAGATGGTCCCAAGTTTGAATAGAGCCTGCTGCTAGGCTCCTGAACCATTGTGAAGCTTTACCCTTGAGTGAAGAGGCTAGCAACTTGACTACAATGTCCATCTCAGTGATCTCATGGATTGTACAAACATTTGTAATGTCTTGAACATGGTCACCAGGAGAAGTCTGGTTTTCTCCAGTGAAATATGGGATGCTCTTTAATGCTGCCACCGGGACTGGATTTTGTGCATTCAGAAGCAAGTGGGCTACTGCCAGTGAAATTGACATAAGGATTTGGTTGTGCCATCCTGATCGGCCTGAGCACCCTTCTTGATTGAAAGAATGGCCTACTAGGAGGAGGTGTTGATAAGGCTCTATTTGGTGGAGATAGAGACCTCTGGGCTCTTCTTCCTCTTCTCCTTCTGTCTGGAGACAAGTGTAGGTGTACAAACTGTCCTTCTTCTCTTGTTCTTGACCTTGTTTGTATCCTTCTCATGAACTTGGGAAACTTGGACTACTGAAACCAGTGGATTTTGTCCCTTTTGGAGTCACCAGATGTGCAGTTCTTAAAAGCTTCTTAAAATCTAGAATCACAGCAAGTGCACATCAATCTTACTGTAATAAAGATGGAGACTTCTTGGTCCCACCGGGCATGCCAAAACTATTAGTGCAAAATCACAACACCCCCAAATGAGTCGTCAGATCTAATTTTCTAAGGTAGATTCATTTGGTGTGATTCACATAACATTGAGTTTTCCCCAAAGTGTGGGACTTTGCAAATGGGAAAACTCTCCAGATTAAAGGTTGGTTCCTATTCCTCTGTTTAGGTGCATGTGTGGAAACTTGCAGAGGACCTATTCCTAAACCTAATCTAAGTTTTACCAAGGAGACAGGGATAAAAGGAATACAAGAAATCAAAACTAAGCTACAAGGTGATGCACCGAAGGAATGATGAACATTAGTTTTGCTGATAGACACAAACCAACAAAATGCATACAATAATCAAGCACAGATAACCAGATTTATAATGAAAGACCAGATGAGAGAAAAGGAGACAAGAAAGGATCTAAAATCAATCACAAACGTGTTTTATTTCTCTGCGCATTGATAAAATGCATTACAAATGGCCAGAAGGTAGGGAACGTATTGTAATTTAAATGGAAGGTCTGAACTCCATGAATTCCTTTGCCAGAAGGAAAGGGGAGCCTGCAAAAACAAAAGAATGTCCAACCCTTTACAATGAGTTTTGACCCTGCTTTTATAGATTCAACACAGAGGGGAGAAAGAGAGAGAAGCGGGAAAAATAGTTCTGAAGCTCAACCACCGCTATTAATGCCTCCCATAAAATCTACCCCCAAATCTATCTTGACTGCATCAACCACTTATCCGGCACCTCGAAGAAGGAGGAAACGACAGATTAGATCGAATCTGATCTGGTTGTTGGGGAAAAATAGATCCTACATTAATGGCCCTGAAGATGTTTCTCCATTTTTCTCCCACCTAACCTCCCCAAACTTAAAGTTTCAGATCTTCATGGTGTAGATGAGGCTGAGATCTTTCCAACGGTGTCAGATTTTTTAGATTTCAAACCCCGAGTCGAAAGATATGCCCCTTCGAAATTTGTATCGGGTATGTACAAAAAGGCGGGAAAACCAGTTTGAAAAATGGGCCCCCTTTTTAATATGATACACATGGAGGGCTAGTACATGTCTGAGGGCGGCCTCTATATTTTGCTTTTGGAATAGCATGGGGCTGACACGTGGTTTCTTCCGCGACCTACTCAATTTCTATGTTTTTTGGCTAAGTCCTTTGTTCGACGGGGTCATATTTCTGACCGAGGACATGCGGCAGTCTGGCGCATGCTTAAAAACCTTCTCTTTATTTGACCCTTAAGTTAGCATCATTTAGACACTTGGCACTCTCCATCAGCCTACCACCATGCATTGACTATTCAACCTGACTCTGTCCCCTTTTTGAGACTGGACACATGGAGGCTCCGCACTCGCTTAAAATCCTGATCAAGATTTTCCTTTGAAGGAGCGTCGGGTTGACACTTGGAAGCCTCCACAGGTCTTTGGAATTTTCAACAACCTCCCTCTTACCTTTTCATACCTTGGACTACGTGGCGAACTGGCGCTTGTTTGAGTCTCCACTTTTGGATTTACCCTTGGAGATGCACCGCTTGGAAACGTGGAAATCTTCACCAGCACTTCTATACTTAGCCTTTTTTGAGGCTCGCCATGTCCGCCTCTTGAACTCTATTGACCATTTGCTATGTGGAGGGCTGGCGCAAGTTTGAGTCTCTGCCTTGGGCTCCCATTTTGGAATTACGTTGAGCCGACACTTGGCCCCTTCCGCCGAGTCGAAGACTTTTCAACGACCGGTGAAACTTTCTGGAGCTCTAAACGCATGGAATCCTGGCACTCATTTGAGATTCCCTTTTTGGATTCAACTTTGGAGAAGCGTCCTGCCAACACATGGCTCTCTCCGCTGTCTCCTCCATACTTAGTCAATTTTTGGACTCATTCTGAACTGTTTTGAGCCTGAAGACTTCAAATCTTCACTGTTTCTTCTCTTTCTTTCTCTTGGCTTCTCTGTGACACTGCTCCTCCTTCTCTGACCTTGTTATTCTATTTCTGAGCCCACCTGTAACCTGTTAAATAGATTTAAGACATGGATTTTCCTAACAGATTTGTTTCTTCTCTTTCTTCTTGTATAGAGTCGTTTAGTCTTTCGCAGGCCCCACCACTCCATTGTTAAGTCCTTATGCGACTTGTTTGTAGGATTATAATCATGATTTCTCCAGTTCTTTCTGTGCGAGGTCATGGCTGATCCAATACTTTTCCCAGGGGGCGAAATATGGATAACAGTATAATCTCCTCATCAGAGAAGCTGAGGGCAGCTACTTGAGAAGTGAGCATGGGGGTAGAAGAAGGAGATGATTTGGTAAGTGAGGCCACTGGTGTGGGGTCATCTGGTAAAACTTCAATGGATTATAAAACCTTAATAAGGGCTTATCTATGAGATTTAAAAGTTTGGAAGAGATCATACAAAGACATCTTTAGAGAAGACTAATGTAATTGTTTTATCATTGCACAATGGGTGACCTCGTCAGAGATAGGGTATGTAGGTCAGCAGATGGTGATTTTGGGTGTGGGTGTAGATGGTATATTGGGCACAAGGTTGGTTGATGTGCTAGTTTCTTTTTCTTTGCCTTTGTCTTTCTAAGCGCAGGTGGCAATGTGAACCATGTTAATCTGAGGAGAGGTGGATGGAGAGGGTGTGCCATGAAAGGTGTAACGTCATGAGGGACAAAACTCTAACGGTGGATAAGAGGCTTGTGAAATGATTAGGGAACATTGACATTTGGGTGGTGATTTGGCCAACTCTCTAATACAGAGCATGTTGATATTAAACTTTAGAGGTGGATAAAATGGTTTTGTGGATGGACATACGTGTCACTAAATCAGTAAAGGATGATGATGTGTGGTGATAGGTGAAGGTGGAGCATGGTCCTAATCAAGAAGGTCATCATCGTTGAAATTTTTTTCAGGAGGAAAATTTTGGAGAAGAACAGTCTTAAGAGCCTTACAATTTTCTACATCATGTCCAGACACATGATGATAGGCAAAAATATTGGTTTCATCAAACCCTTTTGGGTTCGGTTTGAGAGGATCGTAAGGTAGAAGTTACGGTAATGTGATGACGAAAGTCTCTAAGAGATTAGTTAACATGTTGGCGTAGGACCCCGCTAACGGATCACTAATGGGAAGTGAGTGTGTAGTTTGGGTAAAGGTGTTGGATGATCATGAGGATAGAGGATTTATAAGCAAGGGAATGGATTTAGGGTTTACAGGAAGGGGAATGGGTTGGTCCACTGGTTTGGTAAGTGTTATGGTTTTATGTTTTGCTAGCATCCTCTTGGGTAAAGGTGGGGTAGAAGAGTTGGTGATGGAAGCTTTCATTGGTTTGACTACCTTATTGGAGGGTAGTGTATTCTTATCTTTGGGTTGCACATTCTCAGGTAAATGTGGCATGGGAGTATGGGATGTAGAAGGTAAAGAAGGATGGTGGAAGAGGACAGGTTACCCAAGGGGACAACCGAGTTGTGGTGGAGGTGATTAATAGAGGTTGGGTAGATGGGATGGGTTGAAGTCGTATATGCAAGGTTAGGGTTATAGTAACTGGTGGAGGTATAGGTGGTAAGAAGTGCATGGGTGAGGACGAGGGTGTTTGGTTTTTGGGTGAATTAGGTGTAATGAAATCTCGTGATGTAGTATTAGGTTGTTTATCTTTTGATTTTCCTTGGGTAGGAGACTGTTGGATCAGGGTTGATGGATGGGGCCCTAGGATGGACGGAAAGGGGGAAGGTGATAAAGGTGTGGTAGGGGAGACTGGTGTATGTAGCCTAGGAAGTTTGGTTTTCTTCTTAGGCAGAGAGATAATGTTGGTGTGGGTTTGAGATGATGTTGCTAAGTCCAATTTGATAGGTGGGTGAGTAAGGCTTGATGTCGGCATAACACCCAAGGTAGTGATGGGTTTAGATATGGGTGAGGAAAGATGGTGTGGGTAGGATTTTAGGTTTGGGAATGACTTTAGTTGTGGGTAGAGGTTTAGATGTAGGTAGGGATGATGAATAAGAATTTGTTTCAATAGACATGGTCAATGTTGATCTGGTTGCTCAAAATACCCTTGGGTAGATCATGAAAGTATATTTAGGCAACATTTACATTTGGGTCAAAAAGGGGAGTTGAAGACTTCCCCAGAGCATGGAGTTATCAACGTAATCCAAGAAATAATCTAGCCATGTAAACGGGACTACTGAAGAAGAGGATGGATTTGGTTTGATGGCAATCCCTGTAAAATATGTCTGCAAGACAAGGAATTGGCTAGCCTCATACTCTGTGGGTAAAAGAGTCGAGATCATATCAATGGGGTCATGGGATGCTAAGGGAGAACTACCCCTAATAGGTAGTGGCATGTATGATGAGTCTCCCATGGGTAAGCGAGATAATAGGTGTGGTGAGGTATATTTCTCCCTTGGTGGAGGAGAAGGCGATGATTCTCTTGTGGATGGGGCAATTAATAGTGTTGACTATTTGGTACTTTGTAAAGTAGATGATGAAATGACATTTGTGGAAAGTGTGGGTTCCTCTATAAGAGTTGGGGGAGATAAGGGGGACTTCTCTATGGGTGAAGGAGTAGAAGAGGTATGCTCCTCTGCGGGTAGGGGATCTCATGCCAGAATTTTCTCAATAGATGAAATAGATGGGATTTGAGGAATGGTTGGTATGATATAAAATACCACGTGGACTTCACGAATATTGTTGTCAATGGATGAAGGTTCACTATTTTAATTAGACAATGGTTTATATTAGGGAACAATTTTTTAAAGATGTGCAAATTTTGATTTTCTTGTGCATTTAGGTTATCCATGACAAGGTCTCCATTATCTATCATCTCTTGGATAATGTTATTGAAATTTATATAGTTAGCCTCACTATGGAATTTGACACGATGAAAATTATAGTAGTCGTGCTCTTTATACCATGTAGGCATAAGACAAGCAAGATTAAAAATTGCAAGAGGTTTTATGGGAGGATAGTGTAATGGCTACAACTTTAAGAAGCTTTTCCAAGACTGAATAATAGGACTCTCCAATTGAAGTCTACTTCCACTGCTCCTACTGGAGCTAAAAGGCTTGGACAAGGGAAAGATTGGAAGAAGGGTGGGCTTGATTAGAAGGATAAGATGGTCTACCTTGAGGAATACCGCATTGGCTGATCCTTTGGGATTTGAATAGTTATTTTGAGGTTATGAAGATGAAGAAGAGTCATTTGATTTGAAGTGGGGCATTCTTGTTTCATAATTGGATTTTATTTCACAAGCTCTAGTGAACAACTCAATAAGTTCAGTCTGAGGTAGCCTGGAACGTTAATTGGTTGATAAGACTCTACTAATGGGAAACAAAATCTGTAATAGATTCCTCTTCATATTGTTGGGTTGAATAGAGATTGGTCATGGTGATAATTACAGTAGTCATGTTCTATATACCATGTAGGTATAGGACGAGCAAGATCAAAACTTGCAAGAGGTTTTATAGGAGGAAGTGTAATGGCTACAACTTTAATCTGAAGCTTTTCCAATACTGAATAATAGGACTCTCCAATTGAAGTCTATTTCCACTGCTCCTGCTGGAGTTAAAGGCTTGGACAGGGGACTAAATTGGAAGAAGGGTGGGCTTGATTAGAAGGATGAGATGGTCCTGCCTTGAGGAATACCACATTGGCTGATCCCCCAATTTGAATAGTTATTTTGAGGTTGTGAAGATGAAGAAGGGTCATTTGATTTGAACGGGGCATTCTTGTTTCGTAATTGGATTTTATTTCACAAGCTCTAGTGAAAAAATCAATAATTTTAGTCTGAGGTAGCTGAAACGTTAATTGGTTGATAAGACTCTGCTAATGGGAAACAAAATCTGTAATAGATTCCTCTTCATACTGTCAGGTTGAATAGAGATCGGTCATGGTGATAATTATAGTAGCCGTGTTCTTTATACCATGTAGGCATAGGAAGAGCAAGATCAAAACTTTGCAGGAGGTTTTATGGGAGGGAGTGTAATGGCTATAGCTTTAAGAAGCTTTTCCAAGACTAAATAATAGGACTCTCTAGATTTGAAGTCTACTTCCACTGCTCCCGATGGAGCTAAAAGGCTTAGACAGGGGAAATATTGGAAGTAAGGGTGGGCTTGATTAGAAGGATGAGATGGTCCTGCCTTGAGGAATACTACATTGGCTGATCCTTTGGGATTTGGGAATAGTTATTTTGAGGTTATGAAGATGAAGAAGAGTCATTTGATTTGAATGGGGAATTCTTGTTTCGTAATTGGATTTTATTTCACAAGCTCTAGTGAACAACTCAATAAGTTCAGTATGAGGTAGCTGGAACGTTAATTGGTTGATAAGACTCTGCTAATTGGAAATAAAATCTGTATGCAGATTCCTCTTCATACTGTCAGGTTGAATAGAGATTGGTCATGGTGATAATTATAGTAGTCGTGTTCTTTATACCATGTAGGCATAGGACGAGCAAGATCAAAATCTGTAGGAGGTTTATGGGAGGAAGTGTAATGGCTACAACTTTAAGAAGCTTTTCCAAGACTAAATAATAGGACTCTCTAATTGAATTTTACTTCCACTTGCTCCTGTCTGGAGCTAAAAGGCTTGGACAGGGGAAAGATTGGAAGAAGGGTGGGCTTGATTATAAGGATGAGATGGCCCTGCCTTGAGGAATCCTACATTGGCTGATCCTTTGGGATTTGAATAGTTATTTTGAGGTTATGAAGATGAAGAAGAGTCATTTGATTTGAACGGGGCATTCTTGTTTCGTAATTGGATTTTATTTCACAAGCTCTAGTGAACAACTCATAACAGTTAGGTAGCTAGAATGTTAATTGGTTGATAAGACTCTGCTAATGGGAAACAAAATCTATAATAGATTCCTCTTCATAGTGTTGGGTTGAATAGAGATCGGTCATGGTGATATTACAGTAGTTGTGTTCTTTATACCATGTAGGCATAGGACGAGCAAGATCAAAACCTGCAGGAGGTTTTATGGGAGAAGTGTAATGGCTACAGCTTTAAGAAGCTTTTCCAAGATTGAATAATAGGACTCTCCAATTGAATTTTACTTCCACTGCTCCTGCTAGAGCTAAAAGGCTTGGACAGGGGAAAAATTGGAAGAAGGATGAGATGGTCCTACCTTGAAGAATACCGCATTGGCTGATCCTTTGGGATTTGAATAGTTATTTTGAGGTTATGAAGATGAAGAAGAGTCATTTGATTTGAACGGGGCATTCTTATTCATAATTGGATTTTATTTCACAAGCTCTAGTGAACAACTCAATAAGTTCATTCTAAGGTAGCTGGAACGTTAATTGGTTGATAAGACTCTGCTAGTGGGAAAAAAAATCTGTAATAGATTCCTCTTCATACTGTCGGGTTGAATAGAGATCGGTCATGGTGAATTTATTGATAACATTGATTGAAAAATGGTCTAAGAAATCTTGGGTTACTTGATTAAAGGAATAAATGGAATGTCTAGGTAGTCCACTATACCAGTCCAATGTTGGTCCCATCAAGGAAATCGGGAAGGTTCACAGGAGAAAAGCGTCATCGTGGGTGATTAGCTATCACCCATGTTTGAATGATTGCAAGTGTTGCTGTGGGTCTTCTTTACTGTTGAAGTGATTGAATTTAT
This sequence comes from Taxus chinensis, assembly GCA_019776745.2. Lineage (NCBI taxonomy): Eukaryota > Viridiplantae > Streptophyta > Pinopsida > Cupressales > Taxaceae > Taxus > Taxus chinensis. The sequence continues at coordinate 199,325,374 of CM034146.1, read as the reverse complement.
AAATTTCCCAATGCACAAGGTAGGGGTGAATGGGAATAGATGGATGGATAGGCTCGTTACATATTTAATCATAAATTAAAGAATAATGGGAGCCAGAAATAGATGCTTCTAAGGTCTACATATTTTCCATCATCATCTTAATGAGTTTGTTGGTAGGTTGTGTTGAATGGGTGCCCCCTGCATAAAAATGGGGTTGATGCTGAATGTATGAGGTGGGTGGTACAGTTAGTGTATGGTGGTGCTAAGTATGAGAACTATGCAGGAGGAATATATGTAGGTGGCACATAGTAAGAAAAAGTGATAGATGAGGTCAGGGGTTGTTGGTAATATGTGTAATTAGGTGAGGTAGTCGTAACAACTATATTGGTGATTGGGGGTAAGGAATGCGGGATAGAAAGGATGAGATTCTGGAAAGGGGTGTAGGTTTCCAACACTGAGGTGACTATGAATGCAATAGGTATATGTGAGGTAGAAGGTGTAGATGGGACTATACTTAAGGTGGTTGTTAGAGGAACCATTGATGTCGCATGTGTAATAGATGACATAGACGTTGCAGTTACAGCGGCTGTGGGACCTATATGAGACACCATAGGTGGTAAAGGGGATGACAGTAGCACCAAACTGGTGCTAGCTGATGCAGATGTGGTAGTAAGAGTAGGAGGGATAGATATGGGCATGTTGTATAATAACTTTCCTAAGGAGTCCCACGTGGATGAGTGGGTGAGATAGTATTGTAGGGATATGAGGTTCTGATCAAGGAATATTACAAACTCCTTATTACTAGTAGCAATGGGGATAATTTGAGTCAAATCCATAGGTGATAGGATGGATGGCGGTGATGGACTAGGTGGGAGTGGTTGAGGGCTAGCATGAAATATGAGGGTGTTAGTTTGGCTGCGAGTTAACACCATGTGAATAAGTGTTGACCTGGTAAGACTATATTCTATAAATGACACAGAAAAATAGCAGGGATGGAAAATAATTAATTATGAGAGGTGATTTGGTATGTGTTTTTATTAAAAATCAAAATAGACAGACCAACATCAGTTAGGCCAACCGACGATGGTCACAGTAACTGATGTCAGTTACTATGGGAAATTAACATTTTGAGCAAGTGAGACAGAAATTGTAGAAAGTCAATTGGGAAAGCTATATGTCCGGTTATCATAATTCAGAGGATATGAAATTTGATGAGATGAGTGCTCTTTGGGTAAACTGACTAAAAGCATAAGGAACTGACATTGGTTAGGTAAACTCGATGATGACCAGATGTAAACTAATGCCGGTTACTATGAAATTTGTAGAATGAAGAAAACTTTGCTTTCTATGAATTAAATTTGAATGAGACACCAACCTAGAATTCTGGATATGGTAAAAAATAAGTCCTGACACACTCAGAAACAGTCTGAATACACCAACTATGATTATAGAGTGTGAAAGGAAAGAAAAATGGAGAATATGACCTCACGCCTCAAAACGCAAGTCACGAACAAAGCTAAGAAAAACACGTAATCCTATAAGTGGATTTAGTGTGTGTTAGCTTATGTTATTTAAAGACTAGCCCATGAATTTAGAATAGAGTTTTTGGTTGGGAAGGCTTCCTATGAAGAAGGAAATTCTAAACGTGAGGTTTCATGTTATGTTTTGGCGGGGGCAGGCCTTTCTCTGATGGGTGACTAGACAGAGATAACCAGTTGGGTGCCCACTGTTAATCCTCTGCTCATGTGATCGTTAATAGCTTCTTTTGAGTGGGATGTTGTTTAAGAAAATGTGTAAATTCCAAATTGTGCAATTTGGCAAAGAGAGAGAAAAGAGAAATGCGTTTTCTATGATTCAGTTGTGTCAACCATTAGTTGGTCATGACTTCCAGGGTATAGGTTGCCCTCAATTTTAATGTGAGATATAATGCAACAAATCAAAATGACATGCAAGTGTTTTAAACCCAAATCGAAATGTGATATTTGATGTAGGAAGTGATGAATAAGAAGAGGGATGCTCTTTCACTAATGTAATGCTAATGAAAGAAAGATGTATTCTTTTTATAGCACCAAAAACACGATTGATTTTAGACAATAGAAAGAGGGAAAAGATTCCAGAGAAGAAAATTAATGTGGAAGCTTTTCAAAAGGGAAACAAACACACAAAAGATTGAAAAGAATGAATTTCACCTAGGAATGAATAAAATGCAAAAGAACCACTGATGGGTCCCACCGCTCGTGCCAAAATGTTTCACCACTTTCTTTATGGATTTGACGAAATAAATAAGGTGATGGGCCAAGGAGGAATACCTATTGTGATGGTCAGTTTAAAGGTCATGCGTGCGTTCTGACTTCTTGATCTAGTGCTGACTACAAGAGCTTCCTTTTGGATGGGAGGAACTACCTGAAATACACAACAAGACCACAAAAGAGAGTTAAACAATATATGTCAATGGGTTTCCTAGTGTGTGCTAGATCCATGAAGTGTGGTACTTCCTTGGTGGCATTCAACCCACTGTTTAATACAACTTAATGTAAGAAATGACATAAATAAATAGTGTCCTATTGTAGTTGATATGATTTAGGTATCTCATCCAAATATAATAAGAAAATATAATATAATAGGCTAGGTTATGATTATATCTGGAAGTAGGGTAGGTAATCAAGGTATTAGAACAGGTCATGGTCAAATTCTAGGTAGCTTGGGTTTCTTGGATGTAGGCTTTTAAGCTTTTGTTATTGGCAAGATTACCAAATATAGAGACCGATGTCGGTGAGGTATGACCAACGATGGTTAAGAGGGAACCGACGACGGTTAAGGCAGGATGGTAGAAATTCAATAAAGTGGGTTTTGGGAACTTTTTGAGGTAAGACAGTGATTCTAAGGAAAATGGCTAGGTTTGCAATGGTGTTGGGGGTAATCAAAGGTATTCAGGGATCAAGTGTAGGTGATTAAATGATTGTAGGTGATGCAATGGTTGGATTCATAGGAAGGTAACAAGAGTGGGATGAAAAATACAAATAGATGTTGATAAAGAGAGATGAAGAAAAATTGTAATCTGAATAAGTATGGAATGATGTAGGTTAGAGATACACTTTCTGGTGCTTGTAGATTTGATGGCTAGATGATGGTGATGGTTGATATGTGGAATGGTGCTTAGTGTCACGGTAGTGCTTCCTGGAATGCTACCATGAATGCAAATACCTTCGGATCCATCTTGGTGTTGGTTATGGCTGTCTGGATGTGCGAAAGGCCTCTAGTTCTTGCTTGCATGCAGATCTCCTTCGTTCCAAAACTCGAGAATGCCGATGACAGTTTAGGGTTGACCGCCGTCAATTAAGGTAGGAAATCCTAAGTTCACTAAAAATGACAGATCTTGGCAATCTCTTGGCCAACTCTATCCATTCTCGCGGATCAAAACGAGATTTTGCACTTAGATAACTGGAAATATTATTAGAGGAAGAATAGGCATGTGATTTTAGGGTTAAACTAAGTCTTGGTTAATTAAATTAAGAAAAGGTTGAGTCCTAGTTAGTTAGGAAACATGTTAAGAATAGGTCCATGATGAGGTGTCTAGGTGAGCTGGTGGGTTGAGGTGTCTAGGTGAGGTGGGAATTGGTTTGAATAAAGGTAATTAAATAATGAATGAAATGAGGATGAGTATTACTTTAATTATAAATAATTAAACTAATATTAATGTGGGGTAAAAGGGTCATGGTTAGGTGAATATGTTTAAGAATCAAGGCATTGATTGATTAATTGAAACTTGATTGTATATATTAGTAATAAGTTGAAATATCAGTTGACTATAAATATGAAACTTGATAATTCAAAATTAATTTCATTTGAATTGCACCTCTGAGTGACACACTATATCACGTGTTAGAGGAGCCTTAAGACTACATTTTGATAAGGTGATGAAGGTCTTTTAGAAATAGGAATATGCGAAGTTGGTGAGTGTTTTGGAATAATGGTTTAGGTTAAAAATAGATGTACAATTTTATTTTTGTAAAGTTGTAGATTTGAACATTTTTTAGTAAGATTGGGCTAGAAATCATAATGGTGCATTTTCATCTTATAGGACGGAGCTATCGGATTCAAGACATTTCCATCTTCTTTATGACATTTCCATCCTTGTTCAACGATTTCATTCAAAAAAAATCCATTTATGGATAACATGGTCTAAAATGGGGAGAATTAAACAATGAATATTTACATCATTGAGAGCAATGATTTGTTAAATTATTTTATTGAGATAGTTATGATATTTTATGTGTTTCTTGGTTCTATGAATGTGGAGAGATATCCATGGGCGGGAGTATTGTGGAGGTTAACACATGGAGGCATTACTTTAACTAGGTATGCATGATTTTTCTTGGGACTTGTTGGCTCCTAAATTTGTACCAAGGTTAAAATTAGTGAAGAAAACAAGATAGATAGTTGTAGTGGGTTGCTTCTTTACTTGCAATGGAAAATTTAAGGTCAACAAATGGGAGGGTGGTTAACCTCCTACTCTTCAAGCTCTATGAAACCTAAGGGATAGACCCTTTAGGAACCCAAAAGATTTTTAATGATGTGAGTAGTGCTAATATAATATAGCAGACCCCCCAAAACAACCTAACCACTATGAATTCCCAGCCATTTGATTGACAATGGCTGGAACATCACAAAGCTACTTGAAACTAGGTAATTGTTGTACTCAAACAGATTACAATGACAAAGATATCCATAATTATTAAGCTAATTGATCTCAATACCAACAAAATATTCAAATGAAAGCTTATAAACATGAATCCAAAGTTATAGTGACTGAAACTATAATGATTTGCAAATGGGTAAAAACATATAAGTGTGTCCTTATTGGTGGCCAAAAATATTTTAACATCTAACTAATAAATAAATATCTAATATTAATTTAAAAACATTTAAAATTCAAATAAATTATGGATGCACTATGCCTTGGTATATTTAAGTAAGAAAGTGATTAGATGAACAATGATCAATGACTAGATCCATTGGACAAGGAGTCACACACATTTAAACCAAATGAATGAACGATGACCAAAAGAAAACAAAAATCTACATAATATTACACATTGCACCATGAATTCAAAAAAATAATAGAACATGATCCTACATATACCATTCATTACGCATTAGTATAATTCATTACAAGATGACAACACTGTGATATTAGTAAATTTTCAAAAAATATAGAGAAATAAAGATATGTAAGGATTTTATAACTCAACACTTACCTATGTCTACACAACACAAACACATGCATAATTACAAAACAATGATCTACATAGTCAAATCATTTTAATAATGCTGCAAAACTTGCTCAACACCCTATAACATTTGCTCTTTGAACCAGGAAATACTATAATTATCCAAATGCTCATAAAACTACAAAATAAAGTGCTCAATTAGAACAACCAAGTTTTCTCAATAAACAAAATATCATCATGGAGAATTTCTTCTCCAATTTATAAAAAAAGGTACTTAGAATATTCTCTCAAAATCAATCAAAGGATGAGGATAAGCCAATTATCAACACTAGATGAAAATAGACCATCCACCAATGAAAGAAGAGATATGAGCATGTTTAGATCACCTCTATCAAATCAACCTTGAAGGAACACAAGGTTTGCCTTGAAGTGAGCTAGATTTGGCACAAAAAGTGAAATAAGAGAAAACACAAATAGTAATCCATGAGAGAAAACCCATGTGTGCCCTCGTTATCAGGGGAATGAGTGAATAAGAGACTACAATTTGTTGATTGAACCAATATTTCACCTCCAAATCACCATTGGAGTTTATTTCTTTGATTAGTAGATTATTTAACTCTTCAATGTGTTTTGGTGGGGCCTTGAAAGGAGAAACAACTCGTAGACATCACCTAGGAGGAATTACAACAACCCAAAGGCATCTAAGAATGATTCTAGCAACGTTAGACTGAAAACAATAAGCAAAAGGTGACAAGAATTGTGTCAAGAAAATATCCAATATTTTTGCACCATTTTCCATGAAACTAATATCAATGCAAAGCTCTCTCCAAGACCTTTCTAATAACACCAGTTGCAGGTAATTTAGAGCCACAAGTCATAAGACATGAGTGAAAATCTAAAGCTCAATCATGCCTCCATTGTCGTCTCTGAGCTTTGTTTTACAAAGGATGAAGTTGTTAAATTTAACCCCTTAAGAAAATCCTACACCCAACTGCCTATTGCCACATTGTTGTCATTTATTTATGCATTGAACCTTGGCTTTAACCGATTTGAGACACGCAACCTCAATCAGTTTCACCATTCACCGCAAAGTTTTTAAGGCTTCATCTTTGGTCTTACATACCTTTGGGCCAGTAATGAGTGACACGTGGTTTTTGTTAGTGCCACTACTCACCTGGGCCTTAGGAAAATTGATTTGTGTGTCTTTTGCATTGTTGATCATTGACACTTGGCAATCATCAAATTATTTCTGTTAGTAGCCTGAGACTATAAAACTTTTTGATTTCCACTTGTTGGCCTATGACACAATGCAAATCCAATACCAAGGGAAGGACCCACTAATTCATGCCATGCATATCAAATTGGTATTTAGAAAAAATACTAAGCCAAAAATATAAGTTAAAAGTTTCTGTTATCCTAAATTCGCCCCCCCGAAAAATTTGGTCAAGGCAACTCCTACACATAAGGGAAATATGAAGGAAACAACTCAGACCCACAAGCTCACATTCCAGGACAACAAATATGTTACAGGTGGGCTCGGAAATGAAAGAGCAGAGCCAGCAGAGAGAGCCACATGTCCTAGCAGTGCTTCTCCAAAGATGAATCCAAAAAGAGAAGCTCAAACAAGCGCCACTTCTCCACGTGTCTCAGGACAAAATGGAGGTAGGAGCAAATGGTCAAACAGAGTCAAAAGGTAGAGCTTTGGGGCTGCATAAGTATTTTGAGTTTTTTGTTTTTTACGCAAAAGGGAAAAAGATAAGTTGTGGACCCGCGAGCCTGATTTTTTCTCTAATCTAGCTACCACGTGTCTCATATCAAAAGGGAAGCCCAAACGAGTGCCAGGCTATCGTGTGGCCCTAGTAGGTGAAAAATGAAGAAGATTCTTCCAAGCCATTAACGTAGAATCCAATCTATTCAACTACCAGATTTGATTCGATTCAATCCGTTGGGGAACCAGAAGAGACATATTGTGGGTGAATTTGTAGAAGGCATTGATATTCAGTGGTTGAGCTTTCAAGGCATGATTCAATACGTATCTCATGGTGGTTGGAGTAGGATTCAACTTTTCCTCTTCTCTCTCTTTTATTTCTATATATATTGTAAGACTTCTCATTTGAGAAGGGGAGACATTCTGAGCATAGAGAAACTCTGTCAAATTTGTTTCTCGACACCATTTTGAGCATTGAACCTTCTCTCACGCATGGCAAATGTATTTGTGCCTCTATTCCATAAATGTAATGGTTTGTGCACCTTCTAGAGCAATAAAAATGTGTTTTTGTAGCGTTCTTCAACCCTTTGCATCGTTTGGTTGTTTCCCTGTGCCTCTCCCTTCCAGATTTGTTTTTTTGTGAATGTATTTCATATTTGTAGGTGTAGGATGTTGTGTTTCATCGAGTTTAATGGTGAATTTGAATATTTGGGCCATGTCACTTCTGTCTGACCTCCCTCATCTCCATTTTCTCTATTTCTTTCTCCCTCAATAGAATATCTTGCTCCCTTCTTTGGTGTTATCACCTCGTTAGTTTAGGATTTCCCTCTTTATGCTCTCTCTCTCTCCTTGGTCCCTTGGAATTGTTGGATTAGGAGTAGATAGTCGCATTTCCTTCCTTCGAAGTAGTTTAGTGCCAGGATTAGGAAGAAGAAGCCAGCTTTCTCCGAAGGTCCATCTCAAGTCTGCAAGTCCCACAGCTTGAGAGATGGTCCCATGTTATGCAATCACACCAAATGAGTCTGCCTTAGAAAAGTAGTTTTTTGGAACTCATGTAGGGGTGTTGTGATTTTGCGTTAACAGTTTCTACTGCACACGGAGGTCCCAATGGATGCCACATGCAAGGAATCCATCTCAAGTGCTAAGGATAATACATCAAAGAGCTCAAAGGCATATTATGTGAGCATCAACATTTTTTCTTGGTGCTTTTTATAGTTATATTAGAGGTATGAACTAATGAGATAACATTTTTTGGTACAATGTTTTTGCTATGGATGGAAGATTTTTTGGGGGGGTTGGTTTTGAAGGGATTATTTTTATATTTAAGTGTACAAAGTCTTTGTCTAGGCATCTATGTTGTTTTTCTAAACGCTTGGTTCAATTAATTTCTAAAATTGTTTCATAATTATGATTTTTAAGGGCATATATTGGTTACTTGGTTTTACTAAGGATCTTTATGGGATTTCAAGTGTTCGACTATAGGTTAATACATTCATGGTCATGGCAACTCATAACTATAGTTTTAATATGTGTTTTTTAAGTGTGTTTCTTCAAGGTTTGGCTAGTGTGGCTGAGGAGCAGTGACTTTAAAGTCATCTACATTGTCCACTCCGCGGACTATTACTTTAGAATTGATATATATACTTTCAACTCTTATATTTTAATTTTTTGTTAAATCTTGTACTTTGCATCATACTCGTTTGCCTTCTTTGAATTTTTTCACTTAAGGAGAGAATTAAAAAGCCCTAGTTCCAACTCCCTCCCATCAATGATGGCGATGAAAATAAAGTTATGGTGAGCTTAATATAAAAGTGTGTGTGTCAATTAAAAATTATTGCAAGGTTCATACCCAAACATTTAGTATGGCTTGAACAGTGGACTCAAACAGAATCATTAGGAAAAGCTTCTACCTATACACCTTTTGTCTATGTTCTCCTTTTACTCTTTATGTTAAAAAATTGTCTCTTTCGAGGGCCCTTCGAGAATATGAAACCTACTTTCATCTTTTTGTAGACACTTATTTTCGGTATAGCTCCCCTTCGTCATCTCACATTCACACTATTTCCATTCTCGCATTTTTTTCTCTTAAATTAAATAAAATCTTATTTAATTGCTCACATTATTTGATTGATTATCAATGGGCTCCATATGAACCCATTTGATAATTCAATTTTTGGAATCATCCCCCATCTATCACAAATTATTTAATTCATAATGCATATCTCTGACACCTTCTTTTTAAAATGAAATCTTTATCTCACCCCCCATTCAAATCATGTCCCCCACTTTGCCTAATAAGTCAAAATATGGGACCCACATGATCACATCATATCCCTAACTCAAGTTACTTTACTTCACCCTGGGTATCATTTAACTTGCAGTTTAACCTCACATCCAATCTATAAATATGGGTTTTTCCCCATATTTCAAGGACCCTGGACGGAAGACTTAAAAAGAAGGATATATATTTTTAGGGAGCATATATTTTTAAGAAAAAGAAAAGAGATTTTTAAGGGAGGAAAGAGGATATATTTTTTTTTAAAGGAGAAAGCTCTGACAGTGTCTCTTATCTTGCCATCTTGATGCCCGGTTCATTTATCTAATAGGACATAAGCTAAGTACTCTTGTTATTTCAGTTGTTTTTCATTTTTACTACTATTCATTAGTTATTATTATCTTGTCTGATATGGGGGTTGACATCCTCCAAGGGAGTTGAAATCCTCTTGTAACCGGCACCATCCAGGCAACCCCCGCATATTGTGTTCTAATCTTATCTGGTTTAGTTTTACACATCTAGCTCCTTGATATCATACATATGTTTTCTTTGGGCCTATGTCTTCCATCTCCATCTCCAAGGTACTGAGCCCTTGTATACTCAATGTGGTCTCGTGTTTCTTGATTACTCATACACTCATCTGGACAGGAAGCTGGAAATGCAGATCAACATTTGGCACGCCCAGTGGGACCAGATCCAAGATATGGTCATATTTGTTTTTTTTTTTTCTTTTATTCGCCTTGTGTAGTTTTGGTGTTATCTTTGTCTGTAGCAGAGGTTTATGTCGTCTTCAAGGTAATTACTCTTCTTGTGCTTAACTAGCTTGGTATTTAGTCTCGAGTTTAGTTTTATTATTAAATACATAATCCTACCCAAATAAAAATAAAAATAAAATTCATATGTTAGGTTCTACTGGCATGGGGAACAAAATCCGGAAAATAATTGTATTCTCTGATTTTTTGTTTGCGGTCTTAGTTGTGCCATAGATATAGATCTCATTTTTCGCAATTATAAGAATCTATAGTCTTTGCAATAATCCATATTCATTTGATTTTTAAACAAAAAAATCATAGTTATGTTCTTGTTTTACATGTAGTATAGAATTCATTTTTTATATTTAATTAAATAAATGATTAAAAAATTAAAATAAAATCAACTTAAATATATATATATATATATATATATATATATATATATATATATATATATATTGTTATTATCCTAAGCTACCCCACATCCCAACTCCCAACCCATCTCCCCGAGGCACCATCCTCTACACCCACTCAGCCATCTCCCTACCTGACTTAACCCATTCTCTCACCGCTTCCCTCACAGAGCTCCCTACTTATCTACCCGCTAACTCCCTTCCATTCATCTCCCTTCTACCATCCGACACCGAGTTCATCACCCGTCTCCCACACAAGCCCACCTCTTCCCACATCCCTTCTCTCCACTTTGCCACCTCAGCCCTCACAGTCCTCCCACGTCCTCTGTCTTGGCCGCATCCTCCAGACCCCATCTCCACCAACCTCCTTCACCTTCTCCACTCACCCAAGATTCCATCCATCTTCCCTTCCATCCCCAACACAGAGCTCTTCTCTCCTCTACCCACTTCCTTCAGCTCTCTCCCCACAAACCACACTGCTTCACTCCACCGTGAGCTATCTTGACTTCCATTCCACACCCTCATCCAGACCTAATTCCTCACCCACCTCTCTCAACTCCTCAGCTACCTGTCAACACTGCACGCGCTTCCCACTTCTTCCAATCCTCACCGCTATCCTCTCCACCGAGCCACCATCTTCTTTCCTTGTCCCCATATACCCATGAACTCCACTCCCGAATCCCGCATATCTCTCAGCTTCCACACGTCTCCTTGTCTCCTTTACCCCTCAGCCATCCTCTCAACCCTGTTTCGGCTCCACAATACATCCCCGATCTCTCTCCTTTCTCATGTGCCCTCATCCCACTCGGCTCCATCATTTGCCTCTCCCACTTGACCATCCACAGGCCCCACGGATCAACATTTGGTTTGGCACTTTTTTTTTTCAAAGCAACTCCACGTTACCACAGCTCCTTCAAAGCTCGCTCAGATTGCACAAAATTTCCATGCAGAGAATGTGAGTCTCCACACATACTCGCATGATTCTGATGCTTGGTGCCTCCAACTATTTCCAGTTCTATTTCAAATTCACGCAAATTGCACACTTCTAAATTGATAACTTCCCAAACTTCACACAAATTCACACAAACTATCCTTATAGCAGTTGGCTTATAATTTTTTAGAACACATTTTCACTTTTTTTAAATAGTGCATGCAATGCTTTTTGAGTCGTGATCAATTAGCCAAGGCCCCTTTACAAACAGCTTTATAGCCAATTTTATATTCCTAGTTTAATTTTTTTGTGATTCTCATTATGTAATTGACCATGGAAGAGCCACGTCCATGTGTGATATGACTAATCAGTTTCAATCTACCCGTCCTAGATTCAAATTTTGACTTTGTTATTCCTAAAGTCTGATTAGATTTGATTTTCTTTTCTATCAAAATGATATATCATCTTTATAAATTGATCTGCCTTTTGGAAACACTCTTCCCCACATAGAATGACCCCTTGGTGCTTGTGGTGGTGGGAAGTCAATTCGTTGGTCCCGCACATGTGAGTGTGTAAAGTTGAGACACCTTTTGCATGCCTGACTGAAAATAATCCAACTTTAGCATAGACACCATCCACAATCTATAAAACGCTCGTGTTGTTCCATTTGAAGCACTAGATGCGTTCCTCATCTCGAGTTGATTTCGAATCGATTAATCTACTCCACATTATTTTTGTTAGATCCATTTCATAGTTCCTTACATAGATTATTATTATTATTATTACGGATAGTTTATAATATATCTTAGCATTTAATCATTTATTTCACCATTTGTTTTATATGTTTATCTAGTTCATAGTTTCTTTAATCATTTATTTTAATAAGAAACCAGTCTTTAGTTTATAGTCTATTAATAAACTATAGTTTATAGTTTATAGCATTTAATCGTTTATAGTTTATTAATAGCTTTTGTAGCTTATTTCCTTTCATTGTATATGAACAACGATCTATAACTTTTTTTTTAATTAGTTTCATTATTATTATCTTGCTTCTTTTTGACGAAGTAACTTTTGATAACATTTATATCTTCTTTCTTAACCATATCAACTAATTATATTTATTTTATTTTCCAGGTGAAATCAACAAACTCACGATCATCCAACAATGCCGTCAAATATCACTTGCTTTGCAAAAAAACCTTATTAGCCTCATCTACAATGCTAAACAGTGTCATTTCATGGTACCTGAACGCTTCAGGTCACTAACCAGTGCTTCTAAATACATCACTATCACGTACAATCAAATAACCAGGAAGCGCGTTCTCCAGGTATTTCTCATTTTTCCCTATTTTCTCTTTTCTGCATCGAACTTTCCCTTTCTTGAGTGTCTATATACATCGAATATCACATTTCATTTTGGTCTAAAATGAACCTTCTGCATCCTTCCTGATCACATAGCTTAAGTAAAAGAATTTAACTCTCTGCATTTCACTTATCACACACTGCCTGAGACTGCACAAACATAACTAACACATCCAAACTCTCCTCTCACATATTTAATTGATTGAGACCTAAACACCCAACAGGAAACTGTCTCAGACATCTCCCAATCCATAACTGCCTGAAACCAGCCTTAGACTCCTTAAGGCACCTCCATTACTTACTTTTTTTTTGTTCACATCCTCTAAATTAATCATGATGCTAAAAAATTCTGCTTGATTTATTTGTCAACAACATACATAAACAGATGTTTCTCTATTTCACACCTATTGTCGCTCTCTCCCAAATTGAGACAAAATAACAATCTGCTCTATCAAATAAAGTTATTTCCTCTAATGATCTCACTTAACAGGATTCTAAATGCAAAACCACGCCTTTAGTCACCCAATCTCTAGTCTCCATGGTTTCACCTCATGAGAACCATGTCATACAAAATTGTCCCCACCTTGACACTAACCCTCATATCCCTCGTCAAGCCAATCTTCCTAAACCGATCGCACCACCATCTCCTAATCCTCTAGATACACTCAAATCTCCTCCTAACCCCATGTATGACTTCTTACTCCAAAAATCCCCTACAATCTCTCAATCCTCCCAATATCCTCAATTGGTGGATCGCATTCCACCCACATCCCTTTTTGTATATTTTATTTCATCCGCCATTATTATGCCCATCAAACAATTTAGCCTTTGAATACCTACATTCCTACACATCCTATGCTCCAACAATCTCAACCCCTTAACACTCATATCCCTACTTATCATCTACCACAACAACCTACCTAGCTTCAACGAACACACCATATTCCTATTATTCAAAGTCAACCTATGCAACAATCCCAACCTATGACACATGTTAGTCTTTGCCAAGTAGTACCTCCAACATCTACATATCCACAAATTAATCAAATGTCTTACCAAACCATTCCGCAAACGTCCTATCCACAAACTTATCAACCATCTTATCAAACGCTTCACCCAACACCCACACACCCACAAACTTATCATTCGCCTTATCAAACTACTTTTCAAACCACACAACCAATCCAATCTCAACCTTATAATACCTTGACTAATTCAATTCATGCCTTAATAAATCGGTTAGCCAGTTTAGAAACCCTTACTGTACCACCAAAGAACACCTTATCCTATGAACACATTTGTAATGAACCCATTCATCCGTCGGTCCTAATCAAACCCTACCCTCCTCATTGGAAACTTCCTACATTTAATAAATTCAATAATAAATAAGATCCCCAAAAACATCTCCTCACATTTAAACATGCATGTTGTCTTATTGCACATGATCATGATCTACTTCTTCACACTTTTTCCTATGTCTTTGTCTGGTCCCAGGTTGGACTGGTACCACAGTATCCCAAGACATTCCATATTCTCTTTCAATCAACTTGCACAGTTGTCTTAGAACACTTTTCTATCAATATCACATGCAAGACCACTATCATTGATCTATATACCATTTGACAACATGAAAACGAGTCCATCGCTAACTTCGTCGCACGATGGCATGTTGTTATAAACCAACTATCCTTCACTACCCCGCAAACTAAACTCATCGAATTATTCTCACGTTCGTGTGCCAAACATATATCATCCACTTTGCAGATCCAATCATTCTGAACCTTTAATGAAGCTTTCACAATGGCTCGCAAGCTCGAAACCCATGCCAGTGAGCAGGGTCATCTTAAATTAAGTTCAACTAAATTAAAATTTGAATCCACTAAACCATTCACACATAATGGCGAGTTCAAGGTTGTGGCCAACATTGTGGTCATTGAACCCTCATCCCCATCTACACCAAGCACATGGTCTCTAACAACGATATCCTCAATCAACAACCAACTACATCCTTTAGGAGAATCATACGGTTATATATTTGATAACTTAATGAGCGTAAAATCCATCCAACTACCTCCCAATACGATCGTGGACAACTCGCAAGTCAGCCTATTGGTATCACGAGGCCCACTGTTTGTAAATATCATCGAGTCAAAGGTCATGACCATTAAGAGTGGCGTTCCTTCAAAGATCATTTACAACAAATTGTAAATCAAGGGGATATCCAAATTGATACCTCTACACAGACGAATCAACCACCAACGAATCACGTCACCCCCCTTTCCATCTCAACTATCAAACGCTTGTATGGTTAACACTATCAATCAAGATCCCATCTTGTCACCAACTCCGCATGTTCCCACAGTGGACATTATTCCATATCCCTTATTAAGAACCGTCACACCCACATCAACTTCACTACCTGTCCTAACTCTGTACTTTCTCTATTCCTTGCCACATCCACATCAAATTCAACTATACCGGCTCCACTTCCGTCATTTCAAACATACCTCAATCTACACATTAGACTCATCTCAACACTTATTTTGGCCCCCACTCGTATCCACACGTCCCTACATCTCTCCCATCTATTTCTTCACCCATATATGTCTTTATGAAACAAACAGTCTCTTCCTACTTCTACATCCGAAAATGTTCTTGCATTCGCTACATTACCCTTACCTATAAGGTCTACTCCATCGGCTATCACATCACTCACATCTCTACATATTCCAAAAATGCCTACATCTTTATCTACCCCAGCAACCCCCTATAACTATCATATCAACAAGTCCACCTATCTCTATTCTGACACCCTTTCCCGTGGCCACATCACCTAGTCTACCCCAATACTCTTTACCCAATCCTTCTATCACACCAACCAAATCCTCTCGACCTACAACCCTATCAAAGATACCTTCCTGAATCACCTAGTATATCCAACACATTCTACCTAATCAAATAAATATGCTTTACCTTCTCCCTCTACAAAATCATCTCTTTCCATGCCCAAATCGAAACAATCCATGTCTCAGATAGATATATTAATCGCATCATACAAACACCTATATCTCATTACATCTTCGTCTTGTTTTAGAATAGTTTCTCCATTAATAACCACACACCCGCTATCAGATCCTCCGGTTGTGAAATTATTGTCATCAATGCTAGAGGTAAATCTCTCAGTCAAAGTCTAAGGCTCAGGGAAAATATCCCTGATAGTCCCTTGCACATCCACGGAAACATTTAGGTTTTCCCTCTTCTCAACATTTCAATGCCACAATATCATGTCAGGAATCAGTTTCTCCATCTACGACATCTCTGCAATAATCAATCCACATCCAACTATATCATCCTTCAACCAAATTTTATTTGTCCTCCAAAACACAAAATTCACCCATCCAATCTACATCCACATTTTCTCCTAACTCCAAGCTGAGGACATCCTATCAAAACCCACAAAAGTTACCTTCCCCATGACACTTCAATGGGGTCATACGAAGACATTTTTTGACATTTAACTCAAACAATCTGCCATCAAACTTCCTCCTATTAAAGCCTTTAATCCATATGGTCCCAAGCCATCATGGTTTAATCCTTAATTGCAGTTGTGCCTATCATCATACCCCAGGACATGACATCGAATATTATAAGGCCTTTCGGTCAATCGTCCACAACTTTATTGAGAAAGATGATTTCCTCATTCAGGGGAAAGTTCCTTCTTATCCACCTTGAATCCAATCCATATCCCATTTGTCATATCTCCCATGATCCCTCCATCCACATCTTCCCTTAATATTCATCTAGCCCATGTCATCCTCCTAACGAATGCCTGACATTGTCTATCAATGTCGTTTATCTTGCTAAACACACTTGTGGTCTCCATTGTTTACCCCCATCCAAATCTAAAACAATCTCATCTAAGCTCTTTCAACATCCTTTACCTCCTCCACATTTAACTTATTGGGGGAATAACCTTCCCTCTCCCTTGAAACAATCATCCGTACAAATCCCTTGTTACTAGGGGACTTCACTCTTTGACATTTTTTTATCTACCTTATTCATATCCATCCAATATAAATTAATTATATCTAGATCCTCATCTCATTTTAAGCCCTCCTTTGAGGCCATATTCTGTTCTTTTATGTTTGTGCTCCTTTTGGGAGTATCATCTTTTTCATTGAAGGCCTCCTTTGAGGCCATATTGTCTCTCCATTGAGGGACCTTTTTCTCTAAAAGTCCACCTTTATGGCTATATTTGTGTCTCTTTTGGGGCACAATCTATTTCAAAGTCCACCATTGTGGCTATATTGTGTCTCCTTAGGGACATCATTTATTTCATAAGCCCTCCTTTGAGGCCATATTTTTCTTTCTTTGATGTTTATGCTCCTTTTGGGAGTATCATATTTTTCATTGAAGCCCTCCTTTGAGGCCATTTTTGTCTCTCCATTGAGGGACATTTTTCTCTAAAGTCCACCTTTGTGGCTATATTTGGTCTCTTCTGGGGAACCATCTATTTCGAAGTCCACCATTGTGGCTATATTTGTGTCTCCTTCGGGACATCATTTATTTCATAAGCCCTCCTTTGAGGCCATATTTTTTTCTTGTATGTTTATCCTCCTTTTGGGAGTATCATATTTTTCATTAAAACCCTCCTTTGAGGCCATTTTTGTCTCTCCATTGAGGGACCTTTTTCTATATTTGTGTCTCTTCTAGGGCACCATTTGTTTTGAAGTCCACCATTGTGGCTATATGTGTGTCTCTTTTGGGACATCGTTTATTTCATCATGCCCTCATGTGCGGCCATGTTTATCCTTCTATGTTTATATCTCTCTTAGGGCATCGTCATTTATTTTCATCTAAATCCACCATTGTGGTCATATGTTAGTTTTTGTTTCCTACTTAGCTATCATATCATCTTATTGCAACTACACTATCTTCTCTCTCATGGTGGTAAACCAGAGATGGATCCTCTTAATGCATGGCACTTGCAACCAATCTACTGTTAGCATATCTACCAATGAGAACTCAGTTACATCTTTCGATTGTTCTTTTGTCTTTAGCCCCTTCCATTTGTCATTGTAATAATCTGAATTATGTGGTCCACCTTCACTACTTTGATGTGACCCTGTCACCTTCTCATTTGCCTATTGCAACCATGCGAAGGGTCCAGGGTATCTCTTGTACATTCCTTATCCCCTCTTAAGTGGTTTACTTAGCTATTCCCAGCTCTCCCCCATGTGAATCTCAAACTCAAGTATGCAAAAGGCAAAACCAAAGTTATAAAAACAGGTTGATCCCTCAGTTGTTCATGCAAATACAAAAAGAAAAGTATACAAATCAAAATCCAAGCAAAATCAAAAGAAATAGACCAATCCCATGAAGGACGGATGTCATATTATTTTTGCCATGTATATTATGTATAAAGTAGACCATACCTTCCAACGGCTGGCTACTGTTCTTATGGCATCTGAAGTTTCCGCATTGATCAGCCTTTCCTATCATATTTCGAAATCTTCCAGCATTGATCAACTTTCTATATTTTTCTTTCCCTTGCTAGAGCTGAGGGCAGAAACTGAGGAACACCACCTTTGGGGGGAGATCCCTCTTCTGTGTTACACGGCACATCTTCGACCCTTTTCATGTCAATATTAGGATTACGAGCAAGTTCCTATGATCTTTTGGTAATAACTAACTATCGTTGGTTATGTATTTCACCTGATATTGGCTATCCAGTGCAATGCCATGAGAGTAACCTTCTTGTTTATCTCCAATCTAGTTGGACACAAGTTCTCAATGTTGCACGTGTACAACTATGTTCCATTCATCCACCAAATCATTTTTTATAAAAATCACATAAAATTTCCCACATATGAATTTATATCTATCCATTATCTCCCTGAATGTCGTTTACAATGACACTCATTCGGTTGTGAATTCTACTTGATCACGTTGCAGTTTGCGAATCCTAATTGGGGATACTTCTAAGGCAGTTCGTTCTCCTACAACTCCTTATCTCTCAACATGTTCAATACTATTTTGATCCATTGATCCTCGTTCTACAAGTCAACTCCATACATTTGTAACACATCTCCTGCCACCTTTTTGTCCCATTGCACGCGTTAGATATCTACTCGTCTTTCCTCTTTGCGTTTTTATTTTACGCTTACGCTTTCAGTTGAATGAAAATTTCTGACATCCCATATAGCAAAGAACTACTTAGTTAAGGTATATCTCTTCCTTGGATCCTACCAATTGTAGAAGAAGCTTCTCACCATTTCTCTTTCAACAGACGATAATCACCAACCAACACGCGGGCAGCCCAGTTAAGGAATGCCCTTACACTCTCTATCTACAATGTATAATGTTCCTCCTCCATTCAGTTACACTCCTTTGTTTCCTTGTTATCATCCTCCTTTTAACTCTGTTATTTTTAATATAAAATGCTTAGTCTTTTATCATTATTCTTCTCTTCGGTTTGGTGATCCTACTTAGCCATCTGTCGAAGGGCAATCTTACTTAAGAGTTTCTAGTAAGACATGATGTAGTCTGATCCTTCCATTCTCCCTTCATCCTTCCTCTTCTTTGTTTCCGATTCTCATCATCCTCATCCATTCCACACAACCTTCACACTTGCATCCAATACAATGTTGTCTTTATCCTTCCATGTTGTCACTGCCGGTGGTTTGGTGAGCTTACTAAATACAATCCTGCGGATGGCGATCTTACGAAGAGTCTCTCTTAAGCATGATTTTTCATCCTGCACTCCCTACTACCCAATTCTCTCCATCTACATTTCTCAGCATTCCCCTCATCACATCTCACCTCCTCGTTAATTACGTAAACACCACTTCCTATGGTCCCTTTTTCATCTCCATCATCGTCCACTAGGTAATCTTACTTAACTATTGCTTATCTTTCGGACGTTCATTTAGTGTCTTATTTCTTCAATTTTCTCTCATTCATCTCATCCAATGCATCCTCTCCTCGCCTTCATCTTACGACACTCGTTATCCCTCCTTCTTTACTCTTTCCACTCCGTCTGCTTGAGTTCTTCTGGCATATCTACCCCCATGCTTACACATCATTTTCATGTATTCCCTTAACATTCTTTATCTTTGTTCTTCTGTTTCTTGCTAGAATTATCGGTGGAATCATCCTAAAAATCCTCATCACCATTCTGCAAATCGATCCTTTTCTTTGACCTCTTAGTTGGTCTCTGATCATTGTTGGGGAATTATCTAATGTTCCCTTCATTGGTGTTCCCCCTCCCCATTCTTCATTGACTTCTTTCCTTGTATTATATTTGTCTCATCGTTTCCTACTTCATTATCGGGGATTTCTCCTAAAATATATTCATGGCATTGCCTCTCTTATTCCCACCTTTTATGTTTCTCGCAACGTCCATCTTCCATTCTTCCTTGCCTATTTCTTCACTATATTAATCATACACCTTCTCTTATTTGCTAATCATCAGCAATATCATCTCATGACATCTTCATTAGTTCCAATCCAATGTCATTCCTTCCTCAAGTTTCTCTTTACGTTCCTAGCTTCCCACTCTTTACAACTATCTCATTCTTGGTTCACTCCTTCAGAACTACTTCTTCAGGTCTGTATCCTCCTTTCGATATTCGTTATTCACTTCCTCACATGCTTCTTTTCCCCATATTTTACCTCACCACTTCCTCCTTACTTCCCAGCGTAAAACCTAATCTTCAGCACGTTTATCTCATTTCCTTTATCATCTCATCATCCCACATGCATCCATGTGGTCAGTTCCATATTCTTCGCCTTGGATTCCTCACTTATGATTGTTCCTTCAAATTTCTTTTATATATCCATCTCTTTTGTTTTCATACCTCTTTGTTTTCCTCTGCTCAATCTTCATCAATCTTCATTTTAAATAACTCTCTCCCTTTCATGATTTCTTCCTTTGCTAGGTTTATTTCTTGTTTATCTTTGTTTGTCTTTCTCATTTCCCCCCTTTCGTATAATCCTTCTTTGTTTCTTCGTCCACCTTTCAATCTTTATTTTTCTCCTCCCCGTCTCCAACCCCATCTATTCCATACCTTGTCACCGTCTATTTAATCCTTTCTTGTACTTCTCATATCAACAATCCTCTGGATCTATTCCATTTTCTATTTCTCAACATCCCTTACATCTGGCATTCACAGTCAATTGCCACCATGTTTCCCGTTTATGTACCGCAATCTATCCCTTTCATTAAACCTTAATGTTCTCTCTTTTCCACATTGACTTTTCTCTTTTTGAGAACCCTTCACATCTTTTATCTAATCAGTCCTCCGTAGGGAATCATCATATCATTCAGAAATATCTTCCCCATATGTCTTTTGACATTTTGTCCTTGGAAGATTACCATACAGACATCACCTATCTAATCTTAGGTCTCTTCCTTGAATATTTTCTTCTCTTTTGTTTTGTCGCAAAAGTATTTTTAAACTTTCTTATCCTACTTATCGAAACAAGTAGGAGTACTTTTATTTCTCTATTTGCTAACAATATGCACTTCCTATAAAAACATGATGCCATCTATTATTATCCTTTTTAGGGCATTTTATCTCACATTTCTTATCATATCGCTCCCTTGCCCATTTTATGATATGCTATCTATGTCTTATGTTGGGGCATTTCATCCTTGTACTTGTCAATGACATGTTGGTAAACTCATTTTGTGAACTTCTCGTGCTCTATGTTGGGCATCCATTATTTCATATCTAATCCCTTTTTGTGGATGCATGATTTTTTGCCATGATTCCTCACAAACAAAGGATGTTGCACATATTTTACATTTAGTTGCACATATTTAATATTTTCCTAGACCCATTGGTTTTTATCCTGGTTAATCCATGACTGCAGTGGTCTTCACCACTCACTAGTTGTCTAGAACATTTTCATTGTCCCGTTAAGACCGCCATTAGTCCTCTACTGATGTGATATTGGAGTCACAGCCATAATTTTTTATTTATTGGCATCCTTTTTTGCCTAGGACATCTGGTTTGTTCATTCTGTCGTCATCCATCCTCGGCACATTCTTTTCATCTAACCCTTTTTGGTTTGCTCATGGCTTGCTATTGCAAAACCTCAACAAAAAGAAAAAAAGGGCAAAATGTAGACACTTATTTGCGGTATAGCACCCCTTTGTCATCTCCATTCAGTTATTTCATTCTTGCCATTCTTTTTCTCTCTAAAATTAATTAAATCTTATTTAATCTCTCCACATTCTTTGATGATTATCAATGGGCTCATATGGACCATTTGAAATTTGATTTTTGTAATAATACCATCTATAGAAAATTATTTAATTCATAATGCCATATCTCCTTTGACACCTTTCTTTTTAAAATGAAATCTTATCGCACCCACCCATTCAAATAAGTCCCCCACTTTGCCTAATAAGCAAATAGGACCCACATGATTCACATCAGTTCCCTTAACTCAAGTTACTTTACTGCACCCTGAGGTATCATTTAACTTGAAGTTTAACTCACATCAATCTATAAAATATGGTTTTTCCCCATATTTCACGGACCCCTGGATGGAAGACTTAAAAAAGAAAGGATATATTTTTAGGGAGCATATTATTTTTAAGAAAAATAAAAGAGTTTTAAGGAGAAAGAGGATATTTTTTTTTAAAAAAGGAGAAAAGCTCTGACAGTGTCTCTTATTTTCCATCTTGATCCTGGTTTCATTTCCCTTACAAGACATAAGCTACAGTACTATTGTGATTTCAGTTGTTGTCCATTTTTACTACTGTTCCGAGATATTATTATCTTGTCTGATACAGGGGGTTGAAATCCTCCAAGGGAAGTTGAAATCCTCTTGGAACAGGCAACATCCAGGAAACCCCCACATATTGTGCTCTAATACTTATCTGTTTAGTTTTGCAGATCTAGCCTCCTTGATTATCATACATCATTTTCTTTGCCAAAATATATAATCAATTCCATCTCAAGGTTACTAAAGGCCCTTGTATACTCGAAATGGTCTCGTGTTTCTTGATTACTGTACACTCACTGGACAGGGGAAGCGGAAATGCAGATCAACACTTTGCCAA